>OY728166.1:1150257241-1150857241 GCA_963277665.1 Viscum album | reverse complement strand
TCAATAGATGCACCTGTACGATGTCATCCTAGGCATCGACTGGTTGTTTTCTGTTAGTTTCATTGTCGATTTCTTCTGAAAAAGAGTCGTGTTCTCTGACGTGGACAGGCATCATGTATCTTTTGTTGGAAAGAGGAGCTATCAAGTGGGAAGCTGGCATGTGAAGCCTCTCCTTTCCTTGTTAGGTGGGTTATCAGTGGTTTCAGCTAATTTAGAGATGATGGATGTCCCAGAGGTTGTTGGGGAATTCCTCGATGTTTTTCCCGAGGAGGTTGTAACTCTACCCCCCCCCCCCCCGATGTGATGTTGAGTTCGGGATAGACTTACAGCCTGGTGCCCATCCGATTTCGATGGCCCGTTATCGGATGGCACCATTGGAGTTGCGGGAGTTTTGGATTCAGATTGACGATCTGATGGAGAAGGGTTTTTTTCGACCCAGCGTGTCTCCATGGGGTGCTCTAATTTTGTTTGTGATGAAGGAAGATGGTGGTTTTAGGTTATGCATAGACTACTGAAGGTTGAATCAGGTAACGATCAAGAACCGTTACCCCCTTCCAAGGATAGATGATCTCTTCGACCAGCTGAGGGGAGTAGGTTGGTTTTCTAAGATTGATCTACAATCTGGATATCATCAGCTGAGGGTGAAGGACAATGACATATCGAAGACGTCTTTCAGGATCAGGTATGGGCACATCGAGTTTGTAGTGATACCGTTTGGAGTTACGAATGCACCAGCTGTGTTCATGGGGCTTATGAACTTTGTCTTCTGAGAGTTTCTAGACCGGTTCATCGTTGTGTTTATCAATGACATCCTGATCCACTCATGATCAGAGGAGGAGCACATTGAGAATCTCAGGGCAGTCTTAGAAGTCCTTCGACACCACCATCTTTACAAGAAATTGTCGATGTGTAAGTTCTTGACCGAAGAAGTACACTTCCTTGGGCACGTAGTGTCTCAGCATGGAGTGTCAGTGGACCCGTCGAAGGTAGAGGCAGTTGTTTCATGGGTAGCACCCAAGAGCTTGGCAGAAGTTCGTAGTTTCTTGGGGTTACCAGGTTACTATCGGATGTACGTTTTGGACTTCTCTCGAGTTGCTGCTCCATTGACAGCTTTTACTAGGAAGAATCAGGTCTTCCAATGGAGCGAGCAGTGCTAGAAAGCTTTCGACTACCTGAAGGAGAAGTTGGTCAGGGCTCCAGTACTCAGGTTTCCAGAGGAAGGGTTGTTGTATGAGGTGTTTTGTGATGCTTCTGGCCTTGGTTTGGGGTGTGTACTGATGCAGAAGAAGGGTGTGATCTGTTATGGGTCTAGGAAGTTTCGCCCTCACGAGCGTAACTATGCCACCCATGATGTGGAGCATGCAACAGTAGTGTTCGCACTGATGTTTTGGCGACATTACCTCTTTGGGGAGCACTTTGTGGTCTTCTCAGATCATAAGAGCTTACGTTATATCTTCTCTCAACGAGACCTGAACTTGCGGCAGAGGAGATGGGTCGAGTTTCTCCAAGACTATCACTTCGAGATCTCTTACACTGAAGTTAAGGGCAACATTGAGGTTGTTGCCCTGAGTAGGAAATCGCATAAGGAAGTTGTTCGAGAATCCACTGATGCTTGGAAATCGATGGGAGAGTTGGCCGCCTTACACTTGGATGCAAGGGTAGAAGGTGTTAGAGGCTGTTTGTTTCAGATGACGGTGCAACCCTCCTTGTTGCAGTTGGTGGAAGAGTCTCAGGGGGGAGACTTCGAGGAGGAAGTAATGAAGGATCATGTCGATCAGAGAAATACTCCAGAATGATGGTCTGAGGACAGCCGACATCGGATGCTTTTCCATGGAAGGTTGTTTGTTCAGGAGGCGATGCCTGAGGGAGTTCTCCGTGAGTTCCATATCTCAGCCTTGGTGGTACATCCGGGAGTTTAAAAAATGAACCAAGGACTAAGCGAACAGTTTTGGTGGCCTGGGGTGAAACGAGCAGTGGCAGAGTTTGTGGCTAAGTGCCTAGTCTGTTAGAAAGTAAAGGCTGAACACCGTGTTCCCAGTGGTTTGTTGCATCCATTAGATGTCACCGAGTGGAAGTGGACTGACATCTATATGGAATTTGTCACAGGACTACCCAGAGCTCAGGGAGGTTATGATGCTATCTGGGTGGTGGTGGATCGTCTGACGAAATCGGCTCACTTCTTAGCAGTTAAGGAGTCGGGCCCGGTGAGTACCTTAGCACAGAGGTACGTAGACAAGGTTGTGCGTTTTCATGGAGTTCTGAAGACTATTGTCTCAAACTAGGATACTCGGTTTACCTCACGAGTCTGGAGGGGGTTACATCATACTTTTGGCACCCAGCTATGCCTTAGTACTGCTTTCCACCCCCAGACCGACGGGCAGATAGAGCGGACTATCCAGATGTCCAAGGACATGCTGCGAGTATGCGTTCTGGATTTCAGAGGTTCATGAGTTTGACACATTCCTTTAGTAGAGTTTTCCTACAACAACAACTTCCACTCTACTATTATCATGGCACCGTTTGAGGCTTTGTATGGAAGACCATGTCGTTCACCCATTTTCTGGGCAGAGGATGGTGAGACAGGTGCTCCTGGGCCATAGGTAGTGCAGAGCACCACAGAAAAAGTCCATCTTGTACGTGAGAGGATGAAAGAAGCTCAGGACTGACAGAAGTCTTATGCTGATATTCGGAGGAGACCCTTGGAGTTAGAGGTGGGAGATCATGTGTTCTTGAAGGTTTCCCCTCGAAGGGGGCAGCAGAGGTTTGGGAAAGGGAGAAATCTCTCATCTAGGTTCATCGGACCTTTTGAAGTGCTGAGGTGAGACGGCGAGGTGGCATATCAGCTAGCCCTGCCACCTCAGTTGGAGAAGGTTCATGACGTCTTCCACATCTCCCAGCTACGTCGATACTTACATGACGACTCTCACGTTATCGACAGGGGAGAGTTAGATATGGGAGATGACAGGACCTCCGAGGAATGACCAGTCAGAATCGAGGGTCGTAATGAGAAGGCGCTCCATGGATGAACCATTCCCATGGTTCGTGTGTTGTGGAGGCATGGTAGACTCGAGGAGAGAACTTGGGAGTGAGAGGATCAAATGCAAACTCAGTACACAAAGTTATTTTTACATGTGTTTTCTTTGTTCTTCTGAGCTTTGTTTTGATGTTATACTTTGTACCTTTGATATATGTAATGCTTGGCTTATCGGTTATGAGACCTTTTGTTTCCTTGTTCTTTGGAAATGTGTAGCATGTCCGGATGTGTGGAAAAAGGGAAAAACCTGGTCATTAATCGAGACGCATTAATGAGGATGCAATTGAACCCGTGCGGGCGAGTCAGTAATGCCTAAACGAATAATATCTCGACATAGGAGAAAGAATTTCCCCAAACCACATGTTCGGGCAGTGTGTTGGTTTGTGGTGTTGGGGGTAGTGCAAGTTGAAAAATCCTAATGTATGAAAGTGGGAAGACCCAATTATTAATCGAGACACATTAATGAGGATTCAATTAAACCCATGTAGGTGAGTCAGTGCCACCTAAAGCGGATAATATCTCGACATAGGAGAAGGAATTCCTAACACATATGATTAGGGTTGTTGGATGGGTTCCTGTTATAACAAGGGCCCTAAGAGTTATCTTGTTGGGTTCCTCTAGGTTGGATTTTGAATTCTTGAGGATGAGAATGTTTTAAGAGGTATTTGATGTAATGGCATGGACCTCTCTGGTCCTTTCCTTTGTCAAAAAGAGGGTCATGAAGTGTTTTGGAGGCTAAAATGGACTTTTCCTACACTTTTTAGAATTTTGAAACTACACGCCGTGTAGCGTGAGTACACGCCATGTAACCCCTCACCGGGTATACCCTGTGTTAGAGTCGTGTCCTTTCCGTGTGAAATAAATGGGTACACGCCGTGTGCCCCATACTACATGTCGTGTAGTCCCTCCCCGCATACGTGTTACCCTCAAACTGTGTGTTGACCAGTCAACCACCATCTGCCGTGTTGGAGCCATGTCCTTGCCGTGTGAAATAAATGGGTACAATCCATGTGCCCCATACTACACGCCTTGTAGTCCCTCCCCACGTACGCATTACCCTCAAACCGTGTGTTGACTAGTCAATGGCTGCGTGCCGCGTTGAAGGTCGTGTTGGATGCCGCGTGGTGACCGTGTGAAATGGCTGAGTAAGCACTATGTACCATAAACTACATGACGTATACTTTTGTTTTTATCACTTATAAATTGAGGGGTCCCCTCCTCCTTTTCAACTCACTCCTCTCCTCCCCATTCCTTCGAGCAGAGCTCTCCCAAGAGACTCGAAGGCTACTTTCATTCATAAATTCTTCATCTAAGCTCTGATTTACGATTCGTTAGCAGCCACTAGATCATAATGACGAGGAGGAACTTCTGAGATTAGATTTGATGCTTTCTGTTCGGCCTTTCCTTCCCAGCATCCACATGAGGACGTTTTGTCGGGTTTTTTCAGAAGCGATGGACGCCGACAGACATCTTCTAAAGTTGATCTGGGGGAGTGTTGTTCTCAGAACCTATTGAGGTAGGGATCTTACATTCGTCTCTCTAAATTATGCATCATGTGGGGTGGGTGTCTTCTTTTTTACGTGAAACACTTTTGAACCGGTTTAATGAAGATAATAACTGGCTTATATAACGTGGTTGGGAAGTTTGTGATTACTGTTACACTATTTTTTTTATCCAGTGATATTTTTTTGTGAATTAAATAGGCTTATGCCTACTGAAAATCACGATCGTTGGGGGCCTTTGCTTGCAAAATTAATTGCTTCCCTATCTTTCTAGACCGTTTATGGATGGAAACTTTATGGAATGTGGAAATTTGTTAATCACGTAAATTTGGATAATTAAATGAAAATATGGAACCCTTGTGTGATCACCCCGGTTGAACAAAATTGAAATAATAAATATATGGGTGTTGTTTGGGGTTAATTTATGTGAAGGTTGTGTTTTTTTGGGTTGTTGTGGATCGGGTGAGCAATGGGGCTGTGGTTGGGTTGGTTCTGGGTTGGTGTGAATGCTATGGTAGTGATGGGCAGTGGTGCTGTAATAAATGGTATCAAGGGGTGATGATGTACAGTGCGGTTGTGGTTATGGTGGTTGGTAGCGGGGATACAGGGTTGGGTTTGAATGTGAATGAACTATGGTTTGTGAATAATAAATAAAATGTGGAAGATTTAATGAATGGTGGGGCTTGGTAATGGAACAGAAATAATAATCAATGGGATTGGTTGGTCAATAAGAAGGGACTTGTTGTGTTGCTTGTATTTTCCTAACTTGATTTGTGGATGGCAGAGATATGTTTTACGAAAGTTTTATATGGTTGATTGTGGTTGATTTCCCAATATTTTAAGAACTAATAAACTGATTCTGTTGAAACATGAAAACCTAAATGGGGTTGGGGTTGTTTATGGTATGCATGCTTCGTAGTAGCAGTGTTGAGGCACGTGCTCAGTTCTCTGTTTAGAAGCCATAGGTTGGGATGAGTGTTTGGTATATATATATATATCTGTATCTTTTTGTTTTGTCGCACCCCACCCATGTTGAGTACATAGTACCAAACACTCCCATTTCATGGGAGAGGTTGTTTTCCCCATAGTTACTAGCCCCTTCCTGCTCCTTCTATAGGCTGTAAAGTCTTGATGCGACCTTACACCCAAGACTCTTTGAGTAGGTTTCAATTGGGGTGGTTTTAGCCCATGACTATTTGGGGAGGTTTTACTGTTTCCCAAGAATCATCGGGATGAGGCCCCGGTGTGTGCGGGCAGGAAGAGTGTGGTAGCCTCAGGATGTTCTCCATTAGGAAGAGCAGCTAACTAATGGGAAATGGTGCAGGGTACCCAATACTCTTGTTCTTATATACTACTACTACGTGTTGTTCTCTGTTTTGGTGAGTGTGGCTGGTGAGGTTAGGTGGAGAGAATTCCTTGATAGGTCTTGGTCTCTTCTGTTGTTCTCACTGGACATTAGGATGTCTCCCCACTTGTGCGTGAGAGTTTTAGGTTTCCCTAATGAGTATACATTTATGCTCACCCTACGTTTACTTTCAGGTTTCCAGGAGGACTACCAGGGCCGTGCGGGGCCCTACTAGTTGGGACAGTTGGAGTTGTTGGAGTTGTTGTACTCTTGTTTCTTTTGGTATTGTACTTTTGAGCTTTCTTGTACTTGTGCCTTGTTTCAGAACTATTTAAACATGCATGTGGGATTGGTTTGGGTTTATTTACATGTCTTTCCTTTCTTTTATTTTGGTGGTTGACTCATCCTATTTCCCGATCTTAAATAGTAAAAAGGGTAATGCCTCCCATATTGGTGAAAACTCATACCCTTGGTGCTAGTTGCCACTCCGGGGCCAACTGGAGGCAGGACTCGGGGGTCATTATCAACCTTCCACCATTTCCAGCTCAGGAGGGGCGTCTTTAGTGGGAGGGGGTCATGACATTAACTGATGGGTGGAACCTATAAATCCCTCAAATTAATTAGGTAAATATTAATGTTATATGACATCAAAAGGTACACAAGAGTTATCCTATACCTGAAAAATAGGGTACATGAGAGTTTATCCCATAATCAAGAAAAAGAGAAAACATAGGAGGTTATCCCAATAAGAAAAAATGGGGTACATGGGAGGTTATACCATTTCCAAAATAGGAGGGTACATGAGTGTTTATCCAAATCCCAAAAAGATGGTACAATGGAGGCTTTCCCAAGCATAAAGGAAGTACATGGGTGGTTGGCCCAAAACCTAACATGTTATGAATGTCTTGATGGGTATATTATATATAAGAATTTCTATTATTTTGAGTATTTTAAATATCTATATCTTATGAAAATCCTACTCTCTTATGGATTATGTTATTTGGATATTTTATCATTCCTATCTTATGAACAACCAATATTTATGCCATGAATTTTTTTTATGATATATGATATGTAGTGTATGGTTTCAAAATGTCATTATAGTATAATCATACCGTTATACTCATGTTATATTTATATATTCCTTGTTTATCTTTACCGAGCATCTAAGATCACCATTTCTTATATTTCCGTTCCCTAGTTTATGAATAATGTTTTAATATTTGAAATGTTTATGCAGGGTTATATTTAGGAAGTACTTTTTGGGATATTATATAGTTCACTTATGAATCCATTTTTATGTTTCTAAAATTTTTAAACCACAACAACTATTCAGTCCAAAGGAAGGTTATTGTAAAATGAAATGAATATTCATATATTTGGATATAATAACCATGTATAAAAATAGCGGGTTGAAATATTTAGTATCAGAGGAAAGGTCTAGTTAACATTTGGAACCAGGGTGATATAAATTTATTGATAACCCAAGGGTTAAGACTAAGGATTAGTCAATGTATAGGAAAATATCATGGAATTTTGGTGAAGGATATAGAAATTGGTTTCTAAGAAATTAAATTTGGGTCTGGGTACAAAAAGTGGATATGGATAAGTAACAACTATATATTGGGGTAATAACTCCAAAAAGGGACCATTTGACATTGACTCTATTGTCAACTAGTGCACAACATCAGACCATGTTACAAACCTAAATTGAAACTTTTTTTTTGTAAATTCATAAAATCTTTACAAACTATCAGGAAGGATTTGGATAGATGATGACCATGAATGACTTAGGTTAAAGATAATGTGAAATATATTGAAAATATGATGTAATTATTTGGATATCCTATAAATATTTACGTAGTTTCCCATTATTATTTTTTTCATATTATGTTTTCTGGTTTTAGTCTAGGGATGGAACGAGGAGTAAGCATGTTAATACAAAATGTGATGGACAATGTAGTGGTTAAGGGAAAATAATTTCATTATTATTCGGGAGAAAGATATTTTGATGATACCAAATCAATTATCAGGATATATGATTAATATCACAAACTTCCACTAAATTCCTATCATGTAAAATAAGAGTAAAATTGTATTTTATGGAAGTTCGGGTGTAAATGATCATGGAAGTAATAAATTTCAATTTCTTTATTATCATGAATATTAGAAAAAATTCCAACAAGAATATCTCAAATGGAGCAGATGAAGTTTTCAATATGAAAAAAAAGTGAATATAGTAACAAATTTCCATGTAATTCAGTGTATTATAAGCGGTGAACTTGGGAATTACATGATTCAATGCCATAAACTAAGGGTTATCCCTAGAACAAGGAATGAGTTGTTTCATTACAACCATTGAAGTAAAAGGATTTAAATTTTTTATATAGGGATTTGTTAATTACGTTGTAGAATTAGTTTTACTAATTGTACTTTGGTAATAATAATAATGAAACATATAATGACTGTGTTAATTTTGGAGCATAAATCTATTCATGTGATAGTAAACTATGATATAAAGATATAGTTATGGATATAAATAAATGCATTTTCATGAAGGTATGGATCATTTTTTAATGAAATTTATTTTTTTATCATCTTAAATGTGATATACAGCCTAAGGAATGTTCCCAAAGCATCTGAGGCTTGTTCGGAGATCAGAGTTCCCTGAATTTGGGAAACATGGTAGGCCACAGGGATACCTCACAGTTAATACTAACTATTCAAGGAAACTATGTAGGGATCTTGGTGGAATATATGATGCAAAACATTTTTCTAAAATCAAGTGGATCTGGGTACATGACCATGTGATTTGTCTTAGAAAAATTATAGAGGCAATTTCAAAATGTTGTGTATGGTTACCCAAACCGTTCACTAAGCCCATGTGGGATCCTCCTTGGGTAATTCCATGGTTCCTGGTTGGTTCACAATTTATCCCATCATGTATCCAAATCATACATCTTTTCCATAATGGGTGACATGATGAATTTTCCATTAATGAACCTAATACACATTTCTCTTCTTTCTTCTCCCATTTTCAATATATATCCTTAATTTTCACCTCATATATTCTCACCCCCACCTCCATATAAGTTACTTGATAAATCATAGTTCTAGACTCCACATCAAACAATGTGTAAAGCATTGGACAGATTGAAGTAATATCTTAATTCCACGTGCTTCCATTCTTCATTCATCTTCCAATCTGTTAAACTATTTTGGTGCGATCTCCTTCACCATGTTTTCAGGGTGTTAGACCCTTCTTCATTTTTCTTTTGATCAACTTAGAATATAAAGACGATATTGGATGGGGATTAATATATAGTTCTAAAGTAGTTTGTCTAGTATTTTTTCCTCAAATTTTTAATAATATCTACATTGTTGTGATGCACGCCTGCCATTTTTGTGCATTACCTCAAAATGAGTTCATTGATTCTAAATTGAGATACACATATTATAAACCTGAGGATAATTGTTACCTTTTCAATATTGTTCATACCCACCCCTTGGTTGTTCCAGCTTGAACTACCCCTTTATATATTATTGATCAAATAAATGAACTACCATTTAAGTTATTTTCTTGGAATGTCAATGGAATTTTTTTTGTTGGTAATTTCCTAATAGATAACAGCACATTGTATGTGTTTCGTTGAACCTTGAGATTTAATTTCCATTCCTTTAGTAATTAAATGGATTTTTTATATTGAATGGATTTCTTCATTATGGTTTTACTTGCATAAAAGAATTAAAAGGACTAATTGAGTAAATGTTAATGGGTGGAAAGGCCACACTAATTGATTAGTGATTATTGTATTGATTATGTGAATTTTGACACTCAATTTTATATTTGGCATGGTGTTTATAAAGATTATGATGTGATCCCTTAGTTTTTTATTATTGTATTGATTACTATATTGATATTGTCTATGGAAATATGGTTAATGGAATTGTTGTGTAAGACATTTCACACTCCCTTGCATCGGGTGTTGGGCATGATGTTTCTCACCATTATACTGTTATCTGGCCAATGTGAATTGAATTCCACATTCTTCTATTTAGGGTGTTGGGAATTATTTCTGACCCCACATACCTATAGTGTTTAGCATGATGTGTCAGACTCTTTATGACATTTTTGGCATCTACCCTCTACTTGAGACTACCAGCTTGTTAGACTTGTTATGGACACCTGGATTATACCTTGGGTCTCCCTAAAACTTAGTATCCATGTATCTGGATACCTACGTACTCACATACATAATCCATATAGGTGTATATGATATATAACTATATATAAATATATTATTATGATTATTTATAAATATATGGTTACTAATCAGACGTTTATTACTGCCTATGCCACATAAGGTAGAGCCTCTAGGTTCCCTTTAAGAACCTAAGATGACTAGTATTATTTATTAAGAATTTTTTTTCATTATTATTATCTATACAATACTATTTCTATATACACTACATGTATTACCTCAAGATAAAATTGGTGGTGGATTACTAGGATTTTATCTCTCACCCTACTTGTGATACCTTTGGTACCCGATTAGATTACTTGTCTATAGGAATGTATAAGGTAAAGAGCTGTTCTGAATATATTTTATATTAAATAATTTTTGTATAAATTATGGTAATAGAGGACTGAGAATATGCTTGAGGTGATTATGGGGATGTCTTTTGGACATTTTCAATTTTTTAATAGCATGTTTTATATGATTTCCCCCTATTTCCATTTTTACTCTAGAATGAAATGAAATCATTTTGTATGTGACTCAGCATTTGGTATTTTGATATTATTATTTATTATCTTGGTTATTTATTCTTCCACTATTTATTAATATATCTCTTATATATGCTTCTACTATGGAGGGTTACTTATCTAGTCTATTTAGTGGTAGTTTATATTATGCTTCTACTCTTGTATATTACTTATTATATCCTCTTTACCACTATGATACGAGGTCATAGTCTACCCACTTTACCCCTTTAGACCCTCGATATTATTTAGCAACCTCTGACATTAGGGGAGGCATTCTTGAGGCCATGTGACCCACCGGCTAGGGGCCCTGGTTAAGTGGATGCATGGTCGGGAAGTACCAAAGCTGTATCAGAGAAAGTATTTTTCCTTTGATTTACTATTTGGGTACTAGAAAAGAGAATAGGTGGTTAAGGAATTTGGAAATGAGATTGTAACTAGGTTTAGCTAACCCATGTATAGGGGAAACCCAAATTATATATGATGGGTTATTGCAGTTATTGATTATTCCTGTTACAATTGATACAATTTCACCATTGGTAGACACAAATGTCTTTTGATGTTATTATTATTGGATTATTTTAATGATTATTTCATTTTCCATGGCCTGATTTAATTATTATGGAATTCGTAAATGAAAATGTGCCTAGGTATAACTAACCCATGTACAAGGGAAACCCAAATTATCTAGAATGGGTTATTACATTTATTTATTATTCATATTGCAATTGATAAAATTTTACCATTGGTAGATACACATGTATTTTGATGTTATTATTGTTGGATTATTTTAATGATTATTTATTTTATCCAGGCCTTATTAAATGATGGTGTTGCATTACATGCATCAATCTAGGCACAATTGAACTGATATTCCATGCATTTTTTCAAACCACATTTTTTCATCATGAATTTTCCTATTTCATATAGTTAGTTCCTGGGTTATTTATATAGAAATGAGTCAGAGTTTCTTAAAGGGAGAATATAATTGGAATAATTAATGTTCCTACATAAATCTAAATGATGTTTTCCTATGTAGGTTTATGAAGAAACTTTAAATAATCAATTATCCCTAATTGTGTGTTCTGAATGTATGAGTTCCAGAATATGATATATGGATTATATATATATATACATGTGTGATTTTAGTAACTAAAATGAAGTTTAAGTATTTAAAAATAAATTGTTACCTCTAAATGTGATGCCAATTGTAAGGTAAAGAGTATTTTCCTCTACACCTTGCAATTGAAACCCCATATACTAGAACCCCTACTATCTAATATGAGACATAGACATGAAAATCAAATTTTTAGTGGGTATTTTAGAGTCTCTTTTTTTCTTATGGCATGTTAAGGTATTTTCCTTACCAAATAGACATAGACTTTGGACCAGGGAGAGAAGTGCAGTCTTTTCATTTGATGTCTATTTACCTATCCATGATATATTTCTGTGATATCTTTATTGTTAAATTATCTTCTGAGGTGTTCATTTGGAATTGTAGAATCATGCATCAATGATTTCCTCAAGTCGTATGCCTAGAAGGTGGCGACGACCATATGCATGAGGTCTCATGCCTTATGATTCTAGTGATTCCTCTTACAGTGCCACCTATGACACCTTCTCATATTAATGATATGGTCTCTGACACCTAGTTCTAAGAGGGATTCTTTTATATGATTTAGTTGATGTAATGTGTTGCTCGACCTGCCCCAAGAATGGGTGAGAGAAAGAGGCCTACCATCAATTATACATGGTATGGGCAGTAAAGAGATCATGGAACATAATATCTAAATATGATAAATGGAATTTTTATTCATAATATAAAATATATTCTCAAATGTAAATTAGAAGAGAGAAACCCCTTACAAAATTTTGGTATAGTAACAAGGGGGATTAAAGGATCATAGAAGGGATAAATTAGAGTGGAAGGGGATATCATCATTTATACATCAAATTTAATGTAATTAAGGCATTTAATAACATATCCTAATATTAGAAAAATAGAAATTAAAATACATAACATGAATTGAATGCTTGATAAAGGAGGAGGGTGGAAGATCCCTTATGATTTTTTTGCATAGTAACATCTTAGGTAAGGGTCCAAATGAGTGGGAATAAATTATCCCACATTCACATGAAATAAAATGGAAAGTTGAGAAATTATTGTAAAATTATTAATATATAACCAATTGAAATTAAAATGGAAAATTTCAAATAAAGTTCATGAATTGAAAAGGAATACATGAGGTCGGTATCCCTTACATGGATGTGTGACTCCAATGTCTTGGGGGTGGATTCATGGGAGCTAGGAGGCACCTTGGGAGGTCCCTATAGAGTATAATAATAGGGTGGTAGAAATTAAATGATCATTTGTGAATATAAATGGGATCTTGGGTGGGTTTATATAGGAAATGAGGGAGAATTATTTATTATTTCAGTTTTGGACACTACAAAAAAACATTCAAAACCACAAACGATCCCTTGGTTTTCCCATGTTTCTGGAAAATGAGAGTGGTAAAAATTAAATTATAAGTATAAGGGATTAATTTATTAAAATATTTCACTTTCTTATGTGGAGGTGAGTCACACTTTCTAGGAAATGATTTTAAAATCTTGAAATAAATTATTTGTCTCGGAGGAATCCTTGAGGGTTTATAAAAAAATGAAATATACCTAAAATTATATTAATTTAAATTAAACATATATTTTTCCTATTTTACCTTGAATAGTATTTTATTACATCAATTTTGGTCATTATGATGTCATAGAACACATTATATATTTATACAGTATTTAATTTTTACTAAAAAATTGGACCGTCTATTTTTTTTGAAAAATGTACCATTTGATAATGTAGAAATCCTGATTCCAAAAATAATATTCATTTTATCTATATAATTTTGAAAATTTATGAATATTTACTTTTAAAATAAAAACTATCATTTATAGAAAATTTATGGTTTTGGGAAAAATTCTTTTCAAACCATAATTGAAGTTAATTTTAACTTCATAAAAAAATACATGATAATTAATATTTAATTAATGGGAAATAATGATAATATTTTATTAAAATATTATTTATTTAAAAAATTCAATAATTATTCAAAATATATTCCTTAATTAGATTTTAATATTAACCAAAAATACTAGTTATGCTTTAGAAAATCATTTACAATGTAATAAAAAAGGAATTAAAGAATATTCATTATATTATACAAAAATAATGAACATAGCCATAATGCTATGGTCTTATTACATATTCCTTTATTATTCCAGTACACCCCTTAGAGTAATGTGTGCATTGGAGGGGGGGGGCTTTCCAAGGTCCATTTGGTGACCATTTGTTTGGGTCGTGATCTTCATGAGCCTGAACTTATACCATAAAAGGTTTCTCTTATTCTTATGTTGTTGGATCTCAACTTGGGATTGGTCTAGGGAAATGCCTTGAAATGATATCTCCATCATAAGCTCTGATAAATGGGATTCATAGGGTAAGATTATACTAGTTGAGGCCATCATTTCCTTTCTCTATGCCAAAAGGATTTGTTAAAATCCTATATTTATACTAGTCGTGTTATCACTGTTCAAAGACTATATTATTAATGGTAAGGATAGTTAACAGTCATTTAAATCAAATTTGATATGATAAAATAAGAAGGAGTTCATGTGTTTTCTATATGCAGAAGACATTTAATTAAAATAAAGGAGATTTTTTTCATAAATGTTTGGGTCGTTACAACCTTAACCCCTTAAGAAATGATTCCCTCAAGTTTCCTTTTCCCACACTAAAATAGATGAGGGTAACTCTACCTCATCACTTCCTTCAGTTCCCACATTGCCTCTTTAAACTTTTTGTTTCTCCACAACACTTTGACGAGGGGAATTATCTTATTTTAGAGAACTTTTTCTCTATGATATAAGATCTTCAAAAACTTCACTTCATATGAGAGTTCATTATTCAATGTTACCACCTCTAGATTGAGTACATGTGATGGGTCTAGTATGTACTTCCTCAAGAGTGATGAATTGAATACTTAATTTTCTTGAGATAGGGATAGTTGGAGTGTTGGTCTAAAGACTACTGCCTTGATGTGATCAAGTATCTCCAATGGTTTGATGTACCTTGGATTGAGCTTTTACTTATTCCAAAATCTTATAACTCTCTTCTATAGAGATATGGGGGGAATAATAACATGTTTCAAACATCAAACTCTAGGTCTCGTCGATGATTGTTAGCATCACACTTTTTTCGACTTTAAGCAGCTTTGATATGATATGGGATTTGTAACGACCCGTCCCCCTAGGCTCATACCATGACTACCCCAAGACTGTCTTCCATAGGACAGGGGCTGGAGACTAGCACCAAAAGACTAATTCCCTAAAACCGGGAAGGCATTGCCTTTATATCCTATAAACACACACACCCAACACAAAAAAAGATACGAACACAAGTAAATTGTAGAGTAAGAAGAGTGTGTACAGTATGCAAAAGGGGCCATAATACAATACCAACTGGAAAGTACAAGAAAATTAGAAAGTACAAGTAAAAAAGAACAACTCCTATGAACACCCGCCAAGGATCCCACCTGAAGGGTAGGTACATCTCTCAAATGGTCATCTATATGGCATGCCTCCTCTAAGGTCCACCTTCGAGCTACCTTCAGTCCTAGTACCCTCATCCTCAGTTAGTGCTATCCTTCGTCTACACCAAACAGAACAAGGTGCAGGCATAACCCTTACAGGGGTGAGTATAACGATACTCAGTAGGGACTCTAAGACCCTCAAAGGTCTCACAAAATCTACAAAGGATAAACCAAAAATCATGAAAACAACTGAAAACCCTACATAGGTATAATCCCTTACATATACCAAAGTTATCAAGTATACCCATCTCATTCATGAGGAAACTCAAGGGACAAATTCTTAGACAAAGTACAATGGTTTCATGAAGTAAAGAATACCACAAAGGTAACACCACAAAGGTAAGTACAACAAAGTTAACTCAAAAAATTTGAATACAATAGAGGTATCACCTCTAAGGTAAGTACCCCTAAGGTAACACCACCAAGGTAAGTACCACCTAGGTAACACCACATAGAATAATACCAAAAAGCTATCAACATGAAGGTAAGTATCAGAAATTTATGCCACACAGAAGATTACCACAAAGGTAAAGACTCAGATCACATGAGGTATAACATAGGTACGGTAGCAAAGATGGTTATATGCAACTACTGAAACATCATACTCTGGTAAGGGGCAGATCCATGTAGGATCCTAGTACAATAGACCCACGTAGGATCCTAGAGTAGTCTCACGTGGACTCCTAGAGCATATCCAAATGAGGCTCTCAAACACAGAACCACAAAGGATCCCAAAGAATAGACACATATAAGATCCAAAAGCATAGACCCACATAGGATCCTTTTCTCATGTTACATCCAACTACTGGATTCCCACACTACGCTCGCTTGATTTTGGGAGGGTCCTCTCCTCAGGCCACAGGTCGATACTCCAACAGCCATGAATTCCCACAAAGAAGTATCCCAAAGGACATCCATGTAAAAGGGTTCTCAACACAATAGACGGTATGTCAATCAGACGCCTGGTCTGTAATTTATTGTTCATTTAGTCTCGAGGTCCTGGTCAGATTCGTGTTCGATCTAACCCGGTCATACCTTAACTTTATCCAAAACTCAAGTGGGGTATACCAAAAGTACCATCTTGATCCATGGTTTCCAGTGCAGGAGATGGTTCATTAAACGAACACCTGTAGCTCAATATATGGTTGAAAGAGTGGAAGGGGTTGAAATTGGTCCGGGTCCGGTCCAACCTAGGATAAGACCACCCGACCCAGTTTGGGTTAACCCAGCCCGATTAGGGTCCACCCCTAGGTTTGACCCGGCCTGTGAGATCCGACCCGACCCGACGACACGGCCCGGCCTGGTGACACTGCGCGGCCCGCTGGCCCGCGCTGGGCAGCCCGCTGGCCCACATTGGCCCACATCTAGGTGGCCCCATGGTGGGGTCCTCCCTATCCACCACCCATAGGGGAGTCACCCCATGGGTTCCTCGAATGGATGGGCCATTCGGGTTGGGAGGCTGAGCGACCGACACCATATGGCGCCGCCAGCTTGCATGCGGGAACCGGGGTCCCACTCGGCTCCCCAGCTGGCTGGATGGGCAGCCCTCTTATGCGGCACGGTCACGCGCCACACTACCACCAGCGGATGGCAGTGAGCTGGCCGCCCCTCTACTTTCGTCATGGCCTTGCGCTGTGGCACATGCATACTAGGCGGCGCAGACGCGCGCCACCACCACCGTCACGTGGATGACCGTACGCCGATGACCACCCTCACTCCCCCACGACTAACGGGTTGTAGCACTTCTCTGGGGGCGCAGTTGCAACATTTCTATCCTCGTAGCCATCCAGAGTGGCGACCTCCACTCCCAAGTGAAACCGGTGTCAGTCTATGGCACCGGTCTTCGTCCTCCTCCATCATGAAGAACGCATCAAAAACCACAAAGGTTGCTGAGTGGTCGGTCCATGTTCGTTTGTCCCACACCCTTTGGGAAATAGCGGTAGCAAGCAGCTCACAAGGAGAGATTCAACGTAAACCAAAAAAATGAAGAATAATAAAAAAGACACCCCTACCTTGAAGGTTCCGATGGATGAGGCATGAGGAAGAAGACGAAGTTGTTGAAGAACATCGGCATTTGTTGCTTCCGCATGGCACTTCTGATGCAGGCTCAGGGTTGGTTCCTCGTTCTTCGTTGGAGCATGTTCTTCATTAGTTAATGTGCTCCCAAAGCTCTCCTCTCCATTTCCAATATTTTTTCCTGTGAGAGGTGTGGTGCCAACTTAAAATCATATATTTTAATTTAATTAAAGATGTAAATTAAATAAATTTGGGTGACATAATTAATTAGGAGAGAACCAAGAGTCTCCTACCTCATTAAAGAGAGGGTTCAAGGGTCGGGTGGTCCCCACCATTAATTTCAAATTGGGCAGTTTTCCATCTCGGGTGGTCCCCATCATCGATCATTCAAATGGGAGGATAAAAATAAAATAAAATTTTTTTCTCTATTTTATTTTTATTTCCACAAAAAACACTAAAACAAACTTTCACCCTCGTTCTACTGCAGTCGAGGTGAAAGTCTCCTTAAGCGAATACCGGTGCAGCGAGGTCAACGGTGTGCTCAGATTTCAATTTTATGCACCAGTTCAAAAGTTACAAAAACTTGCTCGCACGTTTACCGGGCGTACCTAAAAAAAATTAGAAATTCATTCTAGGCACTCTAGGCCTCGGAATCATGCACTGTTAGTTTTTGAAGACTAATAAAATTACAAAATAATTTAAAAAAATAACATGGAATTTTTCAGGTCTTTACATTCTCCCATCCTTAGGGCTTTTTGTCCCCGAAATCCAAAACACAAACTAGAAAAACAAGTGGGGGTACTGAGCCTGAATCTGATTCTCCCACTCCCTTGTGCTCTCCCAGAGTTTCATGTCCTGCCAATGTACATGAACCAAATGTATCTATTTACCATGAAGGACTCTCTATTATCGATCCTCAATCTCCATTGGATCCTCTATAAACATCACCCCATCGTTCATTTCCAGCTCACCCTTGTCAATGATTTGAGAAGGGTCATGCACGTATCTTCACAACTGGGATAGGTGGAATATGTTGTGCACCCAGTGCAGCTGAGGTGGAAGAGCTAAGTGTTAAGACACCTCACCAACTCTATTGAGGACCTAAAACGGTCTGATGAACCTCGAAGAAAACTTGACACCCCAGTCAAATCTCCACAAACCTCATCGAGGTAAGACCCGTAGAAAGACGTGGTCACCACCCTCGAAATCCAGAGGTGTCCGTTTCCTATCTACATAAGACTTTTTCCTGCCCTATGCATTCTTAATCCACTCCTGGATAATCTACACCTTCTCCATGGTAGCCCATACCATATCTGGTCCCCCGAGTTCTGACTTCCCTAGGTCAATCCAAAACAATGGCGATCTGCAATGTTGGCCGTACAGAGCCTCGAATAGTGCCATCCCAATGGTAGAGTGATAGTTGTTGATGTAAGCGAACTCCACCATGGGAAATTTATCCTCCCAGATACGAAAAAAGTCAAGGATGCAAGAATGCAGCATGTACTTGATGTTATGAATGGTCCGCTTAGTCTGTCTATCTGTCTTAGGATAGAAGGTGGTGCTCAAACAAAGATGCGTCCCAAAAGCCTCCTACAGTCCCTTCCATTTTTAGGAAGTTAAACATGCATCACGATCAGAGACAATCATCAAGGGTACTCCATGAAGCCTTAAAATATTATGCACATAGAGGCGCCCTAAGCTCTCTACTGAACCCTGCTCTCAAATTGGTAGGAAGTGGGCCAATTTGGTGAGTCGGACAAAGATCACCCATAAAGAATCATGACCCATGGATGTATGTGGAAGTCCTATCATGAAATCTACAAATATCCCATACCACTTCCACTTTGAGACCCCTAAAGGATGAACTAATCCTACTGGTACCTGATGCTCCACCTTCACCTACTGACAAGTGGGGCACCGAGAGAAAAACTCTACTATTTGTTTCTTTATTCTCAGCTACCAGTGTTGTTGTCAAAGATCCTCGTACATCTTCACCACTCCTAGATATACCACTAGAGGGGATATATGGAAGTCCCTCAACACTTCATTCTGTAAATCCACTGGTACCATTGTATGCCCTTTGAAGAGGATGACAAGCTCACCACCTTTAGAAAATCCATCAGGTGCCAGCCTAGTGGATATTTGAACACGTCGATCCTCGAATTCAGTGTCCCCATGTTTTCCCTCCTTGAATTGCTGAAGAAGTGGTGGAGTGACTTTAAAATACTGAAGATAAGCTACTCCATCTCATTTCCCAAAATATATTTGTAAAGTGGCGAGCTACTCTGTTACCTCACATAGTAGTTGTATACCATATATCTTTATGAGTGCATTTGCTACAACATTCCCCTTCCTAAGAGTATAGACTATCTCAAAGTCATTGTCTTGGAATAACTCAAGCCAACATCGCTGTCTCATGTTCAGGTCCATCTGCGAGAGGATATACGTGAGACTCTTGTGATCTGAGTAGACTGTAAAACATTTTCCCATCAAGCAATGTCGCCAAATCTTCAAGGCGAAGACCACAACTTCTAACTCTAGGTATTGGGTAGCGTAGTTCTTCCCATGTTGTCTCAGCTATCATGAACTATATGTAATAACTCCTCACTCCTGAATCAGGACACATTTGAGCCCAGTCCCTGATGTGTTGCAGTATACTTCGTACCCAAATCCCTCCTCTGGAAGCCTCAAGATGGGGGAACTAGTCAACCTCTACCTCATCTCCTAAAAACTCCGTTGGAATCTCTCCGACCACAAAAAGGGTTTACCCTACTTTGTCAATGCTAATAAAGGTGCTACAACTCTGGAGAAATCTGGGATAATCCTCTGGTAGTATCTGTCCAAACCTAGAAAACTCCATACCTCCGTCACACTCCTAGATGGCTCCCAAGCAAGTACCGCCTCAATATTCACTGGATCCACTACAACTCCAGCGTCCAAGATGACATGTCCCTGAAATTGAACCTCTCAGATCTAGAGCAGGCACTTCGAGAGATTACCATAAATTTGGTGCTCTCGGATTGTTTCCAGAACAATCTGCATATGATAAGCATGCTCCTCCTCAGTAGCCGAGTAGATCAGAATGTCTTTGATGAAGTCTAATACAAAGAGATCAATGTATGGCTAGAATATCATGTTCATGAGTCCCATGAACACTGCTAGAGAATTGGTCCTACCGAACGGAAGGACCAAGAACTCATAGTGGTCATACCGACATCTGAAATCCGTCTTTTGCACATCACCTTCACATACTCTAAACTGGTGATAGCCTGACCCGAGGTCTATCTTTGAGAAAACATGTGCCCCCTTCAGCTGATCAAAGAGATTGTAAATCCTTGAAAGTGGGTACTTTTTCTTCATGGTCACCTGGTTCAGGCACCGATAATCATCAAAAAGTCTCAAGATCCCATCCACCTTCTTGGTGAACAAAATCAATGATGCCTAAGGAGAAACACTAGGACGAATGAACCCCTTCCCCTGTAATTCCTCCAACTATACATGTACCTCACTAATCTCTACAAAAGCCATCCTATACACTGGTGTAGATATCGGTGTCGTCCCGAGGAACAAGTCAATGTTAAAGTCAACCTCTCTGTGAGGAGGTATACCTGGAACATCATCAGGGAAGACATATGCATACTGGTCCACCACTACAAGATGTCTTGGACACTCCACATCAACTGCTCTGAGGGTAAGGCTAGCCAACTGATGAGTGATCGACTGCACACTCATCTAGGTAAGTCCATCTCGTGCTGCAAAGGCTCCCTTATCACCGGTGAATGTAAACCTAGTCCCATCCATGTGGACACACTGCACTTTGTGCGTAATATAGTCAATCTGATCATGGACTTTAGATAAACAGTCTATACCCTATATGATGTTGTGAGGACTTGATGACACAACTAGGAGATCCCAGCTGAAGCTATCGTCTCCTAAAGTAATCTCACACTACCAGAACTAGGGCATAGTCATCAAATCCGCTATCATAAGAGTCTCTAGTCGTAATGATCGAGCCAATGACTCCTTCAGAATCCCCAATATTCGAACGAGGGTCATGGAAATAAAATAATGCCTAGAACCTATGTTTATAAGTACTACAGCTAAGGTGGAGTATACATAGATCATACCTTGTATCATCTCCGGAGAGCCATGGTCGTAGGCCTCAGCTGCCTAGAGCTGAGCTCTCCCTTGTCCACCTGCTCCTTGTGGTTGGGGTGGACCACCTGATGGTGGTGGTGGTAACATCTTGAATCATCACCCACAGCCAGCTGCATGGACAACTCCTCTGCCACGTCCGCCTACTCCCTGCGAACCTCCTCAGTCGAACCACTATATCTGCCTGGACGGTCCTTCGACCTTCTACTAATCATCTGTACAGCGAGTCGGGAAGTCACAAGCCATGTAACCTTGCTCGCCGCATACATAACACTGTGTGTTCCTCGCATGACTGGCTATGTCTCTGGTTCTCTACACAACCAACCTATAATCCTGCGATCGTCCACCTATAGGTTTGGTCCTCCTGGACCTCTGTGAAATATGTCTGCTACCAGCTGCATAAGACTCTACTACATGATTCTCGATAGTGGGTCTCGCTGCTGGTGAGTTCTCAACAGGAAAACTATCCACTAAGAGGGCCCACTCTAACACCCTGCCTACATCAGGATGCTGAGAGAAATCATCAAAGCCTTGATCTCCCGCCTAAGTCCCTGCTCGATGGTATGGGAACTGAAGAATTGGTCTCGCACCATATCAGTGGAGTGGAACGAGAGGTCAGTGAACCTCGCTAAGTACCAAGCCATAGTCATTCTTCCCGACTGCAGTTGAAGAAGTTCTTATATGCGCACTACGAGAAGGGTTTCTGGGACAATCTCTTCCTGAAACAGGCTCTCAATGTCTTCCCAGAGATGTGTCACCTCGCCGTGAGCATGGGGAATCAAGCTCCACCATCTCCCTAATTTGGCCTATATAAGACTGTCTACAAGGATCACCATGAGATCAGTTGGTCTCCCTACCAGTCAGATGACTCTCACCATAGCCTCCAACCAATCCTTAGCCGCCTTTGGGTCCATCTCACCCCTGAACCTGGGAGGCCTCTAGTGTTGTAACTCATTCAATGAACTTAGGTGAAGTAGACTCCCTAATGCTAGGGCTGGTGGCATCAGTGGCCCAATGGTTAATGGTACCGTTGGTGCCTCCACTGGTGCATCATTAGATAAAGGGCCATGCACCAAGGCCTCATTGCTCAGTTGGCTATCATCGCGCACTATACCCGGAACCCTAGATGGATGTCTGAATGGATGAATCCTGAAAAGAAATAGGTACGCCATGGTCAATATGTTATACCTAGTGAGATGACTCAAAATGATCAGAAATAAAACTTTTTAATACACACACGCAATTAGTGTTTTCGTGTATCGAGTCAGAAATCCAAAGTCAGGGTCCTGGTGTATGGATACGTCAGCCGCCGCACCAACACTGGATTCCCTAAACTAATAACCACACTCACTACACATAACACTATTGTCGTAAGAAAAGATCAGAGTCCAATTTTCTATGGTATAACCAACTCCTCTGATACCAATTTGTCAAGACCCATCCCTTAGGGCCCATACCGTGACTACCCCAAGACCGCCTTCTATAGGCCAGGGGCTAGAGACTAGCACCGAAAGATGTATTCCCTAAAATCAGTAAGGAATTGCCTTTATATCTTGTAAAAACACACACCAAACCCACAACAAGATATGAACACAAGTAAACTGTATAGTAAAAAGAGTGTGTACAGTAAGTAAAATGGTCCAGAATACATGCCCAATTGGAAAGTACAAGAAAACTAGAAAGTACAAGTAAACTGAAAAACTCCCATGAACCCCCGCCAAGGATCATACATGAAGGGTAGGTACAGCTCTCGAACGATTGTCTCTATGGTATGCCTTGTCTAAGGTCCACCTCCGAGCTACCTCCAGTCCAGGTACCCTAGTCTTTAGTCAGCGTTGTTCATCATCTGCACGAAACACAACAAGGTGCGGGCGTAACCCGTGCAGGGGTGAGTATAACGATACTCAGTAGGGACCCCGAGACCCTCAAATGTCTCACAAAATCTATAAAGGATAAACCACAAATCATGAAAACAACTGATAATACTACTTAGGTATATTCCCATACATATACATATGTTATCAAGTATACCCATCTCATTCATGGGGAAACCCAAGGACCAAATCCTTATCCAAAGTACAACTGTTCCACGAAGGAAATAATACCACGAAGGTAACACCACAAAGGTAAGTACAAAAAAGGTAACACCACATAGAATAATACCACAAAGGTATCAACACGAAGGTAAGTACCAAGAAGGTAACACCACAAAGGTAAGTACCACATAGGTAATGACACACAAAAGAATACCACAACGAAATCACCCAGAAGGTAAGTACCAAAAATTTGTGCCACACAAATGATTAAAACAAAGTTAAAGACTCATATCACTCAAGTTATAACTTAGGTATGGTAGCAAGGATGATTAGATGTAACTACTAAATCATCTTACTCTGTCAATAGGCAGACCCACATAGGATCCTAAATTATTAGACCCACGTTGGATCCCAGTACAACAGACCCACATAGGATCCTAGAGTAGTCTCACATGGATTCCTAGAGTGAATCCATGTGAGACTCTCAAACAAAGACCTAGGTAGGATCCCATGGAATAGACTCACATAGGATCCAAAAGTACAGACCCACATATGATACTTTTCTCATGTAACAGCCAGCTACATGGTTCCCACACTAAGCTCTATTGATTCCAGGAGAGTCCTCTACTCAATCCACACGTTTATACTCCAACTACCACTATGTACAATGAAAATGTATCCCAAATGGACGACACATAAAAGGGGTCTCAACGCAACAGACAATGCTTCAATCGGACGCCTGGTCTGTAAGTTGTTGGCCTTTTTGTCCCAAGGGCCCTATTGGATTCAGGTTCGATCCAACCCTGTCGTACCACAAAATTATCTAAAACATCAAGTTGGGTGTATCAAAAGGACCATCTCGATCAATGGTTTCCGGTGCTATTGATGGTTCATCAAAAGGATGCCAGTAGCACAAGATATGGCTTAAAGTGTTGAGGGGGTTGAAACTCGTCCGGGTCTGGTCTGACCTGAACTGGTTCGGGTCGACCCAACACACTCTGGGTCTGTCTCTTGGACCGACCCGGTCGGCAGGATCTGACCCGACCCGGCCTCTTGGGCAGCCCGCTAGCCTGCGGCTGGGTGGCCCTGTAGTAGGGTCCTCCCTAGCCGCCTCCCAGGGGGGAGGGGGAGGGTGTGGGGGGCGCCCCTTGGGTTCCCCGAACGGTTGGGCCGTTACAGTTGGGAGGCCGACCTGCCAGCGCCACATGGCACTGGAAGCTCGAACACGGGACCCCAGGTCCCTCTCGGCTCGCTGGCTAACTGGATGGCCAGCCCTCCTATACGGCACAGTCATGTGCCACGCCGCCACCGGCGACCAGCAGTGATCCAGTCGCCACTCCACCACTGCTGCGACCTTTCTCCACGACACCTGCACGCCAAGCGGCGTGGACGCGCACCACCACCACCATCACGTGGCCATTTGTACCCTGGACGGGTCCCTCACTCCACCATAGCTGATAGGCCACAACCCTTCTTTGGTGGCGTGGTTGTTCCGCCACCGTCCTCGTGACCGACCTGAGTGCTGGCCGCTGCTCCTATGTCCCACTGGTGTTAGTCACCGGCACTAGTCACCATCCTCCCCCATCACGAAGAGCGCCTCAAAAACTACAGAGGTTACAGAGTGGTCGGGCCATGTTTGTTTGGCCCACACCCTCCACGTTAGAGCGGTAACAAATGTATCATGGGGATAGATTCAATGTAAAAAAAAATAATGAATATTAATCATAAACTAACCCATACATTAAAGGTTCCAAATAATGAGGCATGAGTAACAATAAAAAGTTGTTAATTAATGTCGGCGTTCATTGCTTCTGCAAGGTTCTTACGATGTGGGCTCGGGGTTGGTTTCTCATTCTTTGTTGGAGAAAGTTTTTCCTTGGAGAATGTTCTCCAAAATGTCTCCTCTCATTTTCCAAACTTTTTCCCCGTGAGAGGTGTGGTGCCAAATTAAAATCCTAGTGTTTAATTTAATTAAAGTTGTACATTAATTAAATTAGGGTGGCATAATTAATTAGGAAAGAACCAAGAGTCACCTCACTCATTAAATAGGGAGTTCAAGGGTCAGGTGGTCCCCACCATTAATTTCAAATTGGGGGGTTTTCTAGCTCTGGTGGTCCCCACCACCGAGCATTTAAATTGGAGGTTAAAAATAAAAAAAAAGTTTGTTCTTTATTTTATTTTTATTTCCACGAAAAAAATGAAAACTAACTTTCACCATATTCCTACTGTGGTCGTGGTGAAAGTATCCTAAAGCGAATACTGGTGTTGCGAGTTCAATGGTGTCCTCATATTTCAATTCCAAGCATCAGTTCAAAAGTTACAAAAACCCGCTTGCACGTTTATTGAGCATACCTAAAAAACTATTCAGAAATTCATTCCGAGCACTCTGTACCTCGGAATCATGTGCCGTTAACTTTCACGGACTCGTAAAATTCACATATAATTAAAAAAAATACCTTTAATTTGCCTGGTCTTTACAGGATGGTTTTATCGTTCTACAAATTTTTTTCAACAATATCTGGACTTAGATGTTTTCATTCCCAAGAATTGTCCCACAATTCTAGTGTTCTACACTTTTCCCCATAAATGGAATCATAAGGAACCATTTGGATGCTGGATTGGAATCTGTTGTTGTAATAGAACTCCACCAAAGGAAGATGTTGGTCTAATAAACCATTGAAGTCCATTGAAATTTTTTTCCACATGTCCTAAATTGTCTGGATAGTACACTCTTATTATCCATCAATTTGAGGGTGAGAGGATGTGATGAATTTCAACACACTATTCAGAGAATATTGGAGACTCTTCTAGAACATAGTGGTGAATATTGGATCTCAATCAAACACAATCGATAGTGGTACTCTATGCATCTTTACCACTTATCTAATGTATATCCACGTGAGTTGATCAAATGAGAAATCCTCTTGAATGGTAATGATGTGTGTAGTATTTGTGCGTCGATCTAAAACAACCCAGATTGAAATTTTTCCTTTGGAGTTATTCTAACGTTTGGTGAAAAATTCCATCATGTTATTTTCCTATTTCAATGTTTGTATGGGTAATGATTGGATCAGCACCTTAGACATTTGCCTCTCAACCATCACTATCTAACATACTAGGAACTTTGATGTATATTTAGTGATTTACTTCATAATGTTATCCCTCAAATATTTCTCCCAGAGATCTCGATACATATTCATGTTTCCTAGGTGAATGGATAAATTTGAACTATGTGCATCGTCCAGAAGTTCATTCTTTAACTCTAGATTTTATGGAACACATAGTCTTGACCCAAATATCACAATTCCTTATTCAATAACATTGAACTAAGAGGATTTCCCTTTTCTGATAGTTTCAACTTTATTCTAAATTCCCGCATCATCTTTTTTATCAATATTTAACCATTACAAAAGAGACGGTTGAGAAATAATTTGTGAAATGATTGATGATATTCCCTTCATTATGATTCCCATGTCAATCTTCATAAAATCTAATTATATTGTATCCTTTTAAATTCTCATTAATGATAGAATTATTGGGTTATTTCTACATTGATCTTACTCCACCTTATTCTCGTTCCAATTGTGGTAACAGATTATGCAGTCATAATCCTTAATGATATCTAACCTTATTCATTAGAGAATAGTAATATCTTTTTATGTGAATATATATTTGATAATTCAATGATCTATATATATTTCACACTTCTCCCCAAAGAGATAATACTGCTAGATTATTAGCACAAATATCAAAACTACAGCCTCTAGATCATGTGTAAGATAGTTTTTCTCATGAATTTTCAACTTCCTTGAGGAATATGCATTCAATTTTTCATTCTACATCAGCACACATCCCAGGACCTTATTTAAAGGATCACTGATGATTACGAAAAGCCCCGCACTTGTGGGTAGTGTGAGAACATTGGTAGTGATAAAACTCTTCATCAAGTCCATGAATCTTTCATCACATTCATCATTCCACGAAAACTTTACTCCCTTATGAGTTATCTTGGTAAGAGGGTTTGACAATCACAATAGAGTTCTCATAAATAATTGATAATATCCATCTAACCCTAGGAATCTATGAATATCCATCATAGTTGTTGGCCTTGGCCATCCCTTAACTACTTTTATATTGGAAGGGTCCATGGATATCCCATATCATGTGATGATATTCCCTAATAATGGAACTTTATTCAACAAAAACTCACACTTGTTGTACATTGCATAGAGATTCTCCTTTCTCAAGTTCCATCTTAAATTTTATAGATTCTCTTCATGATCCTCCTTGGTTTTTATGTATATTAGTATATCATCTATAAACAGTACCACAAAATTGTCATGGTAATTTCTAAAGACTCTATTCATAAATTCCATGATTATTGCTGCATAATTAGTGGGTATGAAAGGAATTACTATATATTCATATCGCCTATACCATATAATAAAATTAATCATTATGATATCTTCCTTCTTGACCTTTACTTGGTAATATCTTGACCATAGATCCACCATAGAGAACTATTGTTCTCCAAGTAGTTGATCATACAAGTCATAAATTTGTGTAAAAGGATTATTTTTATTTATCTTGATTTTTTTGAGATCACGATAATCAATTCAAAGGCACATTTATCCATACTTTTTATTAACTAAGAGGACTATTGCACCCCATGGTGAAGCACTGGGGTGTATAAACCCTTTACCCAAATTCTTCTATAGTTCTTTCTTTAGCTCCTCAAGCTCCACAACATCCATTCCATATGGAGTCTTGGATATTGGATACCCCATAGGTATAAAAACAATCAAGAAATCAGTATCACTTTTAGGAAGAAGACCATGGAATTCATTAGAAAACACATCAACAAATCCCCTCTTAATAGACATGTATTCGAGGTTGGTTCCCTCTTTATAATCAATCATCTGGGAAAGATATGAATTACCATAGGGTATTAATATCCATGCTTTAGATGATGTTTATAAAGAAGATTCATCCCCCAACATTCAATTGTTTAAAATCTGGGGTCAAATTACCATATGGAGAATGATTTCCCTCTCACAATAAGTAACGTTGACTCTATATAGTGAAAGTCCATCAATGCCAATAATTTCCTCAAATTCCACCAAGGGATGTATGATTACATTATTTAAGAAGTTCAAGACACAAATTGTAAAAGGGGAGGAGTCATATTCTTGGGTTGCTATAAATTTTCCATTTTTCATTTTCACTAACATCTATACTTCCATGATTTGTGGTAGTGTTTGGATTGTTCTACTAATCTTTCAGGATATAAAAGAATGTTTAGAAATAGAATAAAAAATTATGTTCTATATTTGGGAATGAACGACTACTGTACATTTCATCACTTCATTGTCGAAATTCACTTCAGTGGTAGTGATGGAAAAATCTCTCCCCTGTAACCCTGGAGGTTGATGGTTGCCTAAAAAAACTCTTGGGATAGGGCACTAGTTCGAAAATTTCCCTGGTTACTTGTTGTTTTTTCAATGAATAATGTGTTGTGGATCAAATAGAGTGTTCCATTCCTCTATCGTAGTTGTGGGTTTTTTCTTATTATAAATCAGTGGCAAGGTTCCCTTCTTTCCCACACATAAATCATTTCCTCATCCCCTTCAGGAAACTTCAATGGTGTTTCTTTAGACACTTTTGAAAAGCCGGATTCTAAATTTTTTTAGCACTGTTGGATTTATACATTGGAATACCATAATTATAGTCCACTTTCTTCTTCTTATCCCCATGAGACCCATAATATTTTTCAGTATCCATCTTGACATTGAGGGCACATTGAACAATTTTCTCATATTTTTCCAAGTTGTGGATTTCCTGTGCTTTTTGTAGGTTAAGTTTTATCCCACCAAAGATGCGTTCAACCTTGAATTCAAGGGTAATGACCATGAAAGAGGTGTATCTTGCATGTCTGGTGAAGTTTTCCTCATATGCACCAATAGATTCATCACTATTTTTCTTGAGTGCATGTCAATCCTTTTCTATCTTAAGACAGAGGGTTCAGGGAAAATATTTATCTGAAAACATTTTCTGGACATCAATCCATCCCATCACCTTAATATCTTCCTCAATCTTCATATTTTGGATCAATGTCCACAATTGATCAGCTTCACCCACTAAATTATAAGAATCTCAAAGAACATTATCTTGATTGTAACATTGGATAGAGAAGATCCTCTCAATGGGGGTGATCCATTGTTCGATTATTGAGGGATTAAATGGCCCCTTGAATGTTGGAGGCCTTTGTCTCTTGATGCTCTCAATTGTAACTTATTATTTGTTATAGGGTGTTGGACATTCCTCTTGATACAGGTTTTTATTCAAAACAAGAGTTAACTATGATATTATCATGACAAAGTTTTATATTCCTGCCCCATTGGACTGGGCATCTTATTAGAGAAAAAATCACATTGATCTTCACATCACATATTAGCTCAATTCATCTTATTACCAGATAGTGGAAATAATAAAAGGAAAATTATGGGTAAATATTTAAAACAATTAAACAAATAAATAGGAATATAATGAAAAAAGGTATAGCTTATAAATTACATTTATCTCCTAAAATTATGAATTTCTAAGCTTCGATCTTAGTTATCCATGATATATTTCCTAGAATATATTCTTAGTGGCATTTTCCCTTAAAATAATCCATACTAATCTTATGAATTTACCAAAGAATATCCCCTGGGAGTGTCGTTCCAAGAGTGCATCAAGGCCCTTTGTTGTGAACCAGTTTTTGTTCAAGTCTATCTCAATCTAGTGTTTTGGGTTTTACCCCTAGATAAATTTGTTCTAGAGCCACCTCTAATTTTTTGTATTCATACATTCATGTATTTACTTGATAAACCAATTACTCTATACTCATAAAAATTTAGAGATTCTTTTCTTATACATAGTATTATCCTTAAGTATTTCACTAGATTTTTCTGATCCTAATCCCAAAAATAACTAAACATATCCTCTAATACCTACTATGGAAATCCTACTCGTTATTTAATATTTAAACAAGATGTATTACATAAAATTTCAATTAATAAAAATTAGAAGATCAAGAGGTCTAGTATATTTGGGTCTTAGGGACCTTACCTAACAACTTGAAACATAAAATACGCATCATTATTAAAAATATATTTTACATGACCATAATATTCCTCCATACAAAGAATTACATTGGATAACCTGAGGACATACATATGAAAAGGGTGATCTAAAAAAACCAATAATGGAGAAAACAAGGAATAACATGAAGTATAAAATACATGCAAAAAAAGGAATATCAATGGATCATAACAAAAACACAAACATAAATGAATGATATAGAATTATTATCATAACATTGAAATATGGAAACAACTTAAAACACAACATCATTAACATAAAAAATCAGGTAAACCCCTGTCCCAACATGGTGGAAAAATTCAAATAAAGTAATCAGGTAAACCCATGTCCCAACATGATGCATCATGATACTAAACATTACCAAATGCATTGGAGTGCTATTAGGGCACACCCTTCATAATAATTTCAATCTCATGCTTATGTGTGCCACATAGATCATATAACATGAATTCATTCCACATCATCATTTATTACACAATCATAGAATATAGAATTCATACATATAAGTCAAAAGTAGACAATTATATTCTCATAATGGTGAATAAACTTGAAATAGGGATCGTTATGGTATTCACTACATGATTATTTTTGAATGGAAAATAGTGGTGCAATTTTGGAAGCATAACAACGTCATATGGAAATTTATAAATTCGGTTGATGATAGAAAAATGGGCCTATAATAATTTAAAAATGGGATGGAAAGTATGGGGATCATGGAACATAATATCCCAACATTTCAAATGGAATCTATTTTTATAATATAAAAGTAACGTTTGATTGGAAATGAGAAGAGAGAAATCCCTTACAGAATTTTAGTATAGTAAGAGGTGGGATTAAAGGATCACCGGAGGGATAAATGAGAGTGGAAGTGGTTATCCCCATTTATACATGAAATTTAATGTAATGGATACATTTAATAACATATCCCGACATATGAAAAAAAGAAATTAAAGGACATAACATGAAAGTAATGCTTGATAAAAGAGGACGGTGGAAGATTCCATACAAAATTTCGGTACAATAATGGCTTAGGTAAGGTTCCAAATGAGGGGGAATAAATGATCCATCATTAAAATAAAAATTAAATGGAATATAGGAAATTAATTATTAAATAATGGAATTATAACCAATTGAAATTAAAAAGTCAAATTTCAAACATGTTTCATGAATTGAAAAGGAAGAGAGGAGGTGAGGATCCTATACTTGGATGTGTGGATCCAAAGGCTTTGGGTAGGCTTCCTGGGAGATTAGGGGTGCCTTGGGAGGACTCTAGGGAGTAAGGGAAAGAAGTGTTTTGAGATTTACAGAGCTTGAGGGAAGAGAAATGGACGTTTAGGTGGGTTTATATAGGAAAGGAGGTAGAATTATTTATTATTTTGGTTTTGAACACTACAAAATAAAATATTCAAAACCGCAAACCATCCCCTGGTTTTTTACCATGGTTTCTAGAAAAGGGGAGTGGAATAAATTATTATATTACATTAAGGTCCAAAGATATTAAAATATTTCCTTGTCTTATATGGAGGTGAGTCACACTTTCAAGGAAATTATTTCAAAATATTAAAATATTATATATGTCTTAGAGGATTCACTTATGCTTTATAAAATTAGAAAATACACATGAAATTACATTATTTTAAATTAAAAAAATATATTTGGATTAATATACCTTTTATAGTATCTTATTACATCACTATAGTGTCATTATGATGTCATAAAACACATTATATATTTATCTGGTATTTAATTTTTTCTCCAAAATTAGAATGTCTCATAAAATTATAAAAAATTTACCGTTGGAGACTTTCGACATCCTAATTTCAAAAATAATATTATTTTTATCTAAATTAATTTTTGAATATTTAAATTTTCACTTATAAAATAAAAACCAAAATTTATTGAAATTTGAGGGGTTTTTAGTAAAAATAGTTTTCAAACCATAATAACATCTACTTTTGACTTCATTAAAATTATATGTTAACTAATATTTATTAAATTCAATTTAATACTAATATAATACTAAAATAATATTTATTTCAAAAATTGCATCATTTCATCAAAATAGATTCTTTAAATGAACTCGAATATTAACCAAAAATACTATTTGTTCATTAGAAAATCATTTACAGAGTAATAATAAGAGAATGAAAGTATATCAATTATTCTATAAAAATATAATGTACATACACATAATGCTAGGGTATTGTTAGATATCCCTTTATTACACTAGTATTTTCCTTAAGTGTAAGGTGTTTGTTGGTGGGGATTTCTTGGGTCTATTCGATGAATAGGTTTTGGGTTGTGATCTTGATGAGATTAAACTTCTCCCTTAAACGGTTTCACTCATGCTAAAGTTATTGGATCTCATCTAGGGATTGGTCTAGGGAAAATCCAAGAAACGAAATCTCCCTTAGAAGCTCAAATAAATGGGCTTCATAGAGTATGATCCTACTAGATGAGGCCATCAATTCCCTTTTCTATTCCAAAAGGATTTGTTAAAACCATATATTTATACTAGTCATGTTATTGTTGTTCAATGGCTACATTATCAATGACAAGGATACCTAACCATAATTTAAATACAATTGGATATAATAAAACAAAAGGAGTGTATGTGTCTTATATATAAATAATAAATTTAATTAAAAGAAAGTTAATGATATTCATAAATTTTTGGGTTGTTACAGTATACCCGAAGACCATTAACTCCTTAATTTAGAGAACTTACTTAAATCCTTGTGCCAGTGGGCTTACCCATTGACATAATGGTCATTAGCCTTGATAACATGGTGTAATCATTTAATTTCCTAGTTATATTTAATTTTTTTACTTGGTTACCCCTCATATTAATGATAGTTTTTCGCATTATTCTTAAGATACTCTAGGAATTCCCTATCCTCCCTGCTATTAAAGGAAACTTGATTATAGTTTTCCGTCACATAGGATTATTCATCAGAATCTATAAGTCCCTCAATATGAATTTCCACTAACCTAGCTTCATAATATTTGAATCAAATGTAATTTCTCTTCCTTCTGAGAATATCACACTATCATTCATTAAGATCATAAAATATTAGATCCTCTTTAACTAATTTAGTGAGATAATTTTGGAGGAATAATCCTAAAAAATTATGTGATCTAGGTAGCCAACCAATTTTCTACTTCAAAACTATATTATTAGTTCCTAAATTTTTTATTGACTCCATATCATTCATCTTCATGGTAGTATAAACAATATTTACTTTATGATGGATGGATTCTCAAGGTAAACACTCTATTGACCCCCTTGATTGGGATTTCCCTGAATATAACACTTCTATGTATGATGACATACCAGCCTTCAGACATGGTGAAAGAATTGTTCCAACCAAAACCCCCTCAAACCACAGTGATATAGTCACCTCACCAATGATGGGATTATCCTAAGAGGTATAATTAAGATACATCCCCACATTATTCTCTTTATGGATAGAATTAGATAGAACTATAGTAGCTTCAATTGATGATATTTTACTTATATAAAAAGCCAATTTCCTATTCTTTAATATGTAGAAATATGGGAAATGGTCTCTATATGATTCAAACACCACCACTTGATAACATCATAATTTATCTATGAAATTAATTCAAATATCCTCTACTAGGGGTTTGGACACAAAAAATTCAATGAAAATACATGGATCAATTATGTGGTATATGGATTTTGACCGACTATCAAAAAATATGAAATGACCTACCATATTTCTTATAGTGTAAATAATGCAGGTATTTTTGAAAAGGATGGTATGTTCTAAGAGACATAACTATATAACCATAGTTTTAGGTCCTTAAGAATATGAAATTCAAAGGTCAATTTGAATAATGTAAAAAAACCATTGATGTTCCAAATGGCCTAGGACCAGGCAAATGTGAGTTATTCTTCGACTTTGAAGAAAACCAATAAATCATAGGATTCAAGAAGACCAATAAATTAATTTTATTTTAGACCACAATATTTTTTCACAAACCTATTGAAGGTATCCATCAAAAAATGTATTTGGATAAAGCGAGTGAAAAAAAGGTTAATTAGGTCTAAAGCTTGAAAGAACTCTTGGAGGGAGTGAGGGAGTTATGGGATCCCCAATTTGGGTGAACGGAAATTCATGATAAGTATAATAGAAGGAAATTGTATGTGGTATTTGAGATTGGTGAATGGAAAGAAATGTATTTATGTGATATTAAAGTGAATTAAAATCTCTCAATCAGTGATGAGGGTGAATGAACATTAGCACTATGACATCTCTTATAGGAAATAACCACTATGGAATCATCACTAAGATATTATTTAATTTAAAGACACTGCTCTTGACTACTTACTATCTCTCTGAAGTGGTTTTTATACTCAATCCCACTAGTTTTCTACTTTTATCATCCTTATAATCTTATATGAAATATATCTTAAAAAAATTCATCGATATGTATTCACAATATTGCAAGATCTTATTTATCATCAATATCATGTTATCAAGTTCCAAAATATTCTCAATAATGTAGTGTACACATCAGTAATCCTAGCAGGATTTTAGAATGATCAACTACACATGGGATCATGCATAAACATTCCATCTTTTTCCTTCTCAATAAAAATCTTTCTTCATTTGATTCTTCATTCCTCAACCATAATGTTAATCCCATAGGAAAACCTCATTGTACATCTTATTCTTCTGCCTTGGTCCATATGTTCTTTTTTCACAATTTACATCAACTTATTCTCTCTATAATACATATATAGTTTTATCAAGGATTATAGTAATATATTCTATATTGGAATATTATTTTATCCTTCTTTGCATATATATATATATATTCATATAAAAATAAAAATTCATAAATTTTATAAATTAGAACACAGAAACCCACTTAATTTTTTACAGTATAATATCATTATTATTCATATTCAAATAAACGTAAATTTAGTATTCCAAATGAGTTGGAAATATTATTCTCCAAATCTTGGACTAAAATTGTGGTTATTTATTTTCCATGGATACATGATAACATGTAGTGGTTTCTTTTTTAAAACAAACAGAAAATCCATGGGCAATAATTTCACCCATATCGGCATTCAAGAATATCATTTCAACCTAACATCTCTTATTTCCACATGAGATACTTCTATAATATTTTTTTCATCACGAGCAACAACATCGAGTTATCATTGTGGTGTGGATGTATATCAAATTATTGAACCAAATTTCAATTTCTTACCAACATTATATTTCATTATGTCATGGTATCTTCTTCATGGTGAAAATATCAATTCATTTTACACTCAAATTCAATCACAATACTTTATAATAACTATGATTCCAAAGTCATTTTAGAAAAAAAAATGGCTTATTCGAAGTTAATTATTTAGAGATATAAAATTTATTTTACTAAAAATCAATAAATAAGAAAAATTTTACTCTTATGTATAGGTTAATGGTATTTAACTTTACGCAATTCTCATCACTCATACCTAACAACTCTATCATAAAAATAATTGATACCTACATATATCTTCCAATTACACTTATATGTACATATATTACTACCATTAATTTGGGAATATATTCATTGTATTTCTAAATGAACATTAAACATACACATGAGGACAAGCTGATACATTAATTCCTTTAATCAATTTTTACCCCAAATTTGAAACATTAATATTTTTTTAAGTAGGATCATTAATTCTTCAAATAATATATGATCATACCTAATCACATGAAAAAACCTCTGAAAACATTAAATTAAATAAAAAAATTCACCAGAATGTATCAAAATATGTTCAAAAAATATTACATCTGTTTGGAAACAAATAATAACTCTTCCTGATTTTTTTCAATGTATCTACCTTCCCAGGTAACTGTATCTCAAATGCAGAGACCCCAAACTTGATGTACATGTACATTACATTAATTTTTCGGAATACTTAATACATTATAAAATCCAACACTCAAGGACCGTAATAGTTTAGTGTCTTTGGAAACTCGAAACATAATCTTCTAATCATGGTGAAAGATCTTCAACATATCCCATAAAGATCTTCCACTTTTTTTTCTTAACTAAAACCTTTCATTATATCCTAGGGAAAATAAAACATATAAAGGGTGAGATCAAATTCTTAGTTAGGTTAATCATGGAGAAAATAAAACAAAAAATATACATTTGAACTTAAAAACATGAACATAATGTTTAAATATCAAAATATTGAGCAATGAAATTAAACATGGAAGTTGTAAAGAATAAATAATAATTTAACATCAATCATGATAAAATAGCATGGGAATAAAACATGTAATTGTGGAAAACCATTAATCACATGATATGATTTCCATAGTAGCCAAGGCATTGCTGCCAAGACCATCTTAGTGGACAGAGTCCCTTACTCAATCGAGTTCACTCCTTATTCCAGTCCTGTGTCACTGAACCGGATTTACTTACCATTCTAGTCATGTCTATATAATGAGATATAAATCTTTACCCAATGATTGGGATGGAGATATAGGTCACATCTATCTCATAATGAGATCATTCTTACTTGTTCCACAAAATAAACATAAATCATTCATCATAACCCAAAGAATAAAATGGGTTTCATAAACATCATCCCATAATAACGTAATCCATATAAAACATATGGATATCCTTTAATCATAAAAATAATAAAACCATGTAAATAATAGAGACAATATACTTGAAACATAATCAAAATGTCATCTTGTATGGAAAATAGTTTTGAAAAAACACTTGAAAATAATTCTTGAGGAATATATTCTTTCTTCTTCAAAATCATTTTCTTTACACAAAATGCCATTCAATTTTAAAATAAAAGGATTTTGTTGAAAATAATAATGAAATATTGTATAGGAATATGGATGAAAATTAGGCATTATGAAATCGGAAAAATCCATTCATGCCGTATACGTTAAAAAAACATTCTCCTTGCACTTTTAACAGAAAAGTCGAAAAGTACCACATATGGTAAACAAAAGAAAGATTCCTTCCATAACACAAATTAAAAGTAAAAAAGGGGTAAATATGACTTCAAAATTACATGGAAGAATATTATACACTTTTTGAAAAACATTTTTATGGACATGGATGAAAAAAATATAACCCCAGTAAATACTTACGAATAACTAATCTCAGATAAAAACATCATTGGAAATGTTATCCCTTACCTTATGTCTGATATTCTTCGTAAGCATCCGAACCTCCTGTATAATGATTTAAATAATGTCATTGAATTATTACAGAATCATATTCAATGTTATGATATCATATATGGTTCACTTATGACTTTATATTACCCGTTCTTTTGTAAATTCCATGTTAAAGCAGCGTTTTGGGAAAAATTGTTTCATTTATCGTACGTGTTTCGATTTTTTGTTCTTGATATTATTACTCGTATCATGATTTATTTAATTCCAGAATATAAAACATGATTTATATATAATATATATTCAGTATATAAATATATTTTATAGATCGATAAATGGAATGAAATACACCATTCATGGAGACGGTAGGCCTTACGTACGCATGAACACTATTTTCATTACCTTATTGAATTGAATGTAATTAATTAAATGAAACATATATGTACATAAATAAAGTATTATTATTATGTAATATCTTTCATTATTATTTATTATATATATACTTTATATTCATACTTGAATGGTTAATCATGGAAATTGAATCTCATTGCGTTCGTGGTGACGGTAGTCCGTACGTACGCACAAGCGATGATATTATTCCCATAATTATTGAAAAGAATTTGAGTGGATGATATAATATCTCAGAATAATTATGATGTTATAATAACCATATATAGTTATTCTTTACTCCATTATAACCATCCATGTAAGGTGGTGGTGGAAAAACTAATTACACCACGACGTGGAGACGGTGCGCCGTACGTACGCATGTGCGGTGATTTCGTTTTCTGTAGGATGGATAGAAGGTGAAATGGGGTTTTTTTGTATTTATAATATCATATCAGTATATTAGTGATACTTATTATATTACTTTACAATGAAACAACTAAGTAAGAGGATGTTGAAGAAGAAAGAAACTTGAATGAATCGGTAGAAGAGATTACCTCTTCTTCGATGCACCCTCTTTAAGCTTCCTCTTAAGGGACTAGAGTTGGTCTTTTTGAGAAGACCAGAAACTCCAGAATTTTTCTAGGGAAGTGGAGAAGATAAATGGGCAGGTTTTGGCCGATCATGAAGGCTCAAGGTGTTTTGAAGAGTAGAGGGAGGAGGTGCCATTTTATAATGGAGGAGAGGGGATCCTTTAGAATCCTAAAAAATATTAATTTATAATAAATAAAAACCCACCTAAAAACCTCAAAAAATGACTCATATTCGAATATTAGATGAGATAGGGTTGTAATATCATCAACCAATAAAATTTCTACATGTTTTAAATTTATTTTCAACCTTATCAACTTGATTTTTCCTTATTTAATCTGTTTAATTTTATTTGTGGTAATAAGATTATAAATTTTAAATTGTTATAAATAATTATTTATATGTTGTTAATTGTCCATAATTGGATTATTTATGTCATTTCAGACCATATAAATATTAATTTATAATTTTTAAATATTTTTTTGATTTTTAACAATTTTATATTATGTTTTTTTTTATAAAATAACAATAGAGTCAATATTTACACTATTCATTTATTTGAATTTTAAAAAAAATACACACAGAAGATATGTTCAAAATAAAATATTTAATAGATTTATAACATTTAATATTTATATAGAAAATTTTTGGAGCATATTAAATAGTTCATACAATATTTATTTTAATATTTTTAACACCATTTATTTGATATTTCAATCAATAAAATAATTTCAACATCACTATTGTGTGACCATTAATGATAATTATTTAATCACTAAAGATTATAAAGAAATTCTCATGATGTAGATAATTTTATTATATATATTTTGAGACTATTCATGTTCGAATTTTCATGAATTTTATCACAATATTAAAATTATTATACTTATAATATTTAAGAGACTGACATGTTGTCACTTTCTTTGGTTTTAATAATAATTAAATTATTTTCACTGTCAAAAGTCCATAAATTGAATCTATTAAGACACTTAGGTTGTATGGGTCTACTTCTAGTCATCCAATAGAATTTTGGAAGGTGTTAGTGTAATTTTATAATCTCAGTTTTACCCTTAATTACCAGATTTACTTTTAACTGCAATAAATATAAATTACCGTGGTTACTATTCATAATATCAAAAAAATAAAAGTAACATATTAACAGAATTTGGACCCAATGAATTAAAATATGGAATCCATTTTTCAAAAATCAAAACATAGAAGTTGAAGTAATTAATTTAAACATAATCCCGTTGTTAAGAAAACAGGTTTAAAAAGATAAAACATTGCCAAAGATTGATAGGTTTTTACATATGAATTCAATGTAAAATTAATGGTAATGACATAAATTATATTAAATGGTAAATATATATTCTATTTCTACTTTAAAACGATTCAATATTATAATTTAACCATATAAATTATTGCAATAAAAAAAGTTGGTTTTAATTAAAATATAGCGTGTTTTTACTATTCATTAAAATGTGAAAGTTATCAGAGTAATATGAAACATTTATCCAAAGTAAATAGTTATATTATGATTCCAAAGAAGATTTTAATTTTGTCAAATTGAACTTATAAACATGTCAAAACTATATTTAAAGTGGGTGCGCCATCAAAAGGCGACAAAACTGCATTTTTTGAAAAATACTTATTTTACCCGAAAAATTTATTTTGTTCTCATACCATGTTTTAGAAATGTTGTAAGATGAATAATAATGTTATAAAATTCAAAATTTAGTTAATATTATTCATAATAGCTAGTCCATAATAATATTTTAACAATATATCATTGTTTACTGAAACCCTGTATTGTGTACTACACACATTATCGAAGAATGTCACGATTGCGTGTAATGCTAGCCAAGTCAGGGATGCATGTAATAATAGCTCTCTTTGGTGTTGCATGCAACACAAGACATCAAATTCAAAAGAATAATTCTCATAAAATCTCAGGTTGTTATATTCTACCACCCTTAAAATAAATTTCACCCTCGAAATTCGTCGGGGTTATAAATGGTTTACTACTTGAAAGTTTCTTTCATAGAAACCCACATTGTAAAAAGGAATAATAAAACTTAATTTTAAAAAGTTATGTATGACACATATCGGTTACCTGAATTAACTTATCACTGGGTTTCCACATTAGAGAACATAGGTTAAAATATGGATATGGAAGAGAAATATAACCATCATGTTCTGATGGAGAGTGGTAGAGAACATGGATATGAAAAATCCAACAAGACATAAATTTGTGATTATATAAGGTACAATATAATTCATCATATATGAGGAAACTAGGACAACATTTTTGGTTTTCAAGATCATTTTTCTTAAGTTGAATAATTTGAATTAGAAAAATACATACTTTATTTCGGTACAATCTCACCGTTGTTCATTCCTTGATAAATTTCCACTTTATCTCTTAAAGAAATGAAGTTGAATTTGTCATTCCTGAAGTGTTAGCAGATCATGTCATGGAATGATGGGTCATGACATCTATCTCAAAAAAAATCTTAGCAAAAGTTATCAAATATACATAGGTCCATCAATGGTGAGGTTAATAATATATGATTACAAAAATGGACTTATACTTCATCAATAATACCTCTTAATGAACGTTTATACTAACAAAGGACTTCCTGTAGGCCAGTGGTACGCGATAATGGCCTATCACACTTCGGTTGTGGGTTCGATCCCCGCATCCTTGTCTAGCGCAATGGGTTGTCACCCATCTTACGGGTTGTCCTTTTTCTAAAACTATACTATTATAAAATTAAAAAAATAATATCAAAAATTTATAGCCTTAAACAATACTATCTGATGTCCAAATTAATGCATTCCAACCTTTAGGCATATCAGAAATAGTTTTGTCCAATCTCATAGTATATAGAAAACATCTACTAGAAAGGTCATCTACCAAGAATGTGAATACCATCATCTATCTCCCATATATCATAAGATATATCTTGTTTGTCACATTCTAAATATTTGAATACCTTAATCTTGTATTCTCTTGAAAAATAAATACTCGTTAGATCATTAGTGAAAACATGAATTCTGTCAAAATATAACTCTTTCGAAATACAAAAATCCCAAATTTTCTATATACTCAAACCATGATATCACTTTGTCCTTATATCATTCATGAGATCATTAATACTATCAAAAATTTCATTTTCTCCTTATCCCTTCATTATGCGCATATCATCTAGTTTCCAAAAATATTTCAATCACTTTTCATGGTTACCGGTACCATATAATTATGGAAAACTACAATAAAATAATACATAGATATTCCAATATTGCACAATACTATAAGTGATATTCCACAACATTATTTCAGAAATCCCGTTACATAAACACATAATCATTCCACTACATTGTTGTCATACTCAACATTGCCAATAGTGATCGCATGTGACTTCCCTTTTTTCTTTGCCTTAAGAGGTTGTTGAGGTTGATCATCATTAAACCTTATATTAGGGCATTGGTTAGCATAATGCCCCATTTCCATGCACTTGAAGCATTTAAGTGTTGGTGGTGCGTTCTCTATAGTCTTTTCTCTATTCTTATCATTTGCTACCTTTTCTCCATTACTTCGACACTCAGCTGCTTGATGAACTTATTTTCCACACATAAAACATTTTCTAGTCCCTTTAAGACAATATCCACCATGCTTCTTTCCACACATTGATCATAACGAAACATTCGTATTATTTTCACCATTGTTTATAGATTTTTCCTTGAACTCTATCTTTATTTTCTTGTCAAAACCATGAGATGGATATGTAACACCATCTTCTAGTTATAACTTGAAAGAACAACACACAATTTCTTCATAGCTACTGAAGTCACTTATAGCTAATTCCCTTCGATGACTTGGTTTTATGCCACTGAAGAACCGATCAACTTTAATTTTAGGTTGGATGATAAATCCAGATGCATACCTTGAAATCCTTGTAAAATTCTCTTCCTATAAACCAACAGATTCATAATCCTTTTTCTTAAGCTCAAGGTACTCATTTTCCATAATTTTTTGAAGAATAAAAGGGAAGTACTTATTGAAAAAGAAGTTCTTGAACTCATCCCAATCCATGGATTCAATATCATCTTGGGGCCTTCTATTTTTAACTAGAGTCCACCACTGGTCTGCTTCACCTTCTAACCGGTAAACTGCCAAAATGAATTTTTCATCCTCTGAACATCAAAGTATCGAAAATATATTTTCAATGGTACTAATCAATTGTTCAGAAACAAGTGGATCAGAAGACCCACTGCAAGAAGGTGGACGTTGCCTCATGAAGAACTCAATAGAATATTGTTACATTCTCTGCTCATTTGGATGTCCAGAATGATTCATAGCTTGTGTAAGTATAGAAATAAAATTTTTCACTCCATCTCCATTAACATTGGGTTGTTCAGGAGGACAATCATTGCATTGTCCATTACATTGATCAACATGGTTCCTTCGGGTTCCATCAATCGTCTAAAACCCAAAAAGAATTGTGTGATAAGAAAAAATATTTCTAAGAAATCAACATAATAAAGGGGGATTACCTTCAATATCTAACATATTAGGTTTAATTCTAAAATCTTTACCATAATTCTAGGACTATAACCTATACTTATAATTAACCTTAGGTAAATCCCTAGACATACCTTAGAAATATCTTCTAGGGATCTCACTAAAGTTTTCGCATCCTAGTTTCCAAAGGTTAACTAAACCATTCTTCAGATACCAACTGTAGAGACCCCAAACTTGACGTACATGGACCTTACATTACTTTTTTGTAAAACTAAATACAAAACAAAAACCAAAAATCAAGGACAGTAATAGTTTAGTGTCTTTGGAAACTTGGAACATAATCTTCTAATCAGGGTGAAAGATCTTCAACATCTCCCATAATGATCTTCCCCTTTTTTTTTTCTTACATAATAACTTTATTTATATCCTGGGGAAAAGAAAACATATAAATGGTGAGCTCAAATTCTTATTAAGGGTGAGCATGGAGAAAATAAAACAAACCATATATATTTGAACATAAAAACATTAACATAATGATTAAACATCAAAATCCGGAGCAACGAAATAAAACATGGATGTATGTAAGGCATAGATCATAATGGAACATCAATCATGATAAAATATCATGGGAGTATAACATGTAATTGTGTTAAACCATTAATCACATGATATGATTTCTATAGTATCCAAGGCATTGCTTCCAAGACCATCTTAGTGGACAAAGTCACTTACTGAATCGAGTTCACTGCTCGTTCCAGTCCTATATCACTGAACCGGATTAACATACCATTCTAGTCATGTCTATCTCATGAGATATAAATCATTACCCAATGCATTGGAGGGAGATATAGTTCCCACCCATCTAATAATGAAATCATTCTTACTTGTGCCACAAAATAAACATAAATCATTAATCATAACCCAAAAAATAAAATGGGATTCATAAACATCATCCCATCATAACGTAATCCATATAAAAATGGATATCATTACATCATAAAAAGAATAAAATAGTGTAAATAATAGATACAATATACTCGAAACACAATCATAATTTCATCATAGATGGAAAATAGTTTTGACAAAACACTTGAAATGAATTATTCAGGAAAATATCCTTTCTTCTTCAAAATCATTTTCTTTTCACAAAATGCGATTCAATTTTAAAAGAAAATGATTTTTTTGAAAATAATCATGAAATAATTTAGGGTAATATTCATGAAAATTATGCATTATGAAACCGTAAAAATCTGTTCATTCCATATAAGTTAAAAAAACATTCTCCTTGCACTTTTAACAGAAAAGTCAAAAATTACCACATATGGTAAAAAAAAGAAAGATTCCATCCATAACACAAAGTAAAACTCAAAAATGGGTAAACATGACTTAAAAAATAAATGGAAAAATATTAAACACATTTTGAAAAAAAAAATTATGTACATGGATGAAAAAAATATAACCCCAGTAAATACTTACGAATAAACAATCTCAGATAAAAACGAGATTGGAAAAGTTACCCCTTAACTTATGTCTGATATTCTTCGTATGTATTCTAACCTCCTGTATAATGATTTAAATAATGTCATTGAATTATTAAAGAATAATATTAATTGTTATTATATCATAATGGTTCACTTATGACTTTATATAACCCTTTATTTTGTAAATTCCTTGTTACAGCAGTGTTTTGGGTAAAATCGTTTCATTTATCATACGTGTTTCGATTTGATGTTCTTGATATTATTACTCATATCGTGATTTACTTAATTATAGAATGTAAAACATGATTTATATATAATATATATTCAGAATATAAATATATATTATAGATTGATAAATGGAATGAAATACACCGTTCATGGAGACGGTAGGTCGTACGTATGCATGAACGTTGTTTTCATTTCTTTATTGAATTGAATGAAATTAATTAAATGAAACATATATGTACATAAATAAAGTATCATTATTATGTAATATATTTCATGATTATTTATTATATATATACTTTATAATCATACTTTAATGGTTAACCATGGAAAATGAATCTCATCGCATTTGTGGAGACCGTAGTCTGTATGTACGCAAGAGCGATGATATCATTCCCATAATTATTGAATAGAATTGAAGTAGATGATATAATATCTCAAAACAAGTATGATTTATAATAACCATATATATATTTATTATTTACCCCATTATACCCATCCAAGTAAGGTGGGGGTGGAAATACTAATTACACCACGGCGTGGAGACGGTATTTTGTACGTACGCACGCGCGGTGTTATCATTTTTCATAGGATGGATAGAAGGTGAAACGAGGTTGTTTCATATTTATAATATAATATCAGTATATTAGTGATATTTATTTTATTACTTTACAATGAAACATCTAAAGAATAGGAAGTTGAAGAAGAAAGAAACTTGAAAGAATCAGTAGGAGAGATTACCTTTTCTTCGATGCACGTCCTTTAAGCTTCCTCTTAAGAGACTAGACTTGGTCTTTTGAGAAGACCAAAACCTCCAGAATATTTCTAGGGAAGTGGAGAAGAGAAGCGGGAAGTGGTTGGCCGAGCATGAAGGCTCAAGGTGTTGTGAAGAGGAGAGGGAAGAGGTTCCCTTTTATAAGGGAGGAGAGGGGAAACTTTGGAAACCTCAAAAATATTAATTTATAATAAATAAAACCCCACATAAAAACTTCCAAAAATGACTCATATTCTAAAATTAGATGAGATAGGGTTGTAATATCATCATACAATAAAATTTAGACATTTTGGAAATTTATTTTAAACCTTATCAACTTGATTTATCCTTATTTATTCTATTTAATTTTATTTGGGGTAATAAGATTCTGAATTTTAAATTGTTATAAATAATTACTTATGTGTTTTGAATTGTCCAAAAGTGGATAATATATGACATTTTAGACCATATAAATATTAATTTATAATTTTTAAAATTTTTTGAGATTTTTTTGCAATTTTATATTATGTTATTTTTATAAAATAACAATAGTGTCAATTTTGGCACTATTCATTTATTTGAATTTAAATAAAATCCACACAGAAGATATGTTTGATCTAAAATATTTAATAGATTAATAACATGTCATATTTATCTAGAAAATTCGTGGAGAATATTAAATAGTTCATACAATAAATATTTTAATATTTCTAAAACCATTGATTTGATATTTCAATCAACAAAATAATTTCAACATCACTATTGTGTCACATTTAATGATAATTATTTAATACCTAAAAATTATAAATAAATTCTTGTGATGTAGATAATGTTATTATATTACTGAAGACTATTCATGTTTGATGTTTCATGAAGTTTATCACTAAATTAAAATTATTATACTTATAATATTTATGAGAGTGACGTGTTGTCAATTTCTTTGGTTTTAATAATAATTAAATAATATTCATGGTCAAAAGTGTAAAAAATGAATCTATTCCAATACTTAAGTGATATGGGTCAACTTTTAGTCATCAAAAATAATTTTTTCAGTTGTTAGGATAATTTTATAATCATATTTGTACCCTCAATTACCCGATTTACATTTAACTAAAGTAAAGAAAAATTAGCGTAGTTACTATTCATAATATCAAAAAAATAAAATTATCCAATTAACATAATTTGGACCCACTGAATTAAAATATGGAATCAATTTTTCTAAATTCAAAACACAGAAGTTGTAGTAATTAAATTATAATTAATCCCGTTGTGAAGAAAATGGGTTTTAAAAGTTAAAACATTGCCAAAGATTGAAATGTTTTTATCTATGAATTCAATGTAAAATTAATGGTAATGACATAAATTAAATTAAATGGTAAAAATATAGTCTATTTATTTATGAAAACCATTTAATATTATAATTTATCCATATAAATTATTACGATGAAAAAAGTTGTTTTTAATTAAAATATAGCGTGTTTTTACTAGTCATTAAAATATGAAAGTTATCAGAATAATATGAAAAATTTATCCAAAGTAAATTTTTATATCCTAATTCCAAAGAAGAATTTTATTTTGTCAAATTGAACTTATAAACATGTAAAAAACTAGAGTTAATGTGGGTGCACCATCAAAAGGCCGCAAAATTGCATTTTTTGAAAAATACTTATTTTACCTAAAAAAATTATTTTGTTCTCATACCATGTTATAGAAAATGTCTAAGATGAATAATAATGTTATAAAATTCAAAATGTAGTTAATACTATTCATAATGGCTAGTCCATAATAATATTATAACAATATATCATTGTTTGGTGAAACCCGATATTGTGTACTACACACGCTATTGAGGAAGGTCGTGATTGCGGGTAATGCAAGCCAAGTCAGGGATGGGTGTAGTGAAATATCCCTTAGGTGTTTAATAAAACACAAGATATCAATGAAATTAAAAAGAATAATTCTCATAAAATCTTGGTTTATTACATCAAAAATATTATTTATTCAACTATTAAATAATAAATATTCATTACTTAATAAAAAAATTTATTCTTATTCATCTGTGGAAAGTTACTCACTACACTAGAAACAGTTTCTTCCTTATTCAAAGATCTATCACAGTTATTCAATCTATATAATACACCCAATTCCTCTAACACATTTTAAACCTTTTGTAAAGAATACTCAAATACTATAAAAATACATATCATGGAATAATACTGATCATCATCTAAACAGTCATCACTTGTATATGTTTCTACCTTGAACCTATATTATTAATAACTTCATGCAATAAAAACATCAAAAAATTTCTTTTCATTTTTATTGGAAGAAACTTAATCTTCAATATTCCCATTTTCATGATACTCTTAATAAACCATGGGATAAATAAAGATCTTCATTCATTGGGATAATCAAAACCACCAAACATATATTGAAGTACATTTTGACAAAAAATACAACCAACAAAATCCATTGGGTTTGTTAATGCCAGTAGTGCAAAACGGGCTGCGGGCCCACGGGTTAAGCGAGTTTGGGGCGGGGCGGGTTTAATAAAATTTAACCACATTTTAAGCGGGTTTATATGTACATCCCACACAAGAATCCAACCCGTGAAGGATTACCCGCATGGATACGGGCTAGCTCGCAGGCTCCTTTAATTTTTTTAAAAAAAAACTATCATACCATGAAATTTTTAAATCCCATGTTTCGAGACCTGCATGCCCTGCTCAACAACCTCACTCCTATTCCCAACACCTTGAAGAACACCCTCCCAAACTCATATTCCCGATGTCTCCCATTTATTTTATTTATCCAACTTCTTTATTACCCTCTCGGCCTTGATCGTTTCCCCCCACTGGTCATATCCCGCCTCTCTCACCTCTTCCGCTCCACCTCCACTCCCACCTCCTCTCTAACACCCCCGCTCTCCACCCCTTAGCTCCGTTATCACCCGCTACGCCACCCCCATCGCCACCCTCTACTCTGCTTCCCCCGCCTTTTCTGCTCTTCCACTATCATGTCCTCCGCTTCACCGCTCCCGCCTCTTTCGCTCTGCCACCCCCACTCCACCACCCCTATCACCCCTACTCTACCCCCCCTTCACCCTCTGCACTGCCACACCCTGGTCCACCAACCACCACCCACCACCCACCCCTGATCCTCCACCTCTGCCCCTCCACCTCTGCTGTGCAACCCCCGCCTCCCCCACAACCTCTGCTCGGCCACCCTCACCAGCTCCGCTCTGCCACCTTCGCTCTGCCACCCCGCTATTCCACCCCACTCTTCCACCCCCGCTCTGCCACCCTCCCCTCCTACTGCAAGCGGTAATAATTATTATTTTTTTAAATTTTTTTGATTTATGTTATTTCATTAAAATATATTAATTATTAGATTAAATATTTAATATTTTTCACATTTACATTTTGATAATTTCATAGCTATATTTCCATAATTGTTTTTTATCAAAATCAAATGCATCAATAATTTTATTTTTTATTATATCTTTTATTTTATATGTTTTTTTAAATCTATTTTTAATTGTGTTTTGATGTATGATTTCTAGAAATATTAAAGGATAAATGGGTCCATGTAATATTGGAGAATCATGTGAAATATATCGGTCTCATTCTATATTTTTTATTAGGTGTTGTACACTTTATATTTGTAACTCTAATTTTGAAAAGTTGGACTTTTTATTCTTAATTATGAATATTTTTATAATTAGATGAAATTTTGAATAGTCATTACAATCATTTTTCATAACAATATTTTTCATGTGGGATTTTATAAGTCAATAAAATGTAAAAAATTATAAAATCAATAATAATGTGGGTTTCGCGCGGGCTTGCCTGCATCCACTGTGGGGCGGGGCGGGCTGGATAAATCCATCCAATTTTTATGCGGGCTTTTGCGGGTCTAGCCTGTATGGGATCAAGCCTACATGGTCTTATCTCGCCCCTCCTTTCCCTGCCTATTTCACAATGCTTTTTAATTCCAATGTAGTTCATCCATCCTTAAATGTGGTTACCATGTGTGATACCAATGCAAAAAATCATTTATGAATTAGTATAGCATCTTGTATACTCACATTCTAACATGTAGATAGTTGAAAAAAATATCTATTTTCATGATCATCCAGAATTAATTTTGGTAGTTTATTGTCAAAAAATTCAAAACACAACCTATTTTTTTACAACATTCCCACATATTAGATTTTATTAACAATATATGCACACATTCATATTTACAATCAAGAATATTTTTTTACATAAAATGTATATAATTAAGGTGTGTTATTGTTTTAAAAATTTGGAAATTAAATAAAAAGGGCAGTATTTCACAATTATTCTATATTATCTCCTTCTTTTTCAATGAAATGGATATGAGTTATAACAACACACATATCTATTCTATGAATATGATGAACAACATGTTCCACATGAAACACTAAACTAAAAAGAACAAATTTCATTCAGAATTATGATAAAATATTAAAATATAATATAAATGATAAAATAATATGAAAATGAAATATGATCAATCATTATAAAAATTACAAGAGGAATAAAACCACAAGTAAATAAAAAGACTGAAAATTTGAAGTCTATATACTCATTGATTTCCTCTAGTATCATACTACTAATTAAAACTATTGAATGAAGGGAAATCATAAAAAATACATCATAATTTTTTAGAGGAAAATAAGAATAATGAATGAATGAATCTTTGAGATTTTTTAAGGTTATATATATTCGTGAAGTGGGTAAATAAGATCTTTATATAGTCTTTGGATATACAGACATTGGATATACAGTTATTGGATATATGGTTATTAGGTATATTAAATATTTTATAATTTTAATTATTTAATGTCTAAAAATAATAAATTTTATATGAAATTAATATGAAATGAATAATTATCCAATAAAACATAAAGACACTACTTCATTTTTAAAAATTAGAGTTTTTTTAAGAAATTATTTTTTATACATAATAAATTTTTAATTAAATTTAATAATTTTATAGAAGAATTTATAAAAATATACTGAAATATTTCAAGTAAATATTGGTAATATAAGTAATCAACACTAACTAAATAATTAATGTTTTGCAAGGAATAAAAATTAAATGATTCTTTCCTAAAAAAATACATTTTCTTAAAAAACATGGTTTTATTATATATAGTATGTTTTTAATTAAAGGATAAATTTATCTTATTTGGAGTGATTTTTTTAAAATTTAATTTTTATATATTGAAAATAATAATTAAAATTCATGAAATAATAATTAATTTCTTTGAAATAAGAATAATATAATTTAATATTTTTAAAGATACTTTTCTGAAAGATATTTTTATGTGTATTTAATTATTATATTAAAATAAATTTTTAACACTAATAAAAGATGAATATAATTAAATGGATTTCATATTTTAATCCATCATGATAATATTAGTTAAAAAGGTTAAATTTATTTTTGTAATATAATTAATTTACTATGTAAAATAAAAGTTACTTCAGTTCAGACCAAATGAAAAATAGCGTAAAAATTAAGGGATAAATTCCCAAACAATATAAAAAATTATGCCTACATTATTTTCATGAGGAAATGAATGTCCCATATCCATTATTTTTCTATGTTGTATCAGATTATATTGTAAAATTATATTCATCACACATCAATGAGTCGATATTTGAGGAAAACCCACCAAAAAATAAATATAAAAACACATCACTTATACCCTCTTCAGAATGTAATTTTCTTTTGGTTTTTATTATAAAACCTCTCAGCATTACATCTCTTAAATTATTATTACATTTTTTCTATATTGTGGTTCCAAGAAAGAGGTTTTAGTCATTCCTTGTGATGAAACCGATTACTAGATGGATCGATTCTATTGAACTAAGAATTTAGTTTTTCTTTACATTTCTGATCGCATTATCATGTCCAATCAATAAAAAAATAATTCACCACTAAAATGATATATAATTAATATCATAATTACCTTTTAGAAATTATAAGACTATAATATATCTCTATAATCTTTCTAATTCAATAGTATTTCATGTTTATGTTATGGTTGGTTTGACAACCCATGTGAACGATACTATACTATCATCATAGTTTCTGACATGAAGGTGGATAAATAAATTAATAATAGAAATAAATTATATTAAATATTAGTTAATATTATTAATATGGTTCTATAAGGGTTAAAAAATTAATAGTCAGTATAAAGGAAATCATTGCTATTAATAAATTACCAAAAAATACCCATTGTGAATTGCATTCATATAAACCATATCTATAAATTCTATCCAATGAACATTGAATCATATGAATCATTATGACACTATTACTCCAATAATTTTTAAAATAAATAAATTATGAACATTTTATCATGGAATTTGTATTGACATCATAGTATAGAAACTTTTACGAAAAAATAAAAATCTCTTAGCAATTGATAATGAAAATATTGTATAACTAAGTAACGCATATTTAAAAGAGTAATATAAATAAAATTTATTAAATGAAACATATAATAATATGGTTTTAACAAATTTATTAACTTATATAGGTTTATTATATTGTGTGTTAGAGTGTGTTTATGGAATTTGGGACTAAATGTAAGGGTTTCTCATCAAAATTTCCTTTCATTAAGATATGATCAATATTAAAAACCCATTTTCTTGTATGTTGTGTATATAATTATGCATGGATATATATTTTCAAAAAATTTAGGTAATTAATTTTATTTAATAATCCTTCTAATGTTCTCTCTTTCAGATACTTTTGATTCAAACATTAGCAAATACATAGGGGTACCTCTTCTTATATTTGTTTTTATTTGAGATTATCAACACTTAATATTACATTGGGAGATTTTGTGTATAATTTTCATTCAAATCCCCCATTACTTTTCCCTCTATTTTCTTGTGGTTTAAAATTCATTTTACTTTTTCCCCACTTTATGATTCTTAATTCATCCAATATGACATTTTCATAGTGAATTTTCTTTATCTTTTAATTTCTACTATGAATCAATCTACTTCATAACTACATTCCTTTTATTATTAAATGAATTTCCTTATATCAAATTTTATGATTTTAGGGTATCTTTAAATTAGTTTTGACAGATTTAAAAACATTTTAAATTATTTTTTTATATATCCCGATCAATATTTTCCTCCCACTATTTTCATAATATTTTATGAAGATTTATTTCTATGTTTTTATGATTTTGAAAATAATTTTTATTCTATTAAATTTTTTTAAAAAATTATATTAGAAATTATTTATTTGTAATTTTTTTTTAAAAAAAATGGATATTTATTCTTATTTTAAAAATAATTTTCTATTCTTCTTCAAAAGTCTTTCATCAATGTCAATATCATTTAATGATTTTTTATAGCATTGGAGATATATTTTAAAATAATAATTCACCTTAATTATATAAATTATTAATTTAGATCCATTATTGTTATTATTTAGAAACCAATTTCACTCTTATGGGTTATTAATTTTATGATGAATTTTTTAATGCTTTTAGGATCCTATGGAACACATATGTATAGTTAATCATTATGGTATACATGGTCCTAGAATTATATTTCCAACCAATTCATTTTACAATGTTTATATCTTATGTGATTTTATGATATTTGACATAGGATGTTATTATAGTCCAACATGTTATAGGGAATATGTGTCCAGTATGTGATGTTGGTCCTCATAATGAACCTTGACATAAGATATGATTTATATTCTTATATATGTGCCACACTTTTATGTCAGGTTTCATACCTATGATATGTATTAGCTTTATGTTAAGATTCATATTATGATCTATGGTTATTATTATATTGAGTATAATTTTATGATTATTTATACATACTTAAATGTTCATATTATACTCAATTAACTAACTGATAATTGGATTTTTAATATTATTATTCGAATGATGGAAGAACACCCTTCGACAAATACAATCACTCAAGGGGGTCAAATGTTATGAATCCCAAGGGAGTCCCCAACAACAAAACCATTATATTACTAGGGTAACGACCCCATTTTAGAAAAAACCAATAGGGGTTCCTCAAGATCCCTCCCCCCCCCCAAACAGAGCATCTGCCACAAATTTTCCCTCTCTATGAAAATACCAAACTGAACATCCTCTAGAAACCTCTAAAGTTCATCTACATGTAAGGTAAGTCACAATCCAAGGAGTCTCTACTTTCCCTTATAGGCCCTAATCAACACCCCAAAGTCTGATTCTACTTCCTATAACACCAATGAGAACCTTTTGCACAACATAATACCTGTGTGTAGGGCTCTTAATTCTGCACCCAATGAACTCCCGACCCATGAAAGCTACTAAAATACAATAAAACTAAACCATTAAAGTACCAGACTTGTCTTCCCTCGCACATCTAAGAACCCATCAATTATTAATTGACATTAAGTTTAAATCCATTGATAGGAGGGTTTCATCGAACCCAACAGCCCTGAGTTATCACCTCGGAAACATGGTTTTTCTTGAGAATTCCAAACTGGAGAAATTGCTGACTAACATTAACTCGGAAGCCCAATTCAAGCAGAAAAGCCTTTATATGCACCTACAGTAGCAGAACCGTCGGCCACACATATGTTTGAGACTTATTTTAGGCCTCCCACAACATCCAAAAAATTGTAGTAACCATGATGCTTCTGATCTTATTTTCCATGCCCTGTGGATCTGATCCTATAAAATATCTCACAAGAAACCCCTTTGTGTACGAGCACTCTTCATCATATCTACCCCATAAATATATGCAATACCAAAGATAGGAAACCTATTCACTCTTAATAAAAATGTGGACCACCGTCTCTGCCTGAAAATTAAAACAACATAAGCATCAATAAGCCTGCTGAATTCTTTTCTTCTGAGTATTAACTTATGTGGGATGTTATTTATGTCAATCCTTCCACACTATAAATCACATATACATGGGGAACTTCATACAACATACTCGGGACCCCCATTCATCCCACTCCCCTCCCTACTAGATCAATCCCTGATAATTGAACCCATTAAAATACCTTAAACTCGGCTTTGTGAAATAGCATTTGTCCTCCTCCTCATTAGACACAACTTATTTGAAAAGTTCAGTATAAGCCGTTCTCAAAATAGCTTCTAGTAACCTTAGATGATGGATATCCTCTCTAATCGACATTTTTGGTCTAACAGAAGGAAAAATATCTTTTTCCGAGCCCAGTTGTCTCTCCATAAATTAACTTCACCACATCCAACAATCAATAGAAGAAGACTCCTGAAGAATTTAAAGATGGTACACCATATTATTCCCCAGCATGTAAAACCTTCTTTTGTCCCAATCCTCACATTTTCTTCCATATTTAATACAAATACTTCTGGTCCACATTGATTTCCCATCCATAAAGTACATGCCAATCAATCTTGCATGGTTTGCATGGAAAAAACTATGTCCCTGAGGCCGATCCCTACCTCCTCCAACGGTTTGGCCACCCGATGCCTAACAGCCCAATGAGCCCTACCCAATAAGTTGCAGTCACAAAAAAACTTGTTCATCAAATTCTCTATTAAAGAAATTATCACTTTAGGTGGAGTTATAACAGTCATAAGAGGCATTGGAATAGACGAAATGGCACTATTAATCAATGAAACTCAGCCCCAAAGGAGAGAAAACTATTTTCCAATTCAGAATCCTCCCATGAATACTGCTGATGATGTCCCCAAAGAATCTCTTTTTCACTCAACCATTATAAATGGGTTCCCCAAGATAAATCATTGGCAATTGTTTCTGGTGCATTCTAAGAATTTCTTGTATGACTTGAATCTATCTTCTAGAACATCTATTGTCTATAAAGATTATTTTCTTACTATCATTGATCTATTTAAAACTAAGATCAAAATATAGTAGCATTAGTGGGAAAAATTCACTAGACACAATCTCCTACCATTCACAAAAATGAGTATATCATCCGAAAAAATAATATGTGAAAAAGATTCGTCTGAGTCTTCAGCACTATAATGAAAAATCCTTGGATCCATCAAGAATCTTTAATGATTCAGTGAAAGAGCTTCTTGAGAAATAATAAACATAATGGGGGGACAAGGTATCCCCTTAGAACACCGCCTCACATTCATGAAAAACCCAAAACCCTTCCCTAAGAGAGAAATGGTGAGCCAAGGTGAGGAGTAACAACGAAAGAAAAGATCGTAAATCCATTCCTGAAAACCTAGCTTCCTCATTACCCAAATAATGAAGTTACATACTAGTTTATCATATTACTTATCCATTTCCACCTGAATAATCACATTGGACCCAACAACATTCTAATTTAAGTCCACGAACATTTCTTGCGCTACTGCCACCACCCCCTGGACTCCTCTACATTGGACAAATCTGTTTTGCTCATGTGAGATGACCCTCATAATCAACATGTTGATCCTCTTAGCCAGTGCACTTGCTAAAATATTGTATTAAATGCTGCAAAGACATATCATCCTATAGTGGTTAATGGAAGAAGGGTCTTTAACATTAGGCAATAGAACCACCCTAGATGAACACAATCTTCTATTGAAAGCACCCCCGAAAGAAGTCTTGTACAACTTCGATGAAAAGAGAACACACGAATTCCCACACTATCACATAAAAAGCATTTGGGAAACCATCCGAATAGGGAGCACTCTCCCATGGCACGCTGCGAACAACCTCCCAGACCTCATCACTGGATGGTACGCAATGTAAAGAATCATTATCCTCATTATCAACCCTCTAGGAAGTACTTCCCATAAAGACCTCATGTTGATTTCCAAGCTCGGCTCCCCCGAATACCTTGATCTATCACTTGTAAGCAATGAATCAAAATGTTCTAATGCCAACCTACCAATGACCTCGATATCTGGGGAAAATGACCCGTCCTTAAGTATAATGTTTATTTTCAAATTCTCTCATTCCTTCATTCAATCATGGAAAAAACCACTATTCTTGTCAACTTCTTCAATCACCTAACCCTGGATCATTTTATGTATTCCCCCTCCACCACCATCAACTATTGTGTCAGGAACAAGTGTTTGTCACATAACATTATAAAGTAAGATTGGTCCCAACTCTATTGCAAGATGTCTTACAACCTGTCAATTTCCTTCTATAGGGCCTCCATAGACCCGACCACTTTTATTCTATTCGTGAACCACTTGCTAATGTCACCCTTGAGCCACTTGAGACGGCTAGGTAAACCATCCCAGGATCTACCATCCAGCTCTTGCTCCCAGGAATTCCTCATCATTTGCATAAAACTCATCCATAGAGTGGATATTAATCAAGTATAGAAATGACTTACTATTTGAAATCCCTTGTTCCATCTCCACCAACAGAGGTGTATGATCCGAAAGAGCTCGAGACAAGTGTGAAAATGATGTCCTGGAAAAAGACACTAATACATGTATGCTAATAAAGAATCTATATAGTTAACTCTAAATCTGATTGCTACCTTTCCTATTATTACACCAGGTAAATTTTATCCCCCAAAATCTAAAATCTAGAAATCACATCTTAGAATTGAAAACCAATAAAATCCAGTATACTATTATTGTAAGCCATTGAACCATTTTTATTCTCAGGAATGTACATAATAGCATTAAAATCCACTCCTACAAACCATGGTAAACTAGCCACGTTAAAATTGACAAGACACTATCACATATTTCTTCTTTCCAAGACAAAATTTTTAGCATAGAAGAATGAGAACAAGATTTTGGTGCCGCTGAACCCAAGCTTCAACATGATACACTGCTCTTCCACTAGAACCAAATCCACTTGAAGATAATTCTTCTAAAACACCCATACATGATTATTAACCAAGTTCCCATACAGTTAAAAACTAAACCCCATCCTCCTAGAAAAATAACTGATATAGCCATGATCCTCTTTCGGTTCCAGAATGACCACCATCGACGACCTACACCTCCTTCCCATAGAAGCCAAAAATGCACTTTTTGCATGCACCCCCAAACCACAGGCCTTTCATATGATTAGAGAAGATATTAATGAAGGGGAATCATAACCCTTTAGGCATTTCTACCTGTTCTCAGAAAAAATATCTCCCTTAAGAACTCCTCCTTGTCCATCGAGTGTGTCATTGGTTTGGAAAAGACCTCTACGAATTACCTCTTCCTTATCACAAGAACCCCCTTCTTCAAAGGACTCTCTAACTCTTCCACCATCAATAACCTATTCCCTAACAAGACAGGAAGAGACGATGGAACCATATCCTCTTGGATTGGTGAGTATAAATAAGATTAATATATATATATATATATATATTATTAATTCAAAATTATTTATTAATTTATGAAAAATAAGGAATAAATTTTAGTAAAATTATTTCTTGATCAAAAGACTTATTATTTGGAAGAAATGTATTTTTCTGGGTTTTATGAATTTATATATATATATATATAAATATATTTATCACTATAAAAAAGTGATTTACGGAAATTTATTAGATATTTATAAATAATAGTTCAAAAAATAGTTATATAATAGTTATAGATGAAGATAAAATATACTTATTTTTTAGAAAAAATGTTCTTATGTGAGAAATGTGTTTTTGTCTTGAAGATTTAAATAAATAACTTTTTATGTAATTATTTTAATGTTATTTTTAGGTTAAATATTAAAAAATAATTTTAAAATTTTTATAATTGTTTTTACTGCTCAATGAATTACTATAAACTTAGTCATATGTATAAAATGTGTTTCTTTCCAAAAATGACTTTCATTGCGTTTTTTTCTTTTTTAAAATAAATTTCTTTCAATTATATAAATTTAATTAGATATAATGGCTTATATATTATGAATAATCATTTCCAAATTAGGAAATGATTCCAATTTTATTTTATTTCATAATTAATAGTAAGAACAATAAAAATTTATTAGCATGGTAAATGTTAAAAGGGTTTATTGGGGGGTTAAACCAAGATATTAGGGTAAAAGTGACACCTAAAATTTCCTATGTCTTATTTGTTGAAGTTATTTAGAACTATAATTACCATAAATTATTTTTATTATCTATTTTTCAATTTTATAAGAAATGAACTTCATATTATTTAAATGTTATAAGTAATTCTATGTTTGTACCACCCCTCACTTACAAAAGGGGTACCTATTCTCTTCCATTATTAAGAGTCCTTGAGACCTATAAATTAGAAAATACCTACCCAAAAACATTTATATAATCCTTCAATTAATTATTTATTCTTTTTTATTACCCTAATATCATCCTATGTAGGCTAAAGTTGTATGTAAATGGAGCTCTCTCAATGAATTTGTAATTGTATTACCCGACTCTATAAGAGTTTATTTCTACTTATACATCGACTAAATATATTTTATCAATACTAAAATAATTAATATGGTATCAAAATATATTAATATGTTATTATTATATTTTTTCATCCATTATTCACCCATTTTTTCAAATGGGAAATGAAACTATCACTCATGCGTATGTATGGACTATTGTATCAATGTAAAGGCAATAATAATTTTCCTTCACCACCTCACATTGATAGATATAATGTTAGATTTAATAATAAGTATTGTATATTTGATATAATTATTATTATTTATTTATAAAGCATTATTTATCTTTCATTATTTGTTTTTTTGGGAAATTAAAACAATGTTCATGCCTACCCATGAATTACCGTCTCCAAGAATGTTATAATCCATTTTTCTATCTATAACTATTACAGATGATTATAAATATGTATATAACTAATATATATATATATATATGATACTTTTATAATTTCTAAAATTTATTATATGGTGGAACCATGATCATAAAGATATGTCCACAACTTCCAAATCAAAACATATACAGAAATAACAGAAATAACCCCTAAAATAATGAGGATAATGAAAGATTGTAAATGAATAGGTGATGAGATGTTATAAGAAAACCATGAATGGAATTATAATTATAAATAGGTTTCTAGTAATTAATTACAATAAATTAATATCTGTTATATTGGATATTTGATCACATATGAAGGACATCATACTTGAAGTAATGATTTTATGTTACATTATCACATTTTGCAGGGATTGTTTATGATTAAATTTATGATTATGAAATTAAATAATCTATCTATAAAAAATATTTTTTATTTTATAACCCTTTGTTTATTTATATAAATTAAATTTTTTTCCTTTTATTTTTTTCTTTATAATTACTCAATATTTTGAAATATTTTTGTTAAGAAAAACAATCAATGTTTTATTATTTGATCGGAAGTTATTTTCTTCAATTTCTATATTTTCATTATAAATTTTCCAAGAGTTATTTCAGTTGTATATAATTATTTATTAAAGTACATTTAACCATTTTTTAAATTTATATACAAAATTTTAAATAAAATTTCCTTATTTTTTTCTGAATGTAGTATTTTTAACAATGGTATGAGAAAAATATTTGTTTTATCATATACCTCATGGATGTATCCTCCCACTATGATTAGTACTATTTTATTAGAATAATACATTAAAAATTTTAATAGTTCTTTTTAAAGAAAATTTTTCCATTATTTTCTATAATTTTTTATATTTTAAAAATGGGAATTTAAAATTAACAGTGTACATTCCTCAAAAAATGTTCTAGTTTTCTTTTAATGATATTTACATCTATTGAAAATCATTTAATGTTTATCATGCTTCACTAGGTACATGATCCAATGATACCATTTATTTTCTAAAGATGGTTTATGAATTTGATTATGAAATATTGTTGAAACCAGTTTTCTTTTCCATGGGTTATGCATTGATGAAACGATACATTTTTTCATGATCTTATAGAAAAAAGATGATTGGATTATGAATATGGGATGGGTTGGTCCATAATATCCCTCAAATTAATTAGTTATGTTTAATAATTATGATCTCTATGGGTACATAAGAGATTATCCCAAGCCTGAAAAAGGTTATATATACAGTTATCATAATCCCAATGAGTGTACATAGGTGGTCAGTAAAAGACCAACATGTGATGAATTTTATTGTATATATCCTTGGAAAGTGGTTTCTATTATTATTATTATACAATTTTTTATGCCTCTCTCTATGAATTTTTTTTATATTTATTTTTTAAACTAAAGGCTCGATATATTTGATTATTCTATGAGTCATGTATTACGATATTCCAAATCCATATTCCATTATTATGATCTATGAAATTTCAGGAAATTATTTTTAATTGTTCATCTCAAATTATCTTTCTATTATGCTGATTTTTTACTCACTTATGATCACTGACTATCAAATTTATACCTACTAAGAATTTGTGCCCACATTTTCTTATGTATTAATTCCTTAGGTTATGAAGAATGGTGTTAATTAGGTTTTGAATAATAAGTTTACCATGTGAGAATAAATTATTGGGAGATTTTTAATTTTTTCCCCTATGAAATATAAATATGTATATGTTCTTAAAAGAAACTAAGCCTTTATGGTCCTCGAGTATGAATTATTTAAATGTTTATTAAATATAGATCGAAAATGATTTACGTATTGCTTATTGGGACTACTCAATTAACATATGTCTTGATAAAAAAATGACCACCCCTTTTATTTCCCTCATATATTCTCAGTATATCCCTATAGATGCTCAATTCACTGTTAAGGATTTCCTGGTTATGGCCAACATGGATCTACCAAATGATTTTTAAAAACTATATAATAATTATTATTTTTCCTTGAACAGTGACATGATGATCTGGGAACCTACCAGGAATGTTACTCTTGAATCCATGATTTTTTATCATGTTCATTTTGTTTACTCTAACCATGATTTCACCAGAATAAGAAAATTGATATACCTTGGATTTGGAAATTACACGTAACCCTCTTTTAGTGGATTGAACATAATGAAATTTGTACTAATGAGTACTTACGTACATTTGGTATTACTCTTTGTTCCAGACATCACCTTTTCAATTAAAACCAATAGGAATTTAATCATCTGTCCTTTTCTTAAAACACTTTCTATGATTTATGGAATGTTGTCTTCAATATCTTTAAATTTTCATTTCCAAAAAATTCCAATCATATATTCCAACTATAGCTCTGTAAAACTATATAGTTATCTCCACAGATCAGCAACCTATTTAAGGATTCCACAGCTTAAATCTTGCATTCCCTTTAGCTTCCTCACAATTCCCTTATCTATAATAAAACCCCATTCAGTCTAAATCTATCCCATGTAAGAATTATCACCATGATTATGGAGGAAAACCCACATTAGTGTAAATATTGCTCCAAATATGTATATGATTTCGCTGTTCTTTGGAGGCTATACATTATTGCAAATAAAAAATAATGGAATGAAAATTTTGAATTATTATAGAATGATCATAGTCTATAATGGATTAAAATTAAAGTTTATGGTCTATCAAAAGTTAATCCAGGTCCTTCATGTTTTGGTTCCATTTTATCTCATTAAAATGGATGGTCCCTTGAATATTTCTCTACTACATGTGGAATCTACTCATCTTTGGTAGCTGAAATGATTACTGTGATCAATTTGGTATCTTTTACCAGGAAAAAATGATGGGAAATTTTTTTTCTTGAAAGTTAATCTTCCACTATTGTTCACGCTATTCGTAATGGTGTGATCCATATTTTAGGGTAACTCATAGCTAGATGGATGGAATGTTTGTTATTACTTTATAGATCCAATTTCATTATCACCCATGTTTATTAGGAAGCTAATGCGGTTGTATATGAGATTTCTAATAATGGAGTTAACATTGATCACTTTTAATTATACGATCTACCATCTGATCTAATCTTCTTTTTTGAGAAATATTGTAAAAATATATTCTCCTTCAAAATTATGTAACCATTTTATTTTTTCAATAAACATGTTCTGGCCTCTTTTTCCAATGGATCACCCCTTAAAAAAATATAAAATGATGAAATATTATTGTCTATTATGATCAAGTCACCTTATATGGCATAATAGTAGGGGTTGTTTAATTTTAGAGATTTGAATTTTTTACATTGTTGAAAACCCTAGAGATATGTCTAAGTATAGTATAAAATCCTAAATATTTGTTACAGTAGATATTATGTGGTTTTGTTACAAAATTAGTCCTTTTTTGGATACTAGAAAGTGGATAAAGTTTTAGGAAATATACACCAAGTTGTAAAAAAATTGAAAGTAATGGAATGAATATTAACTCGAGTGTTGATAGTTTATAATGAGTGGTGTTAACACTAAACACCAACTAAGACACTCAAGGGTGTATGATTGAGTTAATTTTAATCTTCTTTATAAACAATTATGAATTATATGAATAGATAATGACCCAATACGACCAAGGTTTTACCTAAGGTTTCATATATAGAAAATAAGATGTCAGGAATTACAAAAAATTTAAATACATTTTATTGATTATATGATTTCTTAATATGGATATTATTTATCACACAATGTTTTTAGATTTCATTAAACTATTAGAATGATATGGAATCATATTAAAATATAATTTTATAAACTGTTTAATTATTTTCCTCCATTGAAACCTAATTTTATGGGAGCTATAATGAAAATTCATATTGTTATGGTTATACAACATTATTAATAAATGATTCATGTCGAACAACCAAATTATAGAAGGTGTGGTAACTATAATTTTAGGTCCATTATGAGATCACACTCACCTTTCTAAGTGGGTATCCTAGAGCACTAATTTGTATGTAATGTATCAGTATCATTGAATTTTTTTTTTCCATTTTCTGTTGATCAAATCATGAAAATTTTATTTTGGATATTTATCATTTCAAAGATGAAGCATATCAATGGTAGATACTTATCAATAACATGATGCATCATGAATGAATTGATTTTATGGAGGGTTTTATTTCAGTTGGTTATTTTTCAATATGTAAATTCTTCGTATTCTTCATATGTGAATGAAGATGGAATTACATGAGTTCAAGTAAAAGGATGATGAGTCCATTTTCTTATATGAGGATAAATTTACAGAAATTTCATGGTAAGCTTCTAGTATTAACAACCAACCAACAATATAGAATTATCAATTCTTAATTGGATTAAAATAAACCCTTTTAAGAGAGTTAGGCATTATAGACCTCAATAGATATGAATAAATCATTATCTGAGATCTCAATGTAGGAATAGAGATCGAATTCACCCATCAATATCATGCCTTTACAAGAAAAAAAAAGATGTTATTCAATGAAAATAATAATAATAATATTAACCATTAAGGGTAAAAGATGAGTTTAATTAATGAAAAATTGTGCAAATAAACATGTTAGAAATTATCCTAACTGGTATAGTAAATAATTTTTCTAACTAAAAAAGGTCATCAAATAATTAAATGTTATAGTGGTTGGGATTAGTTAGATAAAAATTTGAATGGAGAAAAATATACATAGAATACACCACTCACATTGCAATATTTCCAATGTAAAGAGTATAGGAATTATGATAACTAGTGTTTAAATTATAGGGTTATTGAAAATGATTATCATTAGAAACCTATTAGGCCCAGAGAAAAATGCAAATCACAATTGATCACTAATTATAATGTGTGTTATGAGAATGAAGTGGTGAAAGGTAAAACTATCATCCACTATAGAACTACAGGTGCCTTATTTGATTATGGTTCTACCCATATTATTTTATCATAAGATTTTTCAAACGGTATCACATTATAACCTCAATGGTTAAATGTTAAATTATTAATAATTACTCCTAATGTTTTGATGATAACATCACATATCTATTCTCTTCTCCAGATTATTTTTGTTGGAGGTTTCTTCCTATAAATATTTTTCTTCTCCTTATAGTTTAATTTATTGTGATTTTGATCATGTATTGGATATTTAGAGCCTGTACCAATTTCTTAGTATGGGAAGTCACACTTCATATTCCAAATAATCATATGTTCTTTTATTTATATAAGTAATAATAAGATCATAAAATGAAAATAACTTACATATTATAGGTCTTGATTAATATTCGTAAGGGGTATTTATCTCAAATGGTTAGGGAGAAACTCAACATCAAATAGATTCCTATTATAAAAGTGTTTTTTTGAAACCATTAAACAAGAGTAACCTAGTATTCCTAGGAATCGTGATGTTGATTTCTCAATAGAACTCATACTTGGTGATACACTTATTTCAAAGGCTCTATAAAGAATAGACCTGAATGAGTTATAATAATTAAAGAAGAAACTCCATGAGAATCTTGATAAGGGACTAATTAAACAATGTGCATAACAATAGGGTATACTAGTCCATTTAGTTAATAAGAAATATATATTAATATGAATCTAGTTTTATTATCAAGAATGTAACAGGACCATAATCAATAATATGTACACTCTTCCCCATATTAATGGAATGTTTGAACAATTTTTAAGAGCTTAATACTTTTTAAATTATTTAGCTTTGTTCTAAATACTTTAAATTTAGGGTCAAAGGTGAATATATATGTAAGACATACTTTTGTGTGATCTATATACACTATTAATGTGTAGTGATATAATTTTTACTTTCTATTTCACCCTCTATAATTACATATTTAAGGAATATAGTATTTAGAGACTACAACAATCAATTTTTTGTTGTGTTCAGATACTATATTCTTATATACTCCATGGGAAAGTAGGATACTTAAGATCACATGAGAACTGTGTTGAAGATCCTAAGGAAGGATAAACTCTATAAAAATTTTATTAAGTGTGAATTATGGTTACTAAATATATCATTGTTTTGGAATAAATTCACTAGTGAGGGTATATGAGTAGATCTATCTAAGAAGAATGAAATTGAACATTGATCCAACCCAACCATAGTGACCAAGATCCATAGTTTTCATGCAATGGTTGGATATTATAGACGTATTATGATGAATTTATCATGTTTTTCTAATACAATAACCAAGTTAACAAAGAAGGGAGTCAATTTCCTTGGGACTGCTGAATGTGTAAAGAACTTTACAGAGCTCAATATAAAGTTAAATAGTGCACTTTTACTCACACAACCTTTTGATGTAAATGGGTTTTTGATCTATTGTAATGTATATATGAATGTAATAGGATGTTCTCTTATGATGAATGGAATGGTGATAACTTATTCCTCTTTTTTTAAAGGTTACTATGTATAATTACCCAACCCATGATTAAGATTTAGCTACAAATTAATGATACGAAGGGATTATCTGTATGGATAAAAGAATGACATATTTATTAATCATAAATGTTTAAATTATACATTCACCCAGAAAATACTTGTATATGAACCAAAGAATTTAGTTGGAGTTTATTAAAGATTATAAATACTTAATACATTACCACATTGGGATATTTTATAAGGAAGTTGATTCTATGACTCGATAAGATCATTCTAGATTATCTACAAAAGGATAAAAAAATATCTAATAATTTTTAATTTTCAAGGATAGGCCTTGAAATATTGATGGAAGGGAGAAATATAATATTTCATAAATGAATTTTTAACCATATATCCATGTGAAAATAAAATAGGAACATAATGAAAATATAGAGATTTAAAAAGTTATGAAAAATTTCCTAGTTCATCCGGGATTATGATGGAATGATAACATTTTTGGAATAATATATATATTCATATTATTCCAGTATTGAAGGAGAAATTTTATGAATCTCATATCTTATCATTCTCTAGTACGCCTTTAATTAAGAGTATTTATAGAGATCTTAAGGAGAAATTATGGTACGATAACTAGAAGAGATATATTTTAGTGAATGTATATCATTTCATAATATTCCAATAATTTAATGATGAGAAGAACAATTCTAATAGGATGACAAAACCATTACACATACTTGTACGATAATGAGAAAAAATCGCAATAGATTTTATCATAGGAAAACCTAAAATATCTAAAATATGTTTGATATTTGGGTTATAGAGAATCACCTTATGAAATAATCATATTTAATTATTATTTTAAAATATTTATTTTTTGATAAGCATTCCCAAATATATATCAAGTAATTGGAAATATTTTATGGCGTACTAAATTATTTTTTATCTAATGGAGATCATAGGTTTACCTTTATGTTTTAGAGAAGTATTCATTATCCTCTAGATACAAAGTTGTGTTTCAGTACATCCTATCATCATAAGATAGATAGTAAATCTGAGATAACCCTTTAATCCCTAGAGGTTTGTATAATATCATTTTCCTTGGATGTAAAAGGTGGTTATATCAACACCTTCATATTTTTTAATTATCTTATAACAATATCTTTCACCCGAGCATTCATATGGATCCTTATAAATCCCTATGTATAAAGAAGTATAAAACAGTAATATAATGGAATAAATATGGATAAAAACCTATCATAAACTCATATAGTTGAAAAAAGGGAAGAAAATGTTAGATTCATTCACAAACACATCAATAAAGATCATATTCAACAACAGAGTTGTGCTAAAAATCATTAGAGAGATATATAATTCAATGTTAGTGAGTGGGAATTCCTTTGAATTTCTCTATGGAAGAAGGTTATGAGATTTGAAAATAAGGGAAATTTGAGCCTGTAATACCCCAATAATTTTAGAGGAAAATCAATTTAGATAACATATATTACATGTAACAATAACATTAGAATAGAATGTAACACTGTGAGGATTTACAATATATTTATTTTTGAATAAATCCAATCTATTAAATTATTTAAAAAGATAAATTATATTTTAAATTGGGATTAAAGTGAAATTAGTGAAATTATACTAAAATTTAATAAGTTAGGTATTTTTAATTAATTTAAAATATAATTATAATAAAAAAACATTTCAATACTTTCAAAACAATTTATTTAGAAAAATATTTTTTTTGACTTCTCTGGGGGTTTAATTATACATTAAATTCTACCACTTATTTCACATATAATTTGAAGAATATCTTCAATATTTGGAATAAAAATAATTCATATTATCTAATATGGTGAAATTAAATTTTTACTATAATGAATAGTATAAAAAGGAAAAAAATATTCACCGTGGTTAAGTTAAAAATAATTTATATCAGGGGTTAAACTAAAAAGATATGGGTTTACAATGAGAAAATACAAGTAGAGTTCATATTTTATGATCATATTTTTCCTCTATTTCTTTTAATATTCTAAAATGGTATATTTAATATCCTTTTTGTATGATAAAAACAAGGGTGTAATTATTTCTTTTCAAAAATTCCAAGCATGTCGTCTCCCCCACTAAAAATAGGCCACCCCTCACCTCTTATTTATAAAAAAACCCCATTGTTTTGGAAACATACTACAAAAATAACTTTACTAATTCCTCAAATTAATCCTATAATCCTTATTCTTCACATAAATTTATCTTATTAATGCTTTTGGTGAAAACAAAAAGACATTTTCCAAAGAAGTGGTGACATCCTTACCCAAATATTTTATTTTATTTCTTCCTCATCCTTCAAAAAATATCAATAAAGAATTATTATTTAATCAGATAATAATATACCATATAATAATATATATTTACATTAATGTAATTACCCACAATCATCTAATACTCCCTTAAATGGCAAATGAAATCATTTCTCATGTTTACAACGAATTACCTCCTCGTGAAGTGATGTGACTTGTTTTTCATATACACATTACATGGAAGGTAATAAAGATTTATTTTGTTTTTATATACTATATTAATAACATATTAAAAATTATTTAAAATAAATATATCATATAATTTCTTACCTTATGATTCGTTGACTAATTGATAATGTCGATCGTCTGTACGACGGACTACCGCCTCGCGAAGTAATGTGATTCGTTCTTCTCCAATGGTTTACATATATGGTAAAAAAGGATATTTTTTTTATTAAATGTGTCATATTTTACATGATATTTATTCTATAAAATTAATAGAAAATTATCTTCCATACACATTCATCCATTGTAGAAATGATAATGTCACTCATGCGTATGTTCAAACTATCGTCTTCCTGAAGTGATGGGATTAATTCTCCATGTTTAAAATTAAATAATGATTATAAATATGTATATAGGTAATACAAATTATATTTATAAAATTAAAATAATTTTGGATATGATAGAACTATTAAATCTTTTCAAGATCCAGAACTTTCAGAACAAAACGTGCAAGATAAAACACAATAATTAATACATAAAAATAGTTATAATGAATGATTATTAATTAACATGTAATAATATTTTATAAAAGGATAATATATATAATTATAAAATAAAATATTATTATGCTGTAATTTAATAAATTTTTTAAAACACTATACAAGAGGTTAAAGATAGCTCAACTAAAGGGAAGCACAAGGTAATGGGTTTCTTAACTTAACTTTCATTCAATGGGTTGTACGACAACTTCATTGATTATATTATACCAATATTATGTGTGAAATTAGTTTTTATAAAATTATATGTTATTTCAACTTTTATTTTTTATGGAACTATATTTGTTAGAAATAATTACCCGATTGACCACTTTATTATTTAAGATAAACATAAATATAAATTAAATAACTGAAATTTTTTAAAGAAAAATATTATTTAAAGAAATAATAACTGTGGGATTTAATATTTTAATGTAAATATTATTTAATAACATTAATTTAAATTTTAACTATAATAAGAATAATAATAAAAGTTATTTATGTAGATAAATATACATGTTTATATATATATTTATATATTTTATATTGAAAAGGTGTTTATACAAATATAAATGATTAGTTAAATACTTGACTTTAAATTATTAAAATATTTAATTATATTGGTATATTTAAATATAAAAATTAGATTAATATGATTGAACATATATATCGATATACATATATATTAGATAATGTGGCATGGTAACAAATAAATTAAAAGGAATAATAAAAATGAAAAACCTATAAAAGAGGTGAATAATTAAATTAATTTTATTATTTAGGGAGATATAGAATGAAAATGATGAATCAGACTCTAGGTAATTTATATTTTTAACCCACCATTTTTTTAGGTTAAGACCATTCTCTTTCTAAGCCATATTCAATCCCTTTTATGTAATGTGGTTATTCTTAATTCTATATATTTGTCTACATAGATTATTCTACCTCCTGCAATGTGATAATACCTTCCTTATGATCATTTCTAAAATTATTTATTTAAGGAATCTATTTTTACTTTATTATCATAAAATATTATGAAACATGTTTATTTCCATTTTTAATTCTTCTATTTATGCCTTATGATTGACATCCAAATGTGGCATGGATATGTATGTACATGAAATAGATGTGATAAGTAGTCCAAGAATTATATAAAACTCCAATGTACTGGGTAATGATTTAGTTTCCAGAGACATCATGTATGAGATTAGGTAGAAATCCTAATCTAGTATGGGTCACTGTTCTCCGTGTGATGTTTTCTTGTTAGTTAGAATAGAGTTATGTTTTTTCATGTTTTATAATGTATCAACATTCACATGTTACCATGATCTTATGATACCATGATATGAATGTTATTTTTTCCACTATATTACTCAAGTACTTAATCTTTTATTATATCAGGTTATAAATTTGACTCACAAGTAATGATACCTTATCATGATTGTTCCCTTAACAGGATTTTTAGCTCACCACTTTCATTCATGTACTCTCCCGGATATCCTATGTAGATTTAGGAGCTAAAATGTATTTTATGAGATCACTATGGATAAAAAATAAATATTCCATTCCAATTATATATTATGAACCTAGTTTTCCAAATACATTATCCCATTATGATCCTTGGGTTATATTAATGGATATTTAGGTTTAAGAATCATGTAATAATATATGTAAAAGGATTGGGTAACTATAGTTGGAATCAAAGTAAAGTATTAGTTATCCTTTGGAACTATGATGTTAAAACATTATTGAGAATCCTAGGGATATGCTTAAGAATACTATTAAGTATAAAAATAATATCGGAATCTTGGTGATATATAGGGTGAGTGGTTTTTGAGAAATTTAATCCCCATATAGATACAAAAATTAAATGTGGTTCTGGAATAGATGTTCCTAATGGTAATAACTTTGAAAATTGTGTGTCTAGATTTACTTGAGTGTTATGTGGTACATAAAAATTGGTGTTTTTATGCACATAGTTTGATGCTCCTGGAGGACATGATTTGGAAATTAAAAAAAACTTTATTAACCATCGTGATGGATTTAAATAGATGATGAGCATGCACGACCTTTTTATATCCTAAGATGTATTATATTGATTTCAAGGTTTCATGATTTAGACACCGTATAAATAATATTTCATTATTATGTTGTTTTTTTTCAATGAATATTTCTCGTTGCACTTTTTTTATGGTGTCAGTCAAATGAGGAAACCAAAATGAGATGGATTAATGATGAATGTGATAGAAAATGTTTTGATGAACAATAATATGTGATGATGTCTAGAGTAAATGATATTTTGATTACACCTAACATATTATCATAATACTTGATTAAAAAATTTCACCTTAACTAACTCTCAAACTCAAAAAATAAGAGAATGATATATTTTACTTAGAGTCTAGGCAATAGAGACCATAGAGAAAATGATATTCAGTTTACTATATATTAATAATATTGGAAGAACTGATGGGAATGTATCTATGGAATGGGAAGATGTTTTATGTGTGGATAAGAAGTGAAAATTATAAATAGTTTCCTGGGAAAATGAAATGTTCAATTAACATAATATATGAAAATAATGGTTTCCCTAATGCATCATCATCAATAGAATTATTTTCATGTATAATGAAGGTGAATTATGAAAATTGATGTCTATGGGGTAATCTCAAGAAGAATATCAACAAGGTTGTGTGAGTAAATGTTTTTCTACTAGTGATGAAGAGACAATAAATGACATTTTAATGTTAGGAGGTTTTAATGAATAAGATTATGAATCTATGTTAATGGTTTAAGAATTATGTGGAATGACCAAAAAAAATTATTTACTAGAATTAAATAATTACTAAAATAATGATATATATATATATATGATTTTTAGAAGTTTGGAATAAAGGGGTTTTTAGAATATGTTTAATGGTACCAATGAAAAATAAAGGTCATTTAATTTTAAGGTGATACTCTACAGAAAAAAACATAATTAAGTGAAATATAATCTTGGATATTTGTGTGATGATGAGGTAAAAAGTTAAATTTTTAGGAAAATAATCAGTTTTATATAAAACATTAGTGGTTAAAAAATGGTTGTTGGATAAATAATGTATATTTTACGATTTTTATTATATTATTGAAAACGTTATAGGTTTATGGAGAATTATGAATATGATTATCACTAATTTGTTTTAATATTTTTGGATATTGTTCAACTTATGTGTCGATCAATAACCCATCACATTTAGTAAGACACGGGTCTTCAACCCACAATCAAAGGGAAATAAGTATGAAACTCCTACCACTTGCATGTATAATGTACTTGATATTATGAATATATTTCTAATTTTATTATTTGGAGGATAAATATTGTATTGATTTTTTAAAACATATTATAGGATCAAGTCATTTTCAATTTTTAGATTTTTATGTGATTAATGATATTTTTGGAAAAATTTATTAGGTTGAGATATATGTAATCTTTAGGTTCAACATAAAGGATTATTTGGGAATAATTCGATTATATTTTTGGATATGTGTCATGAAGGGTAGAAGATGTCGTTTGAGGTTGAAACCTTCTTTTATGTTGAGTTTATTTAAGAGTTTTTTTATTTAGGTAATGATCTTTGGCAAGACATTAGTTTATTTATTGAAATTTTATGATAAAAATATTCATACTAATTTTGGGTATTATATTACTTTATTATAACCATATTTCTTTTAATAAATATAGGAGGAGTAGACTATTACTCTTTTATAGATGTTATGATATGTTAAAAGAAATTTCTTATTATTTAGGTATCAAAAAATTAATGGATATTCATTCTTTATAGTAATCGGATATGTGTAAATTGATTGAAGAACAATTAAAGGATAAAAGTTTGTTATTATATATAAAGTAATTATATATTTTTTTCTCTATCGTAAAAGTAATTGAATCCATCAACTCTAGGAAATTATATTTGAAAAAATCACATTACCTTCATATCCAATGAATCAATATACTATTAACTCGTCATGTATTTATGGCTTTTTTTCCCTTAACATTCCGTTTATTATTGACATTCTTTCCATCAATGATATATATCACTCTCTATTAATCCTTGGGATTTTTTATTTACTTACATTTCCATGTTTTCATTTCTTACCAACATTCTACTATATAAAAACCTAATATTGTGTTATTATATATGAACTCTGTAAATCAATTTCTCTATAATCAAAAGGAAGTTTTATTAAACATTTTTATTGTATCGGTTTACATCAATGTTATTTTAAAATTTCAAACCCATGATTAACAAAGATCAAGATTAAATTATAAGGGTTCAATTTATTTATGGGGTAGAATATAACACCCTGATATTTTAAAAGAAAAAATAAGGTTGGATAGAATATATGACACCCAATACAAATATTAGATTAGAATTTGACATCCTAATAATTTATAATATATTTTTATCTGAATAAATTAAACTTCTTCGACAGATTACTATGAACCAAACATCTGGTTTAAAAGAAACATGATAATGAATTAAAATACTATTATTTAAACAAGAAAATTTTTACCTAGACATTAAACTAGAGGGTGTAAATTTGAATAAATAAATTTTGAAACATATTTTTTAAACATTTATAAAAAAAATTAATGGTTATAATTTTTTAAAAATAAAACAATAGCTATTTGAAAGAGAAAGAAATGCTTTCTTGAAACTGTATTTTTATGAAAGGTGGACTGGTCATGCATTTCACACATAATTTTAAATTAATTTTTACAAATTTTAGAAACATTATTAGAAAAAATAAACATAATTATTAAAAATAAATTTCGTAAATATATTTGGGTTATTTTTTGATAGTTTCATAAAAATATTTATTTATTTTTGACGAATAGTTAAAAGTATTGATTTATATTGAAATATTCCATCTCTTTTAAATTTTTACAAATTTAAATTATATTTTAAAATGTATTTAAATTAAAATCAGTTCAATAATATTATTATCAAAGAAATTTATTTCATTAGAATCAATTTTATATTGAATTATGATATAATGTTTTTTTACACTTTTTGAATATTTTTTCATTTGAAAAAGGATTTTTCGACACGTCTTCAGTTCTAATATTAAATTTAATTATTAAAATTATGTGAGTTAAATTTTTAAAAATGGATTAAATGTTTTAAATAATAATAATTTATATAATATAATAATTTCAACGTAATTTTTTAACTTAATGAATAGTGAAAACAAAAAAATTATTTACAATAGTTAAGGTAAAAACATGTTTACAAGGGGTTAAACTAAAAATATAAGATTTAAAAAATCTAAAATTATCTAATTACTATTTTATAGACTTATTTTGACCTTATCTCTTATAAGGTTCTAAAATGGTTAATTTTGGAGCTTTTATCATGCGAAAAACATTGGTGGAACTCTTCTTTTCAATAATTATAAGTGTGTCCTCTCCCTTGATTATAAAAGGATACACCATCTACTCTACATTTCCACACATAGAAAAACCAATATTTAAGTAAATACATAATAAAATTATCTAATATCCTACACTATTTATTAAATCCATCTATGTTAAATAATCTAACCTTGAAAAGATTTTGTTGCACACCAAAAGAAGTTGTTCGAATAAGAGGTAACGTTATTAACTGAGTATTTTATTTCTCCACCTACTTAAAAATTTATTAAACGATGATGATAAAAATACCACAATATATTAAATATAATGATATTTTTTTTACTTTAATGGAATTTTCTACAACCATATACACCTCCCTCAAATTGGAAATAAACATTGATTGCGTTTACAGCAGACTACCGCCTCGTAAACCGGTGTATTTTATTTTCCATAACCTCTTTTCATGGATTTCTAAAATGATGTATATAATATATTTAAGTGATATTTATGATATTATTTAAATTTTAGAATTATAATAACATTTTCATATTATTACATTCCATTCTGTAGATAATACTATATCGCTACTCATGTGTATGGAAGATTTTCTCCTCACAAAGAGCTGTGATTCATTTTTAACTAACATTTACATGCATTGTGATAATGATAAATTTTATATTTATATATAATATTAATTAAATACTATCCATTATTTGATATAAATATATCCTACAATTTCTTACCTTATCATTCATTGAATAAATGATAACGTCATCGAGGTGTTGGAGGACCATCACCACATGAAGTGATGTTATTTGTTTTTTATTACAATATCAGATGAATGGTGTTTGAAAGGGTATTTAAAGAAATAAAATTATATTTATGATATAATACTCATACTATAATGAAAAAATAACACTTTCCTTTTTCCCATCATTATCATAAAAAAATGGAATCTTTACTCATGCATACGTACGACCTACCATCTCCATGATTGTAATGTAGTTCATTTTTCATTACAATATTTCATGGTTGTTTTTAAAATTATAATTTATTAAAAAATTATTAGTTATTTAAGGATTAGAATATTTTATATGATTTATTAATAATCACCATGACCATATTAAACTTCCCAATGTGACTTTGGACATATGATCCATTTATCGTTAAAGCATTCTGAATGAAATTAATTAGTTAATTGATTGAATGTAACTTGGTAACAAATAAAATAAAAATAATAGTAACCCTAAAAAGGGTTATTAATAAAGAAAATAATTAACTTAATTTTATAATTTATGGAGATAAATAACATACGTGACAAATCATTCTTAAGGTAAGGTATATTTCTAACCCATCATTTTCTTAGGGTTATGACCATTATCTCTCTAACACACATTATCCCCATATAAAGTTATAGAATTATTATAAATTATGTATATATGTTTCTCATTTGTATACCTATATTATTCTACATTTATTTTAGGGGTTAATACAAGCCTTATGATCATCTATCAAATGCATTATTTATAGAATCTTGTTTGATTGTGTTATGAGACTAGATTATGAAACTCATTTCTTTCTATGGGTAATTATTTTGTTTGTGCCTTATGATTGAAATACATATGTGGAAAACATATTCATGTAAATTAAATGAAATATATTTTTGTTCCATAAAATTATATATCCCTTCAATGCATTGGGTATTCGTTTAGTCTCAGGAGATGTCATATATGTGATTAGGGAGTGAATCTAATCCATTATGGGACTCTATACACCATGTGATACTGTCAGGGTAGATATCCTTGACTTATGTTTATATAATGTTTTATTTTGTTTCCACTTTCCCATGTTACCATGATCTTATGATACCTTGAGCCTAATTTTATGCTTCTACTTCATGGCCATAGTACCTTCTCTATTATAAAATAATGTTATACCTATAACTCACATGTTATGTTTCCATATCATGGTTATTCCCTTACTAGGATTTTTATATCGCCCCTTTATTTATTTATTTCCTAGGTTTTTCCATGTAGTATTAGTAGCTCAAATGTATTTTAGGATCTCAGTATAGAGAGTAAAATAAATATGCAATGTTTAAGTTCCCTTCTAGGTAATATAAACCTAGTCTTCCAAAGATAATAGCCCTTTACAATCATTATGTTGTATTAATAAATATTTATTTTTAATAATATTTTAATATTTAGAATTTAAGGGTTAGGAAATCTTATATACCTATTTATGTTGACCCTATCATGATTCTTGCTCAAGTGGGGATGATTGATTATCTCTTGGCACTTCCACCAAACCTATCTATAGTTTAAGATGGGTTCCATGTATCTCCTTTGAAAAAGTACATACCCAATACTTCACATGTATAGAACTTTGAGTTTTTACATTGGATAATGATCCTTCCTATGGAGAACAACATGCTTAAATCTTAGATCACATATATATATTTCGATATAATATGACTACTCACCTGGTTAGAGTTCTTTGGACGAATATGAAATTTGAGGAAGCTACATGGGAACCTAAGGATGTGACAATGTAGAAGAATACTACATTTCTTTCATTAGATTTTTGTAAATTTTAATGAAAAATAATTTTATTTGGGGTATAATTGAAACCAGAGTTATTTTATATGTATTCCTTTGAAATAAGTTAATTGTATTTGATCCCCTTCTTTACCCAAAACCCTAAGTGTAAATAAGTCATGATATATTATAGCCTTTATAACCAAGTAATTGGATTGAATTTTATGAATAAGATTAATATATAATTTTTTCCTTAATTTAAATTTAATTATTAATTCCAAATAAATAATCATAATATTTTTTTTAAAAAAATCACGTCATTATTAAAATAACCATTTTTATGACAGAATTTTTTTTTATATGTTATGAATTTTTATATAAAAAATTTACCAAAAAATTTAAAAAGAAAATTTATAGAAATTTATTTTTAGTCTATGTATCATAATTCAATAATTAGTTATCTAATAGTTAGTTAGGAATATAAAATTATCTGAAGGTAAAAAAATAGTTATATTTTTGAAAAAAAAATCTTACATGCAATAAAATTTCTTATTAATAAATTAAATAAAGCACTAACAATTATTTATTTTACAGAAATTTATTTAATATATTTTCATTTTTATATTTTAAAATTATATAATAGTTTTTACTAGTCAAATAATTAAATTTAAATTATATTTACCTTTAAAACTCTATCTTTTTGAAAAACAGTTTTCGATGCATTGTGAATATGTATTTTTAAATTAATTTTTTTTACAATTTTAGAAATTGAATTTTATAAAATATATTTAATATTTTAATTAGAATATATATATTTGGTAATGAGGCCACATCAATTTTTTATTATAATGAATAGTTAAAATAGTTAAAATATTTTTCGACGATTAGTGTTAAAAGGATTTACCATAGGTTACCTATGAGATAAAGGTAAAATTACTCTTAAACATAAATATATATTAATTATTATAGAGAGTTAGAACATATATTATATTTAAGTTGAATTCATGGCCATTTTTCACATCCACAAGAAAGTGAATTAATATTATTTAAATCGTTTAATAATTCCCTATGTATCCCTCCATTCAGTTATAAAAGGGTACATATTCTCCACCATTATTCATAAAATTTGAGCCATCACACTCAAAAAATTCCTACCAAAATGAATTTATATCTATTTTATCTTTAATATTGAGCTTATGGTATTACCTTTAGACCATTCTCTGAAGGCTTAACGTGTAAGCCAAAGGAGGTATCTCAGTGAAGAGGTAATTTTCTTACCTGATTGTTTCAATATTATTTAATCTCCACCTTCCTCTAAATATATTGTATCCATTAATTATTGTTAATAAAGTAAAAAAATATATAATGATGTGTAATTATGGTTATTTTACAAGAATTATTAAACTTCATTCCATCAAATGGGAAATGAATGTACTGCTCGTGCATACTTGTGGACTACGACCCGAATATAGTGATATGATTCATTTTACATCATAAAATCACATTGTTTCATATAATGAGGGATTTAATAAATTTATTTGATATATTTGGTATAATTATGAATATGAAACTATGAAATATTATTAATCTTTTTTTTATATTTTCTTAAGAAAATGAAAATAATGTTCATGCGTGTGTACGGACTACCATCTCCATGAACAATGCAATTCATTTTTATATCTCTCCTCTTCATGGAAGGTTATAAATATGTATATGATAAATATATATATAAATGTATATACATATCATATTTACACCATTAATAGAATTATTTATATTATTTAACCATGATTAATATGTAGGGACCATAACCGTTGAAGTGGAATATAAATAAAAAACCACACATATAACACCTAAAATTATGATGATAATGAAATATTTTTAATGAATGGGTGATAAAATGTTAAATGTAAAAGATTAATGGTATTAAAAGTATAAATATGGTTCTATCATAAAATTATAATATATTTAAATTTATTATATAGTATTCAGAGTTCTTATGAAGCAAGTCATACTAGAGGTGTGGTTCTATGTTACAATCTCACTTTTTACCAGGATTATTTATGATTAAATATAAAAAGATGAAATTATAAAATATATCTCTAAAAAAAGTTTTAGTTTTATTATATTTTGTTTATTTTTGAAAATTACATGTTTTAATTTCATTTTTCTCTCCATATGTACTCAAAATTATGAAATTATTTTTATTATGGAAAACTGACTTTGTTTCTCTATTCAGTCTGGAATCATTTTATTCCCTGTCTATATTTTCTTTAAAATATTATATATGATGTTTATAATATTTTGAAATGTTTGATTAAGTTCATTTTTACGCACGTTTTACTTTCTATAAAAATGTTTAAAATATAATCTTTATTTCATTTTATAATGAGGTGTTTCTTAACAAATGTGTGAATGTAATATTTGTTTTGCCCCATACCACATAATTGCCTTTTCATGATCTCATGACTAATCTTTAATTTTAATATTCCATTACAATTCTCCATGTTTTTGTTTCAAAGATGTTTTTTGATTAATATTATTAAATTTTTTATCTATTAAATATTATTTTTAAAAATTAAAAGTTCATTTTACTCAAGAAATGTTCCAATTATCATTTGTAGTTATTTTCATTTATAATAACATATTGATGATTCTTATTATTCACTAGTAATATGATCTAATGATACTATATATATTCATTCTTTATATGGTTTATAATTGTAATGATAAAATATTAATGAAACATGTTTGTTTATATATGTTAAGATATGCCAAATTGATAAATTGTTTAATGATATTTTAGAAGAAATATAAATGGATTATGATTATGGGATGTGTGGGTTCATTATATCCATCCAATTCATTATGTAATATTCTTGTTTTATGATAACAATATTTACATAGTGGGTTATCCCATGGTTGAAGGAGGGTTTACCTGAGGTTATCCCATGCCCAAAAGGGTACATAGATAGCTAACCCAACAACATGGTGTGTGGAATGGATTGATATATATCCTTATAAAAATGACTTCAATGATTATCATTAAGATAAATATGATGCAATTATCTATGAAATGTTCTTATTCTTTTGATATGAACTCAAGGATCTTGATATTTTATTATTCAATGATTTATTTATCATGATATGACAAATTTTCAGGCCATTATTATGATCTATGAATTTATGGGTTTTAATTTGAAATTTTTAGATCATATTCCTACGACCTTATGCTCATGTCATTCTTATATGTGATCATTGGTTGATATCTCCCATGTTTATCTATACTACGTATTTAAGATTTCCCTTTCTTATGTTTACTTTTCCAAGGTTATGAATAAATGATTTTAGTATGGTATGACAATGATGTTTACCATGTGAGATTAACCTTTTGGGGGATGTTGAAGATATTTCATGAAATAAGATGATTATGTGTCTAGTCATCAAGGACACTAAACCATTATGGTCCTTGATTAGGTATTATTGTGATTTTTTTTTAAAATTCATCTAATATGAATCCATATTTATGTATGCTATGCTCGGGTGATCTCATGGAAACCTCACGTTTTATCATTCAACCTAGAATAAAAATAAGTCATTTATTTAGTTTCATAAAACTAAGCCTCATAAATAATTATCTATAAGAGACTTTAGTAATAATAAAGAAAATAATTTTATGTAATATTACGGTGGAAATGGAAATTGGATATTCTCAAAATTCACCTGAATTTTGGTCATGATGAATGAGGGATAATTACCTCAAAGGAATAGGTTAGTGTCTTGACTATAGAAAACAAGGCCACTAGGAAAATAAACATTAAATATATATGAAGAGGATAGATGATATAATTAAATTGATAAATGTTCCACTTAATGCACTCTCCACTCTATAATTATTTCATTCTTCGAATTTTGGTCATTTTTGAAACCAATTCCCCAACACAAGGGTTGATGTGGATAATAAATGTTAGAAATATCCAATGATGATAGAGAATGGTAAATCTTAGCTAATAACAATTGCGGAAGTGGTTCATGAAAACAATATGGTGAAATTTATACTTATCATCCCAAAAATAACTAAAAAATATCTAAATTGATTATATTATACTGACTGCTTTGTATTTGGAATGTCTTATAAAGGAAATTACTCTCCATCCAATATAATGAGTTATTAGTGAAAAAACATAGTAGTGTAATTATATAATTTCAAGTCTAAAACTATTCTCTACTTGTGTATTATGAAAATATCATTCTAACAAATATTTTTATCCCCCCTTTGAGGCAATTTTGGTTATTAACTCTCTCTCTAAGAATACATCCCACATCAATTATTAAGACAGGTTAATCACACTCTATATCCAAAATCAACCAATGATCACTTATTAGTGAAATACTGACTGTGAACTTCATATGAAAATTACTACCCTTATATAACTTTTAATACCCATACATGGCATTTATTTAGCTCGAATTGTTATGGAGAACGTCTTTTTGAGGATATGCCAATTTTTTGTTAATATTTTATTATGTATCCTAAAAAGTTTCATAGTCTTCCCCACGAATTTTTGGACTATTTTTCGCTTAAAATCATTCATAGTTAAATGAAAATATAAAATGATGCTTACATAATTCTCCATATTGATTTTAAAGAATTATAAAGATACTAAATGAGAACATGGAAAAAGGTTTTATGTGTATATGTGCCACACTATGGGGAGAACCGACCACCTTTGGTATAAATAAGGGGAAATCAATATATATTTTCATTGATTGTCATTGAATATCTCATGGTTTGGTATTTTTTTGGAAATAAAATTATTTTAAACCAATTTAAAAAAAAATATTTTGTGGAGATGAAGTTGTTATGTTGAACAACCATATTTGGGGATATCTGAGACTAAAATATGTAACATTGGGCATCATGTTTATACCATCAGGTTTCACTATGTTTTTATATTTTTAAAATATTATCAAATAAGTGATACAACCATAGGATGAATGTATGATATAGAGTGAATTAATATGACCAGGGGAATATGGTTTCTAATGATAAAATAATATATATTCAGGATGATATAATAGATAAGGTGAGGCTAGAAAATGAGAGAGGGAGATGATACATAACATTATTTTATGATACATAATATTTTTTCATAAGATTCCCTAAGAATTAAGAATGAATAAAAATCAATGTGAACATGTTAGATATTGTTTTGAGATACTAAAGAACAAAATTTTCCCTACCATATGATGTGGTTTGGAAGTTATGATACAATTTAATAAGGAGATAATGTGTTTAAGTGAAGTATAAAGATCAGAATATCTAAATGGTTTAGAAATTAAATCTAACGATGACACACTGACCATTCAATGAAATATACATCATAATTATTTAATAGAAATTTATAATCAAATATTAGATAAACTTATAAATCCATGTTGAATATTTGGATAATAATGTTGATGTCTACACTTGAAAAAAGATTAAAATATTTATTACTAAGGAAAATTAATCAGATGGCCCATCTAAATGGTATCTGTATGGTATGGATAGAATTTGGCCCATTGAAATTTCACATGTGGTATCAACTAGATGAAGATCCTTTCAGTATTTGAGGAAGTTTAAGATGTTATAAAATATTCTAAAGAGTTAATAAAATATTACATTGTGATTTATATGTTAAACTCATTCTATAAAAAAAGTATAAGGTGGATAAGAACTGATGAAATCAAGTGTATTGGACAACCAATCCTTTACATTTACCAAAGATGAATCTTAAGGATTATACAATAGATGTTTTTGTTTCACGTTTTAATCATGAATAGATGGATTGAAAAATAGAAAAAAACACTGGGTAAATGCAAACAAGTAGAAGTTTATGTGATTAGAAGTTAAAAATAATTAAAGGTGTAGTTAATTATAAGATAAAATTCTAAATTTTTGTAATCCTAATTTTAAAAAATTTAACTCGAGTAATAGAAATTGAAAATTGGTTGATGAATATCTACATTATATTTTTTCTCAAAGAATCAGAATTTATGGTCATTTAAGTGTTTTGGATAAAATTTATGATTTAAAATCAATCTATAGAACCTAGATGATCAGAAGATATCAAGGGTGGAAATGTTGAGTTGGATGTAATTGATGAGTCTAAAAAATATTCTCAAGGGACCAAAGTATAATTGACACAGATATATTTAGGAGTCTTTAATGAATTCATCTATATTATCATCAGATGCATTCAAAGGTGGTTGACTGAGATATGAATATAGTAGAAGATATGGATCTTGAAGACAAATTTTAATAGAGGAGACAAGTTTTATATTAGGTGAGTTCACACTAATTATCTAAATACTAAATTTTTCAGAGATGTATAATGTATTATTCCTAACCATAAATGTTTATTATATTTATAAGATTAATTAAAATTTCAAGGATTAGACACACCCTGAGAGTGGATTTGAATCAGATTGTAACTCTATTTAATTTTTTCTTTTTTAATTGTTAGTTATTATTTTATAATATTATTAGTATGTTTTAAATAACAATATTAATCCTATTAATAAAGTAACACTCACATAGCCTCATTGAATTTCAATATCAAATGTAGAACTATAAATCAGGCACAAGAGATGGGGATTTTAAATGTTCATAAAAGGCTTAATCCAACGAGAATATATGTATGGTTTATAAAAATACTTGATACTAACATTAATCACTATAAATACTTAAAAAGTTTTGGAAAGTCACACTTTCAATCCTAGAGAAATCCCTCTTCTTATCCTCCAAATAATTCTTATGTAAGGTTTTGTAATGTTTATAGAATTACAGGTATCATCAATAGTTTTCATTCATGATGGTTTATTTCTATTAAGAATAACTCCTTTAAATAACTTTCATCGTCTTATTTAGGTTGATGCTTCATTAAGATCCACTTGGATGCATTATCCTTATTCAAATCCAGATATTACCAACTCTATAATTGATGTTATCATCTTTTTATTCCATAAATGCACAAAATTAGTAATTATATTCTCCCAATTAATATTATTTTAAACTAGAATTATCTTATTATATTCTAAATGAATAAATTATGTTAATTAGTACTCCATTTTTTTGTTGGGACTCCATAAAAAACTAGTCTAGATGTGGTGATAGAATTCTCCTCCTCCTAATTATTTTATAAAAACTAGATATATCAATATGTTAGGGATTTATCTTTTTTAATTTAACTTATCATACCCATATGACCATTTATAAGAAATTCATTCCTTTATCTCACTTTTAAAACACCCCAAAACCATTCTGATAATTCTTCAATAACTCGAGACGGTATAACACTTCTCTTTATATGTTATGGTGTGTTTCCTGGTGACATGTTCAGAAAAATATGTGCACATCCCATTTTTATATTTGGATTTATGTAACAAATACTCTATATTACTAGCACAAAAAATTAATTTTGACATACTTTAGGCTACTATAGCTTACTTCTTCCACTCTCCTAACAAGGGTTCACCATGGTAACCAAAATTACCATAGTGGGTGGGTCTAATATTCATTGGCATTATGAAATTTCACTATGAAATATATCATGATGTGGTCTACTCCTATTGAATATTTTGAATGGGAACATGAAACCATTATTTTCATTGAATTCATTCAAACCCCACTGCAACCAAGTTAGCAATATCATTTCATGTAAGGAGATCTCTAGTGAAAAACACCCATCTCCATGATGTGGTGAAAGATGAATATTAACTTTAAAGTGACTTTAGTAATGTTGATCTTCATCCATAATGTGGTTTGGCTCTATTCACCTAACTATTATGTGTATTTTCTAATGGAATGTTTCCTCAGTATTTCCATCTTCCGCCACAAAGATTTTCACTATATGTTTTATTATTGATAAGTTGTAATTCTATATTAACTACTAATTTCAGTCTCAGGGTTCCTCCCCATACCAAAACCACTATTATCCATTCCATATCAATCAACATTTCATTTTTCACTTAAATAGTACTACCTCACACTTTAATTATACTCCTCTATGCCACTCTGGCTATCCTTACCTTTGATCAAAGTCATTGACTCTTTTATGATTGGTTACACGAGTTGTTCCTTCTTGATGGTAGACCATGTTTTTTCTTTATTACTTATATTTTTTTCCTTTCACTCCATATTTTCCCTTTTCAATATTTTGAATATTTAGTACCTTGGAACATATCCATCATACCTTATACAAAATAAAAATGAAATGGTGATCTTTTATTATTTCTATATGTATGCTTCCCAAAAAAAATAATGCCTTACACAACATATTAATAGAAATTTTACCATTTTTATATCTCAAAATACCAAAAAAATCATAAAATATCCAATATTATTAATTTCATTTCCCCCATGGCATGGTAATTATCAACCATACCATGAGTTCTAAATTGATACCCTATTTAAAAACCACTTTGATTTCATTCTATCAATTTCCACCACCACTATGACTTAACCAAATTCACCATGGTGTGGGGAATTCCATGGTGAAAACTCATTTCCAAAAAAAATATAATAGGTGATTATATACTTCTCTAGATAATTTCATGTTCCATGTCTTACCATTGATTTAATATGCCTGAATTATCATAAAACTCTAGTAATTTCATTCACATCCATTGGTAGTTAGAAGTCCTAAACTGTTCATCATTGGAGCACAAAAATATTATCTAAAAACCTATATTCTCTAATTCAAATCGTTGGTAATATTCCACCACTTATTTAATATGAAACCTTCACATTTATCTCCTCTATTATAGTAACACCCATAAATTTTAAGGTAATAAAATTGTATTCAATAATGTGTATGACCCAAAAAAAGTGTATAAGGTAATATAATATCCTGAGACATTAAAATATTTCTAACATTTTAAATGGATTAAATCTATGATATATCTTGAAATTAATTTGATACTAAGTTATTGTGTGTCGTATGTAACGACAAGTTTCATTTATGACTAACATTACATGCAAGACTGAGGTCTATTGAATAATAATATATTATTTATGTATTATTATTTAATGTAATAAAACATAAATTTTACATAAAATTACTAGTTATTAATATTATTAACTAGCTTATGAAAATATATGGTTTACAAAAATATAAAATGAAAACAGAGGTAACCAATTAATAAAAATGAATATAAAAACTAATCAAATATAAAACAAGTGTTTTTATAATAAAAACAAAGTATGATCATAATAAATTAAATAAATTACAATTATTTAATGATATTAATGAAATATATATATATTATATATCCAATAAAATGTTATGAAATTAATCCAATACATTTTATAAGTATAAGATAAGAACAACCACAATTTTAGGAATAAAAAACTATATTTTTCTAAGGGTAATTTTACCATCTTTTAATGGAGAACATATTTTAAATATAAAATCTGTAAGTATTATAAATTTTATATATAAAAAACAAAATTTTGAAAAAATATAATAAAAATTATCTTAGGTTTAATTGTAGGTATTTTTCTGGGAAGTTTCATCTTTTGATGAATGGTGAAAAAAATTTTGAATTTTAATTTAAAACTATTTTTTCAACTATTTTTTTATAAGGATAAATTAAATTTTAAATTGGTTTTAAGGTAAAATTATTTAAATTATGAAAAAATAATAAAATTTTAGTCATTTGAATCAATTTTACTATGAAAATGTGTATAAACACATCAAAAACCTTTGAATATTTTTACTTTGAAAACCCACTTTATCTTCCCGTCTACAGGATTAAATTTAAATTAATTTATAGAACATATGTGAATGGAAATTTTAAAAATGGATTCCATATTTGGAATCATAATAGGTTATAAATTATAATAATTTAAACATAGTTTTTGACCCAAAATAGTTGTGAATGTGATTAAAATTAATTATAGTAATGAAGAGAAAAATCATCATAATATGGGAATGAACCATAAACATAAGGGACAAGATGACCAAGAAACGTGTCCAAAATCCATTGTATGAAACTATTTCTACCATATAATCCCTTATAAATAACTTTTATCATTATTTTATGAACATTATGTACAGGAGACCTCTTAATAGTGTTCAACGTTTTATATTTTCAAGAATGCCACTCATCCACTATAAAAAGGCATCAAACCCCCAAATTATTCACACCTCTAAATCCCTTTGGATAACAAAACATATACCCCAATAATTTCCCCATAACCATCCCTTAAACCTATAAGCATTATTTTAGGCATAAATCCATCCAAGTAATCCCTATGGTGAAAACGAAAAAGAGTTACCTGAAAAATAGGTGACATCCTTCCTCAAGCTCTTTAGTTTTATTTTCATTCCACACTACATAATATATTATTATTACATTATTAAATAATAAGGTTTTTATTTTAAATATACTAATAATATTTTATATTATATTTTTGAACTAAAATTATACACACTTCCATCTAATGGATATCTAACTTACCGTTCATGTGCAAATCAGACTACCGCCTCACGAAATGATGATTGTTCATTATTCTTCTACCACCTCTCATGGGTGGAATTATAATATAACTAATATTAATATATTATATTTATAATATTTATAATCTATTTATGATTATTTAATTTCATATATAAAACACAACCTTATGATTTCCATTTTTTTCAAATACGATAACATCAATTGTGGACGTGTAGACTACCACCTCCTCAAAGCGATGTCATTCTTTGACACTATATATGGAACATATAAAAGAAAATTTTAATACAAATATGTGACATATATGGCATAAATATGATACTAGAATAAAAATATTTATATATATCATTTACTTTTCATTTTATAAGTATGTTAATGAAATGGACATAGCGTTCATGCGTATATACGACCTACTGTCTCCATGAATAGTGAATTTCATTTCTAATATATAAATATTATGGATTACTGTAAAGAAATATATATGAAAAAATATATTATAACTAAATCATGGTTTTTGATATTATTAAATCGTTATTTAATTAATAGGACAAAAAAGTAACAAGTCAAAACATACTTGAAAAACATGAAAATTAACACAAAAAATAGTGAAAATAATGAATGATTATTAACAAATTGGTAATAAGATATTGTATTACGATAATATATGACATTATTAATATAATATTGGTTTTGGTATAAGTCAATTTCATGATATAAAACAATCATTCATGAATTTAAAGGAAGTTCACCGGAAAAGAAATGCTAGGTAAGATATTTTCATCTCACTTTTTACATTCGTGAGATAATGTCATACTCACAACTTGATTTTTTTGTGATGTATCTACTAAACAATGTTTTATTTTATATAATTAATTATATTATCTTTATGGTAATTAAATTTTCCATTTGGTGACTTTTATTTGTGTGTTTTTATTCAACTTTTACCATAGATGAAATGTTTTTCCACTAAAATTCCATTCCTTGAGGAATAATTTATTAGTATGCACATAATTTATTATATATGGTGTACCTAATTTCACTATTAATTATAATATCATGATTCATTAATTATTCATTGAATTTTTAGTTTCAATTTGAATTATTCCTTCTAATGGGATTTTAGTTAAAAGTTACCAAGTGGTAAAGACTTTCATAACACGATTCCATTTTATTGGGTTATAATACTTCCCCACCGATGTTAATATTCTAGGATTACATGTGTAATAACGTTTTACTATATTTTTTTATGTATAGTTTTTTGAAATGGATTTAAATTGTAAACACATAATCTATTCATTTAATGATTCTCACTTCAATGTTATGGACTTTCAAGTGTTTTAATCGTAATATCATCTTATTCGGGATTGTTTACACTTGAATTTCCGTTGAATAAAATTATTTGATTATTGTTTAACAACCCTTTACCCTTAATGAAATTGGGATATGTTTTAAGGATACCATCCTTATTATTCCTTTTGATGGTTTATGTTGTATTTTTTCAAGTATACTATTTACATTCATTTCTTTTATTCCTTTGTTAGTCCCCTTCGAATATTCAATTTTCTACGATCCTTAGACATTTAATTTACACTAATAATCAATATCATTTATCTAGGATAGGTTTATTTCCTAACCCATATATCATTTTTATGTACAGTGTTTAAATGGATAATTATTTTATTTTCAATGGAAATATTGATAAATATGCATACTTTTTTAAATATTGTTATTTTATAAAGAATATTATTTATTAAATATGAGGAATTATTTTGAAAGACAATGATGGGTGGGGTCCAAAATTTATATATCCCATTGGTACATCAACAAGTTATCATGCGAAACATTATTCATGCAGATTAAACATGTTTCTATATGTAGTTTTAAACTATCTTGTAAAAGGTCACGAAGGTATATGGTTACATGAAACTTCGACATGATGTTGAATAATTAATAATTTCTTTAATTTTGATTCATTATTTATTATTAATGAGATTTTCACTATGGAAATGTAAATAGATTCATTTCATTATCATTTTATTTATTATATACCATGTGTTTTTAGTTTCTTATCTTTCCATGTTGATTTTACTTTATCCAGTTATTTAAATGGAATGTGTTTTCAGTTATTTAAATTTTCATATTGTGTATGAATTCCCTTATCAGTTTATTGATTAAATGTCATGTGTGTTCAGTAATTATCAATTCTATAATTACTATTCCCATTGATTCATTTTCACTTCTATTGTACTTTACCCATACTAAGAATTTGAGATCACCCTTAATTTTTTTCTTTCCCAGCTATTTTGTGAAGTGTACTATGAAATAAATTCAAGTATACACTAGATGGAATACTTTTATTATTTTTTAATGAAATGAATTATGTTGTAATAAGTTTATTCATTTATAATAAAAGAAACTAGTATGTATCTAGTTTACCAATACTATTAAAGTGTTTGGTCCTTTGGGAGATGATTTAATTGTACCTTACGCTATTGTAATTGTAGAATAACATTGTATATGGGATTTGTAGGGTTGGGTCGCTAGATTTGGTATCAGATAAAGATTAGTAGAAACCATTGGAACTTGATTTTGTAAGACATTTATTAGATCACATATCCCCAAGGTATAATTTTAGGAGAAGTATAGAAAAACATACTAGAATTTTGGTATGGTTGATATTATGTGGGTTTGCCTAGAAATACATCTCTATCTAGATAATACAAGTGGATGTGGTTCTAATATAGATGTACCTAGGGGTAACAACACCAAAATGTGTATCAGGCCAAACTAGAGTGTTACCTATTACAGGATAACATGCCTTACTGTGAACCTAGTTTGATAACCCAAGGGGGTATGATTAGGATAATACATAATGAATTTGAAAACAATTATGATTGATTTGAATTGATAATGACAATGGATAACCTATGTTAAACATGATGTGTCTTAGATTTAAAATAATGTGTCAAGATTTATAAATCCTAAAAATTAGTATATGTTTTTCATGTATAATTATTGATACTCACTAAATGGTTTTTAGTTTCATGGTCGGAATGGAAAAAGTTCCTTCATTTTTTTTATTTTGATAATCCACTTTTCAAGGGGTGAGGTGGAACCCTTACAAGGCCTGAAGGATTAGAGACAATTAGATGACTCATAGGTCTTAGAGGGAATCACCCATAAAACATAACTTTGAACTGCTCCCCCCCAGTATATGTCATGATATCAGCACTCCACCTTCACAGGGCTGGTCAGCTAGCTATCCTATGCAAAGCTGTATATGCCCTGTACTGACGGTAACCCATACCATATCATTCTTTTTATTCTAATTAACGATACTCTAGTGAATTCACCTACTCTGGATCCTCATCTAAACTTGGGTACCTTATAATCTAACTAGTATATCAACAAATCATGTGGCCTGAAGGAATTGGGTTGCCCGAACACCTTGCAGGACCTGAGGACAAAACCAGTCTCCCAAAGGACCAAATGGATGAATAGTTACAACCGCTACAAGGCCTAACAATACATGATATAGTGCCTTCTAAAGTACTATTATAATACCCTAGAATATATATCTCCAGTCAGATTTGATCTTAGGTCTCTTGGAAGCACTTTCTGATTTCTCAGCAACCCGGATGATGCTCATGTGGGTTTTTAGTTTTATAAAATATTGACCAAGGAAGGACATGTATGGAAATAGAAGGATAAAGTATTTATCTATCATGGTTCTATTGAAAACCTTAGTTAAAATGATATATAAATTTTTCATATTTCCATCATATTTATTTTGAAAACTATATTAATATAGTTTATTAATAGACAACCTGTATACTGGGTGATAACCCGTAAAGAACCAAACTGTTAGAAATAAAATTTCCCTTTTTTGTTTTAATGAAATGTCTTATTAAGTAATATTATTTTGGAAAAAACATGTACTTACATTTATTTTTTATATAAAATTAGATTTGAAAGACCATTATGTATCAATACCATTGAAAATATTTTTGTTGAATAGTGATCACATGATTAGAATAAATATAGGGTATTAAAAAATCTATTGTCACAAAGGAATTGATGGCCTCAATTAGAAGGATCATACCTAACGAAGCCCATTTATCATAGCATATGTGGGAGATAGTAGTTATGGGATTTTCCCTTGACCCAAACCAAGTTTAGATCTAACAACATAAGAAAGTGAGAAACCATTTACAAGAGAAATTCAAGATCATCGAGATCACGACCCAAACTATGTTCACTAAAGTGCCCATGAAAGTCCCACTATCACACACCTTACTCTTAGGAGATATTCTGGTGTATTAAATTGGTGTGTATCAATACCCTAGAAATATGTGTATATAAATTATTTTCAATAGAATAATGAATATATTTTCATCATATAATTGTTACATTATAAATGATTTGTATTGATAATCATAGGAAATTTTCTAGTGTATTAAATTGAAGTGTATCAAGACCCTATCGATATGAGTATATAAATTATTATGAATAGAATAATGAATATATTTTCATCATATAATTGTTACTTTAAAAATTATTTTTAATGACAGTATTTTTAGGTATTATTCAAATTCAATTGCAAAATAAATTTTGAAGAATTAATGGATTTTCAAATAAATAATATTTTAATAAAATATTATTATTAACTTTTTTACTAATTATCTATGATGATATAATTTTTATGAATTCAAATGTAATTTTTATAAGGTTCAAAAACTGTTATTATGAAAAATACCTTCATTTTTAATAAATGTCAGTTATTATTTTAAAAGTAAAAAATTAAGATATTTAAAAAATTATTTCGATTAAATTAATATTCTTCTTGGAATCAAAATGTAGAAATTTTCTTAATGGTTATTGAGATAGTTGAATTTTTTGGACAAAAATTAAATACTTTATAAATATAATTTGTGTTTTATGACATCATAGTGACGCTAAAGTGATGTAACAATTACCATAAATTGGATACATGACCAAATAAATTTTTTAAATTTATAATAATGTTACTTTCAGTTTAGTTTTTTTATATTATAAATCCATTATGAATCCTCCAAAACATGTAATATATTTTATGGTTTTATAATCATTATCTCTAGAATTTTGACTCACCTCCATGTATAAAATGGGATTATTTTATTTAGTTCTTCCCTTGAAAATATAAAATGTTTTCAAAAAATAAAATTTGAAAGAAACCATGGAAAAAATCATGTGATGATTTGTGGTTTTGGTTATTTTATTATGTGGAGTCCAAACCAAAATAATAAATAAATCTCCCTTCATTTCCTATAAAATCCCACTCAGTCTCTTGGTTATAATAACTAAAATTAATTGGACCACATCAATAATCTTCCCTGCACTCTCTAAGGACCTTCCAAGGTTCCTCGAAACTCTCTATATCACCTACCATGCACTTTGGGTCAAACACTCAAGTAAGGGATACCCACATTCCTCTCCTTCTTTCAATTCAATCACATTCTTTGGAATTTTTCTTCTTAATTTCAATTATTTATAATGACATTTAATTATAAAAATCAACATACTTTATAATTGATTTTATTTTAATGATAAATTATTTATCCTCTAATTTTGACCATTATCTAAGCTATTACCATGCCTATATGTTGTATGGGATCTCTCTCTCTCATTTTTATTCAAGAATATATTTTATTTTATGCCTCCTAATTACAATTTTATCATGTTGGGATATGTTCTTCCATATTCCCATTATAGTAAATTTGATTTATAAATTACGAGATTCTCCTTTAATTCTCATTAATCCCTCCCATGAACCTTTATGTACACCCATTACCATGCTGAAATTTAATAAGTGATTTCTCTCATATCATTTCCATTCAAGAACTTCTCTTATGTCATATATCTTAAATAAAATTTTCTTTTGTTGGAATATGTTCTTATATATTCCCCTTTCTTTCTCATAAATACTCCCATGATCTTTTTGTACACCCATTACCATGCCGAAATATAGTTATGATTCATTTTTCTATTCATGTTTCTCCATTACCTTATTACTTATATTTACAAATTTCAAATGTTGGTATATGATTTTATATATCCCTATTACTTCCCAGTTTATTTCTATGTGGTAAGTGACCCCTTTCTCTCTCATCAACCCATCTTTATGAACCTTTAAGTGACGTAATTATTCTATCGAAATTTCATCGTGATCTTTCATGCTAAAACAAGTGTGATGTTAATATGATACCCATTTCCTATCATGTGTGTTCACATTTATGCTCATATAAATTTTATTTTGGACTTATACATATTTTTTCACACTCTTTAATAATGGAATAAATTATGATGATAAATGAATCCATGTTTTAGGATCAGTTTATCACACTTAAAAATGAGAATAAAATGAATATGATAGGTGCACCCAGATATCCCTCTAATGAATTAGGTAATGGTTAGTATCATTATATGTCACATTGGGATAGAGAGTTAATTAGATTCATTTATGGGACTTTTTCTACCATAATGTCTTGGCAGGTTTAGTGGTGAACTATGTTTATGATTCATTGTTTTATGTTTTTGCAGCATTTTATATATTTCCTTTATGATTATTATATTATATCGTGTCTCATTGTTTAGGTTCATGATTCCTACAATTTTTATACCCCATTGATATTCCTATTGTCTAACATGTATTGTCCTTTTTATGTTATTCCATGTTTATTCCCCTACTGGGCCTTATAACTCACCTCTTTCTCATGTCTGTCCCCATGTTATCCCATGATGTTTTAAAATCCATATAATTATAGAATAATGTTAAGGAAGTTTTAATAATGTTGTTGTATCAGATGTTCAATATATTATTCTATGTACCCAATTCTCAATGACACATGAATTATCATTCTTTTTTGTTTTATTAAGTGCAAATTAATGTAATAAATTAATTATTAATGTATAATAATAAGAAGGGTTTTCATATAACCCACTAAATTTAGTAAGGTGTTGGGGGTTTAACCCATGAATGAAGTACTATAAGGTTTTCATGCCTACAACTGGCTTATGCGATTTCCTAGTTAATGTGTAATTATTTTTAGTTAAACAATTTTATGAATAAATAATGATGATGAACATATAGTGTTAATCATATAGGTTTAGAGATAATTGTATTTACTATATTATATTTTGATAACAGTTAGATATAAATGTAAATACTTGTCAATCGTTTATGAGCCTTTCTATCCATTAAACATGTATTTTAGTTTTTTAGGCATCAATGCTAATTTTAGGATATACATTTCTTGAAGTAATAGATAAATTGGAATTTTATCAATGAAAAAAAGGATGAATATTTTATTAATAGAAATATATCCATTAATTTAATTTCCTTATATTTTTGGGTAGTAAAAGAATTACTCAACATTAGGAAAATGATCAAAAAATATTGTCCTAATACCTTCGATTTTATTGAACCTATGGTATTTTAAATCATCACAAATTTATTCCATTGAATCCCTCAACATTCAATTGATAATTAAATTTGTTAAGATTTATGACCTCAATCACTTCCTATAAATATTTACTCTTTCCCTCTAATTCCATATCTCCACTATCAACTAATTTTCACTTATATAGAGACCTAGTTATATGTTAGTCCATATGAAATTTTTATTTACCATTCTCTCTTTTTGAGAGGATGTTTTATAGACCCTTCTATCGACGTGGTATTTCAAAATTAGAAATATCAATAAATTTATTACCAAGGAAGAGTTTAAATTGTGAGGACACAATTTCATTAATGTGGGGATAATGTAATGCCCCATAAGTCTAATGTAAGAACAATTTATTTGAAATTGTGTATTATGTGCAACATAAGGCGCATAAGGAAAAAATAATATCCCAAGACATTAAAATATATTTAAAATTTATAAAAAAAATCAATCTATGATATCACTTTAATTTCACATGATACTGAGTTAGCATGAATTACACACAACAACGAGTTTCATTGATAACTTGCATTACTTGCAAGACCATGTTTTACCCAACAACAATATATTATTAAAATACTATTTAATATAATACGAATTAACCTAGGAATTAAATTAGTAGTTATAAATATTATTAGCTAACTTATAAAAATAAATTATTTATAAAAATATAAAATGAATTCATAGGTTACCAATTAATTAGAAATGAACATAAAAATTAATTGAAAATAGAGAAAATGTTTTTATTCTCACAAAGTTGTATTGTCCTTAAAAAATTAATTAATTAATATTATTGATTGATATTAAACAAATAGATATATTACATATCCAATCAATGGTATTTAAATTCATACAATATATTTTATAGGCATAAGATAAGAATAAACCAAATTTCACAAAAAACCAAATTTTCTTTAATGGTAATTTTTTAGCCTTTTAATGGAGAAACTATTTTATGTTTAAAATTTGGAACTTTTATAAATTTTATATGTCATAATAAAATGAAATTTTGAAAAATAAGCATAAAATGTAGCTAATGTTGAATTTTTATAATTTTTATAAGATGTTTCTTTTTTGGATGAATAATATAAAATACTGAATTTTAATTCAATTTTTTTCATCTAATTTAAAAATAAGTTTTAATTTTATTTAATTTTTCGTTAAATTAAAATTTTATAAAATATAAAAAAATTAATCCAATTTGGGTCATTTTAATTATTTTCTCATTGAAATTGGATATAAACACATCTCAATCTTTTGAACAAGTTTACTTTGAAAACCCGCTTTATCGTCCCATCTGTGGGATTAAATTTAAATTAATTTATTCTACATAAGTTATTTTAATTTGAAAAACTAGATTCCATATTTAAAATCAAAATAATACTATGTTATAATGTGTTGAAATTAGTTTGTTTTTTACCCAAAGAAAATTAGTGAATGTGATTAAAAGTAAAATTAGCTTAATAAGGGACAATTCCATAATCATAAGGACTAAAATTACCTATAAACATGTAAAAAAATTTATATCCATATTTAGACAATATAATAAATTGTATCAAATTTTTTTCATTATTGGATTCACATGAAGTATGGGAGACCTCTCAATAGTGTTTACCTTTTTATAGTCCCAAGAATGACACTCTTCCTCCACTATAAAAAGGGACTCAAACATCTAATATAGTAACACCTCTAAATCCATTTTGATCTCTAAAAATCAAACCAAATAATATCACAACATCCATCACCTCAACCTAGAATCATAAAATTTGGAATAATTCCATCCACAAAATCCCTTTGTTGCAAACCAAAAGGAGTTTCCCGAATAAGAGGCAACATGATTCCACAAGCTCTTGTTTTATATTCAATCTCCACCAACTAAAATATTATTATTAAATGAATAAATAATAACCTAAATATTATGAATATACATATATGTTATTATATAAATTATTACACCTAAAATTATATACACCTCCTCTAAATGGGTAATGAGCTTACTGTTTGTCTGTACGACAGACTACAAATTCACGAAACGATGATTGTTCTCTCTTCCATTTACACCTACCATGTTGGGAGTTACGATGGGAATTATTTTTATATATATTATATGTTACATATTATATTTAATTTATAATTATTTATTTTTTATATATCACATATCCTTATGCTTTTCATTTTGTGTAAATAAGATAACATCGTTTGTAAATGAGTGGACTACAACCTCCTCATAGCGATGTGAATCATTCACACTATACATGAAACATATAAAGGATGGTTTTAAAAAAAATATGTTACAAATATAAAAATTCTTTGATATGTTAATTAAAAGATTAATATATATCATTTACTTTTGATTTGTTTAAATACGGCATGGAAATCGGAGTGGCGTTCATTCATACGTACAACCTACCATCACTTAGAACTATACATTTTAGTTTATATATAGAAAATATTATGAATTATAATAAAAAATGTACAATGAATATATATTATAATTATACAGTAATTTTTTAGATGATTAAATCACGATCTATGTAATATGAACAATAAGTAACAAGTCAAAACAAACTAAAAAAACAAGGCAATTAACACTTAAAATTGTGAAAATAGTAAATGATTATTAGAAAATAGGTAATAAGATATTGATAGAAGATAATATATTATATTAGGAAAATATATACTATTCTGGTATATGTTAATAAAATTATTTAAAACCATTATATATGAATTTAAATTATGTTAAAATGAAATTAAATGCAAGGTAAGGGATTTTCCCCTCACTTTTTACATTCGTGAGATAAATGCTGTGTTTAAATATTACATCTTTTTTATGGTGTACATACTACCCATTTTGTTATATTATATCATTAATTATTTTATAATAATGTTATTTAAAATTTTCAATTGGTTTCTATTATTTTTGTGGTTTCTGATTCAAAATTCATCACTTTTGTAAGGGACCTCGTATCAAATTGCATTCTTTGAGGAATACATTATTTTGGGGCACATAATTTCTTATATATATGGTTTAGATACTACCACTTTTACTTCTATTATCACGATTAATTCATTATTAATGGTATTTTTAGTTTCAATTAGAATTATTGCTTCTATAGGGATTTGAATTAAAAGTTACCAAGTGGTAATGAATATCATAACCCGATACCATTTCATTGGGTTATATTACTTCCTCATTATCATTAGTATTATAATATTAAGAATGTAATCACTTTTTTACTATCTATTATTATATTTAAACTTTGTTTAGGTGTATTTAAATTTGACACACATAATCTATTCATTGATTTATTCTCACATAAATGTTATGGTATTTTCAAGTTTATTCTTTGAAATCTCACATTATCGACGATTGTTTACACATGAATTTATGTTGAAGATTTTTTTTTTGATTATTGTTGAAAACCCATTTATCATTACTCTACTTGGGATATGTTATATTGAAAGCATACCTACTCTTCCTCTAGATGGTTTATTATTGTTTTGGACAAGGATAATAATAATATTCACATCCTTGATTTCGTTGTTAGTCCCCTTAAAATATTCAATTTCTTATGATCATTAGACATTAAATTCACCATAACTACACATATCATTTATCATGGATATGTTTATTTCCTGAAATGAATTTCATTTTTACATATCGTATTTACTAAGATATTTTCTTGATTTTATGGAGAAATATTGAAAAAAATTATCCTTTATTCAATAAGGATATTTTATAAGGCATATTGTTAATTTAATATGAGGGATGATTTGGATAGGATGTGATGAGTGGGGCCCAAACTGTATATATCCCCTAGAGTTATATAAAGGTTATAATGAGACAAATTAGTTATGAAAATTAAATATGTATCTTCACGTAGTTTAAAACGATATTCTAAAAGGTATTGATGGTATAAGTATTCATGTACCTCATGCATAGAATCAAATAATTAAGCATTGCCTTAATTTTGGTAAGGTATTTATTATCAATGAGATCTTAACTATGAAAAATGTATATAGATGCATATAATTATCATTTTATTGATTATATGTCATGTATTTTTAATTTTTTCCTTGTCATATTGATTTTTTATTATCCTGCAATTTAAATAGAATGTGTATTCAGTTATTTACCTTGACATATTTTTTATAAACTCCCTTATACATTTATTAATTACATGGAATGTGTGTTAAGTTATTTACCATGCCATATTTATTATTCATATTTATTAATTATTTATTCAATTATTGTTTCCTCTGGAATTGAGGATGACCTTATTGATTTAAGATTCAAACATTCCAAGCGGTTTTTAATGGGTTTGTTCACAGAACCGGAAACATCCACTGATTCCATATCCATTTAGACCTACTTTCCAAAGGTAGGTGCTCATTAGTTATGAACTGATGAGGCTTAAGAATTTTCATTGGTCGAGAGGATGGGAGGTCGGACTCATCACTCCTTTTTGGGGGGAATTATTGTCTACTCCGGGACTCTCTTTATAGATTTAAGTTATGTTCGTGAATCCTTATTACATTAGCAAGTATGAAAATGATCTTTCCTTTAGATCTGAAAATCAATAATTAGTATGAATGAAATTTAAAGAATATTTTATATGTATTCGAGGTTCTTCGTCGATAGAGAATCATTTGTATTTGTTAGATATTCTTAGTCAATGTTATCCTTCGACACATTATATAGAAATCTCTTGGTCATTATGATAACCATAATGGTTCCAAAGTCACTCAGCAGAGCACTTGAAGTTTATTGTCATTCAGAAGGACATAGATTATTTCAGAGTTGGGATCATACCTGCAGATGGGTACCTACGTATCCTTTGTTTTAGAAAAGGAATCAGAACCCACGTAGTTCGAGTAAAGAAGTATGAGGTTTATGCATATTTGATGGCTCAAAGAAAGATTTTATAATTACTTTTACACTATAAGATCACGTGAATCATACTCGGTGTGAGAAACAAGAGGTATTGGTAAAACCAGACAATTGTTCCATGAAAGATGAAAAAAATGATGTGGGGATTATGTATGTATGACTGCCCAGATAGACGAATATTAGGATTTACATCAGGGATGAAACCCTAGAACAAGGTCCATAAAGGTATATGTGCTTTATGGAGATTTGATACTCTAACTTGGGGCTTATTCATGAGTAGGATACCTAAATTAGGAGGGGACTTATGATTGGGTTTTACTTCTTAGAAGGAATCCCAAGCAAAAAGTAAATTAATATTGGTTAAGAGAAATTATGATTGGGGCTTACTCTTAAAGAAGAGGCCCAGGATAAAGAGAATTATGACTGGGTCTTACTCTTGAAAAGGAAGCCCAGGTTAAAATGAATTATGACAGAGGCTTATACCTGAAATGGAATCCCATGTTAAGGAAATATGGATTTTTGGGAAGATGAGGCTTAATCATAAATAGGATGCCCATATTAAAATAACTATGGTTAGGGCTTACTCTTAAGGAGGATGCCCAAACTTATGGGAATTTGAAGACTGGGGCTTACTCCTGAAAAGGAGGCCTAGGTTAGGGTACTTGGGAATTACTCCTAAAAAGGAGGCCCATGTTAGGGGACTTGAGACATTAGGACTTATTCCTGAGAAGGAGGCCTATGTTAAATGAAAATTATGACTGGGGATTAGTCCTGAAAAGGAGGCCCAGAATTAAGGGGACTTGGGGCTTACTCCTCAAAAGGAGGCCCAGAATAGTCTTCTCATTTTAAATGATGAGGTTGAATGAATGGAATCTCTAACCGTAGTGACATAAAGATATGTAAATCACTAGGTGTTGAGAGATGTTCCATAAAATTCCTTTCATATAAGGATTCCAATAATGGAACCCTGCCATAAATGGATTTGAAGACGGTTATGAAGGCTGAATCATGAAAAGGAGAGGTAGATAGGGACAAGAGAAGTGAAATAGGCAGGAGAGGCACCAAAAAAATGATGGGCGCACAAGTCCTGTGTGGGCACGCAAGTCCTGGTCGCGCAGGTGTACCTGCACGACACATAGATATTTGCACGACGGTTAACCCTTAATGTAATACTTGGGAAAGACTTGTCTTAGGCCTTTAGCATTATCCCTAGGGGATTTCAGAAAGGTGGATCACAAATTCTGTTGAAGGGGTAAGGCGGTGTGAAAGTGTGTCCATTTTAAGGGCTGGCCACTTAGGCGTGCATGTGTTGATGAGTTTCAACACTTAGGCCTTACTCCACCTCTTTAGATCTTCTTTTCTTGGTAAGAAATTGCCTTAGAAGTGTTCAGAAGCTTTGAGAAGAGACTAGGGTTCCGGGAGCTCAAATCTGAGTTTATAGAATTTTTCCCTCCCTGAAATCGCGGGCCCACCATGGGTATTTAAAGGCCATGGAAGACCCTGGGAAAAAAATCAAAGAGGGTGTGCAAGTCACCTGTGTGACCATTGGGCAGCACGCAAGTATACTTGCACAACCTTGGTGGAACTTATGTGACCCAAGTGCAAATGAATCCTTGTTCATGCCTTTGTTAATTTTTGATGTTTCTTCAAAGGATGAATCACTTTGGGCTCATGGTATTTCTCTTTTAATTCATTTAGACTCTGTGATGGAAAGGAGAATCAACAAAAGTCCCACCTCAAAGTTGGATCCGAATGAAATAAGAATGTGACTCTGAGGTAAAGAAAAAAACTAAGGAACATTCGGCACGCAAGTGTTGAATGCGCATACGGAGGCGTGAAAGTGCAAGCCGCGTAGGCTTCGGCGCGTAGGGGTGCAGCCTTGCCTATATTTAGTCGTTCATTCCTTGCGCAAAGAACCAAATTTCAAACTTTCAAGCTCTCACCGCGCAAGTTGCCTGTGTCGTGCAAGTTCTCTTTTTTCTGCTGGTTTCTTTGTTGTATCACTACTGTAGAGGTATTTGGACTTGCGCAGTGATACATGCATGACAAAACTTGCGCGACACACTAATAATTGTGCGCCAACTTTGGAACTTGCGTGACATAATGCCTTAGCCATTTTTTTAACATTTCTTCACAAAATTTAGGAAAAATAAACTTACTTAAGAGTTAATTTATTCAACTTCTGTGCAGATTAAATGGCTCCAAAGAGAATTATATTGGCTGATGAACTAGCTAGCAAGAAATTTGATGATATGATGAGCATCATTGGCCCTGATTACTCTGATATCTGCGACAAAACTCTTCCAGATTTGGCCAAGTACTTGAAGAAGTATCATCTTAATTTCCTACAGAGCATTCACTAGCCTCTGTATGACCATGGTCATCTGCAAGGAGTCAACTTTCCAGATGCAAAGAACTATCTACCTGAGATGCAATCGCACTGCTACTCCTCCATTTTGGTTATGATGTGCATTAAGAGTAGCAAAAATGGTGTGGATATTTTTCCTTCATGCCATTTCCTTGCAGATATGAAAATGGAAAACCATGGGCTAATATATTTTCTACAGTCGGTTGATGGAGAGAAGACTATCATGACATTAGAAACAATATCTTAAAAAGAGCACTCTCTCCAAATGGATCTTTACTTCCAATGCTCCATTCTCAAATCCATGTATCCATCTTCCAAGTCTCTTGGACAGAAACAGAGTCACTGCTTGATCAGCCAATTTTTTTTCTCAAACCGCACTCAAGAACATTCTTTTACAATTGTTTCAATAAGATATGGTACTACTACATCTCTTATTGTATCCAGTTTAATGAATTAATTCCATGTGGTTGCTGATGAAGCTTTGGATGCCGTAAATCAAATGAAGAGATATGTTTAAAGACTTTATTAATTCCTAAAAAAGAGAAGAGAATCGAATCTATAGATGTCCCTGTATATCATGTTTATCAATAACAAACACTTTCATGTTCAATCATTTGTGCATGCCTTCATTTTCTACATGATTTAAATTTTACCTAATCCAATGGACCTAGAAAGAATAGTTTGATTTTTAATAGGATTATAAAATATAACCCTATAAACATTGAATCTTTTAATTTCTCAATATTACCTAAATCATACGAAATGTATGTTTAGTGAGCTGGGACTTGAAATTTGGTCACAGTTCCCTTGTCTTTTGTAGGCAGTTTAAAGTCATGCATGTCGGACATAAAAAGGCTAATGTTGAAGGTCGAAATAGAATTGACCAAATGGATTGACTCAATTCCTTGATAATTTATCTGAAAACACATTACCATGTTCAAGTATAAGTGAAAATATGTAAATGATGACTTAAGAAATTTTGAATCTGAGGAATGATATGAAAAATGGATAAAAGAGTCATTAGAAGAAGTAGATCCCAAGAATGAAGTTACCACTATTTAACAAACCTGTTAGGGGGTTGAATTATACAGGGCCACCTAAGGGAATTGGCTGCATAGTTAAATAATAGCATTTTTTGGCTGACTAGTCTGTTATGTAGATTGTTTATGAAAGGCCGCCTAAGGGCACGTGCTGCATTTTCAGGAAAAATAACTCTCAGAAATTTACCTTTCTACTGTTAAAAAGTCAGTGGAAGTTTATGGGGATTCAAATTTTCCAAAGCATAGAGTTTGATGTATAGAGAGAGGTATTTGATTATGGAAAAGATATTTGCAAATAGTATTGTCTAAGAACTGGAAGAATGTTAATCCTATGAAGGTCTTACCCAAATGTAGGGAAGGAAAATATAAACCATAGACTTGAATACTTTCAGATCATGAAAAAGAGTATGGGACAGATATGTTAATGATGGCCATTTTTCATATCCCTACATATTGTCATTAAGAAAACTAAGGACAAAAGAGTTTTTCTTCCCAATAATGAGGTTACCACTATTTAACAAACCCGTTAAGGGGTTGAATTATGTAGGGCCGCCTAAGGGCATTGGCTGCATAGTGAAATAATAGCATCTTTTGGCTGTCATGTCTGTTATATAGACTGTTTATGCAAGGCTTCATAAGGGAACGTATTACATGGTCAGGAAATAGAACTCTCAGAAATTGGACATTTTGTGACCAGAAGTCAATAAAAGTGTTATAGATATCTGAATGTATTTAAAGTTTGGAATATGATACATGAAACTGGGTATTGTTCAATACATGAAAGAAATACAGAGATCAAAGCTAAACATAATCTTGTTGTGGGTGGGTCTTGAATTGAGGTGTTGGAATTCACTATGTATCCCATAAGGATGGGAATCAAGCCATTTGTTGTTCTTGAAATACAATTTAATGTCATGAGGGACGAAACTATAGGAAATCGTAGTTTAGTTTCATAGAACTCGGACCATTATAATGGATACATAGTGTTTGTTTTCATGGGGACTTCTCATCTAGAGGACTGAAAGTCGAATTTGAGGTTTGGACCAAAGACTTGGGGCTGGATTCAAGGGATGATCGAACGTTCCTACGTATCCCATAAGGATGGGAGTCAAGCCGCATGTAGTTCTTGAAATACCCTCTGTACAGATTTGGTTTGTACGTCTGAAGGGTGAAATGGGGACTTTAGTGCAATGATGGTTTGACCCCAGATAAAAGGTTTTGGCATTGCCATGTATGCATGTAGTCTTTGGAATATAACATGATTGAAGATCAATGTAAATAATGATTCCCCCTTAGGTGAGGGTGTTAAAGAATGTTGTAGTTTATTGTCGTACCAGACAAAAGTGTTGTTCGTTTAACGTCGTGTAGCAAGGACAAAGGTGAACCAATGTGAAGATATTGGTTATGGGGCTGCTTCACATATCAAAATCATATGAGATTGAGGTGAACCGATGTGAAGAGAATGGTTTTGGGCTTGATCCTCGGAAGGTTGCCTACGTACCCAGCCTAGAAGGAAAGGATCAAAGTCTGCATAGTTCAATTAAAGATTGAATTAGTGATCAAGTTGTTCTTGGGGACAATGACCTAAAAATGGTGTTTGGACTTACAAATGGTTAGTGGCCCAGAGAGGGTGTTATGGTTGAAGTTTACTCTAAGATCACGTGACTAATACTCGGTGTGAGAAACAAGAGGTAGCAACAACCTTAACAATACACAGTTTAATGTCATGTAGGACGTATGAAGGGACTATGCAGTTTAAAGTCTTACAGTGAGGACTATTGGTGCTGCACAATTTAGTGTCATGTAGCATGGAAAAAATACAGTTTAATGTCATGTGGGACGTATTAAGGGACTTTATTCAGTTTTATGTCATGGAGGACAAATATAGGGACACATTTTAACATCATGTTGGACGTAAGAGTTATGTATAGTTTAGCGTCCTGTAGCTAAGACGATGAGAACAATACAGTTTAACGTCATGTTGGACGAAAAGGGGACTATTCAGATTAATGCCATGTAGTGAGGACAAAATAGGATACAATGTAACGTCATGTTGGACGTATAAGGGACTTTTCCACTATTTAACATCATGTTGGATGATGGTGCGAACAGTTTAAAGTAAAATCCATGGACCAGGGATTATACAGTTTAACATCTTGCTGGACGTAAGGAACTTCTATACAGTTTAGCGTCGTGTAGCTATGACGTCACAGTTTAATGTCATGTTGGACGAGGGTAAAAATAGTTTAAGGTCATATGTATGGACCGTTGATGCTGTAGTTTAAGGTCTTACTGGACGATAGCACATTTTAACATCATATTGGAGGACAAGGGTGCAAATAGTTTAAGGTCATATGCATGGACCGTTGATGCTACAGTTTAACATCTTATTGGACGATAGAACAATTTAACATCATGTTGGAAGACATGGGTAGAAACAGTTTAAGGTCATATTCATGGACTGTTGATGCTGTAGTTTAACGTCTTACTGGACGATAGCACAGTTTAACGTCATGTTGGACAACAAGGGTGCTAACAGTTTAAGGTCATATGCATGGACCGTTGATGCTGCAGTTTAATGTCTTATTGGATGATAGCATATTTTAACATCATGTTGGACGATAAAGTATTTGTGTTACACAAAATAATTCTTCAAAAATATAGCATTGGTTGTAGTAGTGATGAGTTCTTCATCCATTGAGATTAAAGAATAAGATCTGTTGGAGTAGACCTTATGTATTGAATAAGGTCCTTCACATTTTGGTTCCATCTTGGGAGGTTTCTTTCTTGGTATCATTGGAGTTTTGAGAACCAATACCAATTCTCCCTGAATGAATGAAGGAAGATGAACCTTTTTGTTGAAAGCTCGTGCTATTCGATTTTGATAGACTTCAAAGTGGTGCAGGGTGCACAAAATTTTCTCATCTAACTGTTCCAACTCATCCAATCGCTTTTGAGATTGTTCATCTGTAGATGACTGATCACAAATGAATACTATGAGCGAGGGTAATTGAACCTCAGTAGGCAAGACTACTTCCATTCCATATACCAATAAATATGGAGTTGACCACGTTGTTGTGCGGGTGGTGGTTCGATAAGCCCATAAAGCATGAAAGAGTTTATCAGGCCATGATTTCTTATCTGTATCCACCATCTTTTCCAGTATGTTTGAAAGAGTCTTGTTGAAAGCTTCTATCTGGCCATTGTCCACTGCATGGTACTGAGAGGGATGATTTTATTTAATGTTGTATTATTGATACAACTTCCTCACCTTGGATGAACAGAAGTTGGTTCCATTGTCCATCAATATGGTATGAGGGTCACTAGATCTGGAAATGATGTTAGACATGATGAAGCTAACAATGCATTTAGAACTGACTTCTTTGAGGGGTATTGCCTCTGCCCATTTGGAAAAGAAGTCAGTAGCAGTAAGAATGTACTTAAACTGCTTGGATATAGCCGATGGATAAGTTCCCACTACATCCATTCCCCATGTGGAAAATGGACACGAGTATTTAGCTGTATGAAGCAACTCTGGGGGTTGATGAATGAAGTTGTCATGTACTTGGAAAGAATGACACTTCTTTGTGAAATCAACACAATCATGTATCATTGAAGGCCAAAAGTATCCAAGCCTTTGAGTTTTATCAGATAGTCTATTTCTAGATTCATGGGCATCATAGACTCTTGCATGTACTTCTTTAATGATAGCCATTGTCTCTTCGCCATCAATGAATGTGAAGATAATTCCATCACAAGAAGTTTTGTAGAGAATTTTTCCTAGGTGATCAGGGTTGTCATAAATAAAAAATTGACCACACATCTCCGGACTTGTTCTTTCCCAGCTCTATGAGGTGGAAGTGTTCTATTTTGAAGGTATTCCTTAATAGGTATCATCCATCCTGTAGTATGACCATATGGTTCAGGAATGGGACTAATTTCATTTATTTCAACTATTTTGGATTGAACATATGGTTAAATTTTACGACGGTGGGCAATACTAATGGTTGTCTCGTCCCGATTTGGATCTGCCAGAGCTGTAGCTATATTAGCCAGTGTATCAGCTTGGGCATTTTGTAATCGCGGGACATAAGAAAATGTCGGTTCCGAAGGAAATTCCGCCATTAACTCATTGACATAATCATAAAAAGTGATTAATTCTTCTTTCCTGATTGTGTAATCCCCATTGACTTGTTTGATTACCAAGTCTGAATCAAATTTCACATTTAAGTGATTCACTTGTTCTTGAAGTGTCAACTCCAATCCTGCGATAAGAGCTTGGTATTCTGCTTCATTATTTGTACCGCCTCCCAACAATGAGAAGGAATAAGGTAGCACTGCCTTTTCAAGATAAATGAGTACAACTCTTAACCCAACTTTGTTGAAGTTAGGATCTTCCATTTTCCCCCCTGTTGGACTTCTGGAAGCACCATCAAAGTACATTTCCCATGTTTTGAAGACTACCTTGAATAGAAAAGACTTCCTCATCGGGAAGTTCAATATCTGAAGATTTATCTTCTACTAAAGGATGTTCAGCAAGGAAATCAGCTAGATCTTGGCCCTTTATTTCCTTTTGAGACACGTACTGGATATCAAATTGCTACAAAATAACTTCCCACCTTACCAAAAGTCCTGTAAGCATTGGAAGACTAAGGATGAATATGAGCGGGTTATTACGAGATACCAATTATACCTCGTGATGTTGCAGATAGTGTCTCAACTTCTGAACTGCAAAGATTAACACTAGGCATCACATCTCAATATTTGAATACCGGTTTTCTGCTTCAAGCATAGTCTGACTAAGATAGTAGAGGCTATATTCATTCCCAACATCATTCTTCTGAGCAATAAAGGCACCCAATGATTGCTCTAAAGATATCACATAGAGGATTAGTAGTCTTCCATCAACAGGTGGTATTAACACCAGTAGACTCAAGAGATACTTCTTGAGAATATCGAATGCTTCTTGACATATTTCAGTCCACTTGTAAGTGACTCCCTTCTTCATCAATTTGGTGAAGGGTAAACTTCTTCCTGCCAAATTGGCGATGAAACTCCAAATATAGGCCATGTGTCCTTGAATTCCTCTCAATTGATTCAAATTTCAATGAGGTGACATACCAAGGATTGACATTGTCTTCTCAGGATCAACCTCGATACCACGATGGCATACAACAAAGATAAGAAATTTCCCTGAGGCTACTCCAAAAGCACATTTTTAGGGGTTCATCTTCAAATTATGTTTGCCGAAGTATGTGGAATATGATTTCCAAATAAAGAAAGTGATTAGAACGTTGTTTTCATTTAACCACCAAATCGTCCACATAACATTCAAAAAACTACACTAAAAAGGGTTTGAAGATATGATGCATGGAATGCTTATATGTTGCACCTGCATTCTTTAGGCCAAAGGGCATTACACGATAGCAAAACACACCCTAAGGGGCTCTGAAAGATGTAGATTCTTCATCTTCCGGATCCACTCAGATTTTATTATATCCAGAATATCCATCCATGAAGGAAAGTGATTCATATCCAACCGTTGCATCAATTAAGAGTTCTGTAATTAGTACTGGAAAATAATTCTTATGAAAATGAAGATTAAGATATCTAAAATCAATGCAAACTCTAATTTTCCCATTCTTCTTTTTTACTGGGACAATATTATCCAACCATTTTGGATATTGATCTTCTCTGACAAGGCTAGCTTTGAAAAACTTATCCACTTCAAACTCAATTTTGGAAGAATAGGTTGGGTTTGTTCTTTTATAGGCTTGTTTGAATCCTCGATGTTCTTCTGAAAAACCCATATGATGAGTGGAAACAATAGGATCAAGCCCTGGAATATCTGTATAGTTCTAAGTAAATATATCTCTATTTTTCTTTAAAAAGGAAATATACATCTCTTGCTCTTCAAGAGTCATGACCACACTAATTAAAGTGGGTTGTGGATCTTCTTTCGTACCCAGATTTATTTCTCTGAGTTCATCCACGGTGGTAGAGATACCCTCTTCAAATTCTAGAGGAGCATCCCTAAGATCTTACTCTTCTTCTTCAACATGTGATATATCTTCTGTTTCTACTTGCATAGTGGATGAAGAAGAAGAATTTCCAAAATCAGAAGAAATGATAAAAGTTGAACATCTTGAATAAGAAGCTTTCATTTCCGACCTGATTGATGATGAAGGGTCCAACTTGGGTAATATAGAGGAGATAATGGATTGATAATCGAAATCATCATTCACCTTTGACATTGCTATAACTTCTTCTGGCTTTATTGGTGAAGTATAGACTTGCTAGATTTCAACGGATGAAATGAAGACATCTCCATTTGAGTTTTCATAATTGCTTGGTGAATCACCAATTTCTCCCATGTTGTCTGGCTTGATTTCCATAATTGACATTATGGAAGTTTCCATAAGAGTATTTTTATTTTGGTCTATCCTATCAATTTGACTGATAGGCAATACATAATCTATACTCACATGTGTAAATGGGTTTACTGGAATCTTTTCCAAACCATATGGAGCATTAACTTTGGTAATCTCCCTTGTTGTGGATTTATCCTTTCCCCCCATGTGATAGAATTATGCCTCAATGTATTGAGATTAACATGTCTTGAATGGGGACTTATCACCATTCAATGTCCCAATTTGACCATCGAAACAATATTTGAGACATTGATGGTATGATGAAGGGATAGCCGCATGCTGATGTAGCCAAGGTCTACCAAGCAAGATGTTGAAGGTTGAATCTTGATCAACAACCATGAAATATGAATTGGATACAATATCTCCAAACTGAGTTCTAAGTGTAATATCGCCTAGTGGTTCTTGTTCATTTTTATCATATCCTTGTAACATCAAAGTAAAAGGAGAAAAATCAGATTCTGTGAGGCCCAATTGACGAAGTGTATGAATGGGGATGAGGTTGACTCCTGACCCATTATCAATGAAGACTCTTTGGATGTATACACCATTGACCTTGCCAGATAAGTACAAAGGTATAATATATCCATGCACGACATCATCTTCATCTTCATCTATGAAAGATATCACTATATGGCATTCTGTAGGATTATTCTCAACATGGTAGGCTTCTGCCGCAACAATTTCAGTTTCAAACTCCTGAGGACTTGACAAATCCTCGATGAGTGCCTCCTGAAGATCCTTTGATAAATTCAAGGCATCCAGAATTGATAACTTGGCCGGTACTTAAGCCAAGTGTTTCAATACATCATACTTTTGACCCAATGGTCTGAGTTTCCCAACAGGAACATGTGGTTTCGTAGGTTCCTTAGAAGTTGATGCATCTTGTACTGGGATAAGAGTTGGTAATACTCATGGATATGGAATATTAGACCGATTAGGTCTATTTATATGCTGAGAGGAAGAAGGTGGAACCTCCAACCAATCCTCCAGAATAACTATGCCAGGACTGAATCTGCTATTGGTGGAAGAATTTTTTTGTTCTTGTTGATCCTGTTGAAGGGCTCTTCCACGAGTTTCTGCTGCATACACAGTTCTATTAGGGGTATAATTGGAATAGTGGCCTCTGAAAGATCCACATATTCCCCTGTACCCTGAGCCTCTAGAACTCCCTCAAATTCCTCTGTTTGATACCGGAAATTTAGGCTCATCAAAATTGAAAATGTGACTGGCATATGGATCTATTAAGTGAATCATGTTAACAGAACCAAATATTAACTCTTTTTCTGATGAAGACTCTACCTGATTAGCCAGTTTAGGTTGTTTTGTTTGGTGGGATGGTGCCCATTGCTTCGAAGTAGATGGCATAAAATCTGCCAGAGTCAAAGACAATTTGGGCTTTGACACTATCTCATCTTCTCTTGATTGTTCATCTTTCTTTGAATTATGTCGTTTCTTTGTGTATTTTCCCTCTGATGAAGAGGGTTTTGCTGTGGCATTCATTGTAGAAGACACAGTTGGTTTCTTCAATTGTGTTCGCAAAATGGAATGAGTTCGTTTGATCGTTTGTTTGACCATCCAAACATCATATTTTGGCGCATTTTTGTTCTTCACTTTTTCCACTCGCCTTCTTCCTCTGGATTCGTAGCAGTTACACATGCTACCTGAGCTGAAGAACCTTTCAACTTGACTTGTACCGAGTCCACCATTTTTTGTAGAAGGTCTTTAAAGACAAATCACTCCTGAATGGGATGCCCCAACATTTGATGAAATGGGAAATAGTTCGGACGGTCTTCATCTCCTTCCTTGTTCAGCCTTTTGGGCCTTGGCAATTGAACCAAATTATTTTCCAGAGCTGAAATGAAGTAACCAGGAACTTGTTCATTTTGGAAATAGTAAATTTTTCTCTTTAAATCCTCAAATTATTTTCATCTTTGATCTCTTTGATCATCTTGATGAAATGGCCTCTGTTGTTGACGCTCAGGAGGAGGGTCCCTTCGAGAAGATGAAGGTCATGAAGTAGAAGCAAGTACATGTGCTTGTTTAATCATAACTGTTGCAGTGTATGCTTTACCCGTCCTCATTCCTAGATTTGATGGAATTACACAATCTTTATCCTTAGTCTTTATAAGAGAGTCTTCAATCTATTGAGAGATTTAAGTAAGGTCTCGAAACCCTCCTGTGTATTTCATAGGGATCAATGGTGTGCGCAACTCATCATGAAAATTCACCACACAGATTGGCAACAATTCTTCATGAGAGAGTGCTAAGCTCAGGAAATAGGTTAATCCCTTCCAACGAGCAATGAAATCTGAAGCACTTTCATTCTCCCTTTTCATACAATTTGTAAGATCAAAAACTGCTGTCTTTGGCAAAGTTGAACTAAATTTAAGAAGAAATTGTTGAAAAAGATCCTCCCACCCGATAATTGATCGGGATTGCAAGCTTGTATTTCAGACAAAAGCAGGCCCTTGTAATGAATCTACAAAAAACATGAGCTTAACTACTTCTTGTTTCTGAGGGGTTCCCATCATAGGATCGCAACGAGAAAAAAATTGTTTTAAGTGTTTCTCTGGGTCTCCCGAACCATTAAAGATTGGGAATATTGTACATGCAAAATTTGATGGGGGAGGAATTACATCTACCCATTCAGGGTAAGCTCTCTTCTCTAGTTGAACTGGTGCACTCTTTCCTTCCATAGCTTCCAATTTTGATGTTAATGATTCAATGGTAGTCATTAACTTTTGAGAAACATCCGGTTGAGCTTGGACCTGTTTTGGTGCAATAAAGGGAGCTTGGATAGGTGTGGAGACTGGTCCCGCAACTGAGGATAACATCACCGGTTGTTGTTGCGCCTGACCCATAGGTGAAGACCTGTGAGGGTGTGCTGGTAAAGGAGGATACTCTTGATCCATCTCAGTAACCGCGAAAAATTCCCATGGCTGACTGACTCCAGCATTCTTAGGAGGAAGACTACTTTGATGTAGTTTTGTATTCAACCTACTTAATTCCTTCATCTATTCCTCTAATTGTGCGAATCTTTCCTCTAATGAGAGAGATTTTCCTTCTCTAGAGGAAGGGTATGTAACCTGATTAATTCCTTTCCCCTAACTGGACACCTTTCGAAGAGAGGGAAGTGGGTTACATGAAGGATTACCTAAATTCTGGGTAATCCTTTGATTTCCTGTATGCACACCTTCTTCATTTGTGTTTGTACGTACAACCTTTTGAGAAGGAACTTCCTCATCTGATCCCTCTGAGTGTGCCTCATCTGGGGGATCAGCAACAATGACATTGATGACATTTATTGATGGATAACGCATTGTATCTCTTTTATCATAATTTCTACGATATTTCCTTCTTCCATGTCCTGGTTGAGATAGTGCCTTTTGCTGATTTGATCCCTCAGGAAATTCTTGATGAACCGTAATGTGGGGGGAATATCTTGATAATTTGGCTCTTCATTCCTCTTGGGGCTTCTTCCCTAATCGAGAGAAGACTTACTTTCTCTGAGGGAGAGATTGATGATTTGAAAAATTCCCCAGTCCTATGGACTGGGGATGCTCTTGCTGTTTTTTCTCAACCCCTCAAATCCTATTTGTTGATTCTAAGGGTTGGGTTAAAAGAGTCCTTAGTCTGGAAAGATGGGGTGGCTCATGAGTTTCTATATCTGTGACCTTCTTAAAATATCTCATGATCTTATGGACGTTAGTCCAGAAATTAGCTGGATGCATCAACCTACATCCACTCTTATCACCCGGATCAAAAGACTGTTGGATGATTTCTGACACATCTGTCACTTGATGATGTGCTTTCTCCAAACGATAGGCCTGTTCAATATTCTCATTTGCTTGAGCAGGATTAATTCAACAACGTGTTCTCTATATGCTGGATTTTGAGAAGAACTAGTTGAGGCATGTTCTTGAGCGAGCCTTTGATTACAAACAAAGCCAATTGTTTGTGACTGGCCATGGGAAATAACATTGCATGAGACCATTTTTGGTGGGCATTTCTGACTGGAGAGTACAGTGAAATGTATTGCTCCATGAACACCCCATCCCCTTATATGAATAACAGATGGGGCATTGGCAATTAACTGACCCAATATTCTTAGTGCTCCAAGGCATGAACGTTGAAGGGATCTCTTTTTCTTTTCAGCCATCGGATATCGAGAAACTGAGAGAGTAGACAAATCAATTTGGCATTGTAACCCTTCTATTATCTTGACATGATTTTCATATTCATCAGAAGTTAATATTTTCTTTTTTCAATTGACAAATATTTTTCCACATGTTGAGACGAATGTCATGAATTTCATCTTCCATCAACATCTCTGGAATGTCATACTGAGAATCAACCAAATGCCAAAACATAACTGGAACTTCACCTTTTTCCAGTTGTTTTCTCATATTCAGTACCTCCTCCTTATCATTTGATGAATATTATTCTACCTGTTTAGACCAGAGATGGTTCTTCCTTGCTGAATCATTGGATTCAACAAGATTGGTAGAGAATTCACTAATCAAACTAGAAGATGAATGACTCAGGGGTGGTTCCGAGAATGACCTACACCCCGGGCTATCTTCTGATTGATAAAGTATTTCATTGGCTATTAGTAAAGCATCAGACATGACTGGCTTTACATTTTCAAGTGCCTCAAGATAATAGGGATTTCTCATCACTACATTGTCCATTAGAGCATTTTGTAGGCAATGTGTATTACTATAGTGGAGTGGAATTTTGAAGATAAATCCATCATCATGGGGAGCCCCACCCTGGTGGGTTACAGAAAAAGATGAAACATTTTTCTCCTTGGTCTTCTGGCCACACAAAGGCTTCTTGTGGCTCTCATCTGAATATGAAACTTCAAGATCGACTGAACTATCATGAAGCATGCCTTCATGAGGAATAATCTGATACAGATCTTCAGAATTAATGTCCCAAATATTGGGAACTGAGAGAGTCTATTATTGAGTTGCAACAGATAACTGTCTTAGTGCATCAAGAACTCTAGCATCAAGCAAGACCTTGTTACAGATTGGCCCTTTATTTCTTGACTATGCTGGGCGGTTCTTCTTCTTAGATGCCTTTTTACTCGCATTAGGAACCACTTGTTGATGAAAGTGGTCATTATGGGTAGGTGTATGTGCCTTCTCAAGAGAAATGATCAGGTTAGGCTGATTATCTCCACTCAAATCAGGTGCATGTGCCTGACTTAGTTGTTCGTATGATATGAGGGAGTATGCCCCACAACCCTCTTGGACTGGAACAGAGGTGTGTGTCTGTTCTGGAGTGAACTGTTGATGTGTCACTCCACTGGTAGGGATAGATTTTCATTCTTTTCCCTGTGATGCTGCTGAAGTTGTTATGATATCCTGGCAGGCATCCAGAATATGAGCAGGGATTTGCATCTGATCTTTCACCATTAACAGAATATGCTTGGTGACTTCAACTGCCGGAATGGGAATATACATCCATTCCATGCTTGGAGTAGGTGTGTGTTCCTTCTCCTATCATCCTTTTCCTGTCAGTGAATTCTGACAGTACATAAGTGTGGGGGCAGAGAGTTGAGTCTGCCTCCTCTTTGTCGTCGGAGCTTTCCGACTGACTTCTCTAGGTGCTACCAAACGAGACTGTTGGTAGGCTTGATCAATACTTGTAGGTGTATGTGCCTGCTGATTGCACTCCACCAAATGTGGTTGACGATCATCCTTCAATACTGACAGATGAGGCTACTGCCAGGACTGATGAGTGTAAGCAAGTGAAAGTACCTGTTTACCAGTGGTCAACACATTGGGTTGGTGGGCTTCATCATATGTAGTCAGAAGAGCCTACTGACCAGCTGATTATTTATAAACAGGTGTATGTTCCTGTCTATCGTACTCTGCTAGAATTGCCTGGCGGGATTGGCGTGCTGCTGCTAGACGAGTCTGCTGGACATCGGAATTAAAACGGACGGGTGTGTGTTCCCTCTCGTTACATGCCACAAAGTTAGGTTGGTGGACTTCTCCAGAAGTTTAAGAGATAATAACATGCTCACAGTTAACCGGATGTCGCCTCTAGTGGCTTTTCTTTCCTTCTTGGGTTCGAGGAACCTGAGCCGAACTCCTGGAGACGACACCCTCATCATGTTGAGGACGAACTGTCGCACGAGTCTGGAGGCGATTTTTGGTGGGATCCCTCACGAAGGAATCCTGATTCCTTGAGTTAAGGCCTTGATTGGATTTCTCGTTTACCTTATTAGAATATGGAAGGGAAATGGTGATTTCATTTCGGGGATAAAGACCCAAAACAGTTAGAGATGGTAGTTAGCACCACCTACTTTTTGATCACTGGTCATCACTGTCCAGACGACTAGGGTGAATTATTGACTTGGAGGGCTTGTCTAGAGGCCTCTAGAGTTGTAATAGTACCATTTGGATGGTACTCATTAACCAGATCATTTGATACCACGCGTTGAAGACGCTGATTAGGTGATGTCATCCTCAGAGCGGATGACAATACAACAAGAGTAGCAACAGATGCATTCATAGTGGAGGTTTCCACAGACGTGAACTTAAGAAAATCCATTCTTATAAAGTAGAATATCTTGGAAAAGTGTTCATGTGTGATATAACAAACAAAATCAAGATAAGTTCGAATGCTACATCTTTTGGATAAGCACATATGTTATTGATTGCTTTGATGTACCTCTCATTGAGTTTTAAATGGGGGCCTTACAAATAAGTAAAACATCATTTTAACTTGGTTAAGGATTAATGTCAGGTTCACCATTTTTATTTCCTCTAGAATTGGGGATGACCTTATTGATTTAAGATTCAAACATTCCAAGCGGTTTCTAACGGGTTAGTTCATAGAACTGAAAAAACATCCAATGATTCCTTATCCATTTGGACCTACATTCCAAAGGTAGGTGCTCATTAGTTATGAACTGATGAGGCTTAAGAATTTTCATTGGTCGAGAGGATGGGAGGTCGAACTCATCACACCTTTTTCGGGGGAATTATTGTCTACTCCGGAACTCTCTTTATATATTTAAGTTATGTTCATGAATCCTCACTACATTACCATGTATGAAAATGGGGTTTCCTTCAGATCTGAAAATCAATAATTTGTCTGAATGAAATTTAGAGAATCTTTTATATGTATTCAAGGTTCTTCATCGATAAAGAATCATCTGTATTTGTTAGAGATTCTTAGTCAATGGTATCCTTCGACACATTATATAGAAATCTATTGGTAATTATGATAACCATACTGGTTTTAAAGTCACTCAGCGGGGCACTTGAAGTATATTGTAATTCAAAATGACATTTATTATTTCAGAGTTGGGATCATACCCACATTTGGGCTACCTACGTATCCTTAGTTTTAGAAAAGGAATCTGAACCCACATAGTTCGAGTAAAGATGTATGAGGTTTATGCATGTTTGGTGGCTCAAAGAAAGATGTCATAATTAATTTTACACTCTAATCTCACGTGAGTCATACTCGGTGTGAGAAATAAGAGGTATTGGTAAAACCAGACAATTGTGCCACAAAAGATGCAAAAAAATGATGTGGGGATTATGTATGTATGACTGCCCAGATAGATGAAGATTATGATTTACTTCCGGGAAGAAACCTAGGAACAAGTTCCATAAAGGTATATGTGCTTTATAAAGATTTGGATACTCTAACTTGGGGATTATTCTTGAAGAGTATGCCTAAATAAGGAGGGGACCTATGATTAAGTTTTACTTATGAGAAGGAAGCCCATGTCAAAAGAAAATTAAGACTGGTTAAGAGAAATTATTACTGGGGATTAATCTTAAAGAAGTGGCCCAAGTTAAAGATAATTATGACTAGGGCTTACTGTTGAAAAGGAAGCCGGGGTTAAAAGGAATTATGACTGGGGCTTACTCTTCAAAAGGAATCCAAGGTTAAAAGGAATTATGACTGGGGCTTACTCTTGAAAAGGAAGCCCAGGTTAAGGAAATTTGGATTTCTGGGAACTTGGGGCTTACTCCTAAGGAGGATGCCCAAAATTATGGGAATTTGAAGACTGGGGATTACTCCTAAAAAGGAGGCACAGGTTAGGGGACTTGGGGCTTACTCCTAAAAAAGAGGTCCGGGTTAGGGGACTTGAGACTTTAGGACTTATTCCTCAAAAGGAGGCCTCAGTTAAATGAAAATTATGACTGGGGCTTAGTACTGAAAAGGAGGCCCGGAATGAAGGTGACATGGGGATTACTCCTGAAAAGGAGGCCCAGAATATTCTTATCATTTTAAAGGATGAGGTTGAATGAATGGAATCTCTAACCATAGTGACATAAAGATATGTAAATCACTAGGTTTTGAGAGATTTTCAATAGAATTCCTTTCAGATAAGGATGCCAACAAAGGAACCATGCCATAAAGGGATTTGAATATGGTTCTGAAGGATGAATATTGAAGAGGAGAGGTAGATAGTAATAATAGAGGTGAAATAGGCAGAAGAGGAACAAAAAAAATAGGGGCGCACAAGTCCTGGTCACGCAGGTGTACCGGTGCGACACATGGATACTTGCGAGACGGTTAACCCTTAAGGTACTACTTGGGAGAGACTTGGCTTAAGCCTTTAGCATTATCCCTAGGGGATTTTAGAAGGGTGGCGCACAAGTTCTATTGAAGGGGTAAGGCAGTGCGCAAGTGTGGCCATTTCCCTTAAGGGCTGGCCACATAGGTGCGCAAGTGTTGATGAGTTTCAACACATAGGCCGTAATCCCCCTCTTTAGATCTTCATTTCTAGGTAAGAAATCTCCTTAGAAGTGTTTGGAAGCTTTGAGAAGATACTAGGGTGTCGGGACCTCAAATTTGAGTTTCTGGAATTTTTCCCTCTCTGAAATGGGGGGCCCACCGGGGGTATTTATAGGCCAGGGAAGACCCTGGATGAAAAATCAAAGTGGGAACGCAAGTCACCTGTGCGACCATTGGTTGGCGCACAAGTATACTTGTGCGACCTTAGTGGAACTTGCGCGACCCAAGTGAAAATGAATCCATGTTCATGCCTTTGTTAATATTTGATGTTTCTTCAAAGGATGAATCACTTTGGGCTCAAGGTATTTCTCCTTTCATTCATTTAAACTCTGTGATGGAAAGGAGCGTCAACAACTATACATTACCCTTACTGATCATTTGAGAACACCCTTCTTTTTTTCCTTTCCCTAGGGTTCCCTGAAGTGTAAAAAGAAATTTATACAAAGTTTCATAGGATAGAATAATGTAATTATCTTTGAAAGAAAAAAAAGTTATGTTGTAATTAGTGTATTCATTTTTAATTCATAGTGCGTGTTCTTTTCTACTTTACAATGACTACTAAATTTTTTGGTACATTATGATATGATTTACTTGTATCTTATGCCAATGTAATGGTATCATGAAACTGTATCTAATATTTCTAGGGTTGGGTCGCTACAATTACATCAATATTATGAAAGATATAATAAGATCACCCTCAAACTCAATTTCTAGGCATGTCATTTACTTAAAAATGCATCAATGTGTACTATTTCCATAAAACAAACTCTTCATATTCTATAGAATACTTCTCTAGTCATTGAAAACCAATCCAACGCCAACCAAAATTTTTTGATTGTAACATCCCCCCTTTTGATGTTTTCAATAATATCCAAAAAAATTACTATTTATTAAAACAATTTCAAATATCTCCAAGGCTATAAATTTTTTATAGTTTATTTTTATTCATATTTTTCATTAAAATGAAAAATTCCTCCCTAGTGAGATTTTCATCTTCATACACTCCCTAGTAGTATAATTCTTTTTTGACCACTGAGTTCACTCCATATATATTTTAAACTAAATGGGGGTTTCTCTAACAACATATACTCTTCATTTTACAATAGTCTCATTAAACTTGATTTCCAATAATATCTAAAAAGGTTTTATTGGGGAAAGATGGATTTCTACATCCTTCGAAATTTAGATGATTTGATAATTTTCCGTCTTTTCATGAATTTATTCTCTTCCCACTTTTCACTAAAATTTTACATCTATAATATTCTTGACTATATCAACTATTTCTTAATTTTTATATTTATATATATTGGTCTTTTATATTTTCTTCTTAATTTTTATCCCATCCCCTGAATCAGTTGTTCCCACCAACAAAATCATTCTACTAAAGAAATACCAGTGACTGAATTTATTAGATGGAATTGAGTAATTAAAAAATCCTCAATGTTCCCTGAGGTATAACACGATGTAGGAAATAAGAGTTCAATCCAATAAAATGTAGTTTTCCATGTCAATCTACTTTTTTAATAAAAAATATTTGAATGATCTCTTATTATTTTCAAAATAAATTTCTATGACCTTAACCACACTAAAACAAAATCATCAACGAATAATTTATAAACAAAAGTGAGTGAGACATTCCATTTATTTAATTTTTAGAAACCACATACTTATGGTAACCAAGTAATTCTACTCAATTCTCATGAATTTTCGTTTATCCATGTAGAAAATTCATTTTAGTTGAGGCTTAATAGATTTTATGGTTTATAATAAACCCCTACTAAATTTATTAAGTTTTGAACTCATACTAAATGCACAAATAATATTCCAAACAATGATATCTATTATTGGTTAAAATAATTTCTTCTAAAAAACTTTTTGGTATCTTTAAATACACTCGTATGATAAATAATTTTTTATTTTGAAAAAAATAATCACGAAATAAAATAATTTTGTTTCTTCTTCTATGACACTATCTTGTTTTTCTTGAAGGCCTTATATAACATGCATCAAACAAGATTATTCATGTTACCACTATTTTCAACAAATATATCATGAAACAACATATTACATCAGATGAGGCCTAACCACCATCTATTATTCGAAATCATAATTCTATATTACTTTTTCTTCTACATTCTAGTATAAAACTCCAAGTTAAAAGCATTTTATTAACACCACTTCTTCCATTTTTTTCTTTCATATCAGTAACATATTCCCTTTTTGGCACAAACCCACCCCTTAGATCATATCTTCCACTTAATTATCCCAAATATCATAATAAAATTTTAGAATTATTTAAATACATCTGTAGTGGATTGTATTTGGACATTCTCAAATAAAGGAGTGTGGTGTTTCATGAAATCCCAACACTTTACTTATATAATTTTTTCAATATTTTCTCTAAACAACATGCCTCATTAAAACATCTCTCTGGATGTTTGATTTTGAATTCTTAGTCAATTATGGATATGTATTTATATATTTAGTGAGAATAAAATTATGGATGTGAGAATAAAATTTCATCAAGGATAGAAAATAATAATTAAATAAATTAAATATAAGAAACATGGATTCTTGAGTGGTTTCAGTCAATTATGGATAGGTATTTTTTGATTCTCCATATGTGAATTATTTCTGAAATTTCATTCTCCTTTTAATGGAAACTCCATCGATCTTATACTCTTTTGCAGTAGTGGTTTGAATGAAACCACTAAAGAATCCATATTTCTTATATTCAATGTATTTAATTATTATTTTCTATCCTTGATGAAATTTTATTCGAACATCCATCCTTTAATGTTAGAAGATAATCCTCTTCCTTCTTCTTTGTTCTATATGCTTGCTTATTTTCATTAGTGAGGGGTGGTGTGAGAAAAAACCCATGGGTGTTTGATTCGCTCTTTTATACTCTCCCAATGATAGCTATTGTGTATATCCCATCAATGATGTGTGAGGAATATTTCTATTCCTTATTAAATCATTATCATCCATTAACATGATTTTTTATGCTCAATAAAATTATCTTTTTTCTATTAAATTGTTCATCCAGTTATAGGAGCTAGAAAACTCATCTTGAAATATCTATCTTTTTTTTCTACTGAAATACATCACCATATATTCATGGTTAATAAAAATATAATATCTCTTGATGAACTCATGTATTTTGTGATGTTTTTCTTGATGATATTTTGTTTCAATATACCTTACTTCTCTCGTAAATATTATAGCTTCTATAAAAACTCATTTTGTGTCCCACAATTCCACATTAATTGTATTATAATGCCTCATTTCATGTAAAACACTTTTCATAAATTTTATTAAAGTTGTATTACCTTTAAAAAATTCCATATTTCATTTCTACTTATTTCATAAAAATGTATCCATGTGAGAATAATTAGAGTTAAACTTCTTCTAAATAAAATGTTCTCCCTCAAGATTCCTAATTACTAATTCCTTCTCCTTCACCTTGTAATTTTTAATCTCAAGATGAGAATTGTTTTACCTGGTATAGCCATCATCTATTCTTTACAAATATCTATAAGATTATATATTTATGCTTCATTGTGTTTCTTATTCTACAAGCTTAATTCATTCTCATGTACCAGTGAATAATTCTTATCACTTTGTTCCTTCATTTCCTTATTCATTATTGTTATGGAATCCTATATGGTGTCCACTTTCTCATCATCATCCACTTAAAATTTATGTGACGTAAAATCAAAATCTAAATATTCATAAGAAATACCTTTTATAGAGTTATATTTTGATATAAATATTAAATTGTACTAATTAACCTAATTTTGAATACCCATGTTAGGGTTTTTATCTTTTTGTTCTTCCTTTTTCCATGTTCTTGATAAATGACATTTTTCTTCATATTGTTTTTTTCAACACTAGTAAAAGCTACATAGTTATCTTATTTATGCGCCAATTATTTACAAAAAATATCATTCAATGCCTTCCAATCATATTTTAATGCTTTTCAAGGATCTATATAATTAGATACACCTTTTTTAATGAATCTTTTAAGTCCTTCTTAGTAGATGGATCAATATCTAATTTTCTTTGATTTAATCAATTATTATTCCATAACGGATTTTTAATACATATCTAAATTTACAAATTTCTATAATGATTCAAACATGTGTCAATAATTATCATATTAACTCTTCCTATAAATTTGAAAAATGATTTCATCCAATTAATAAAGTCTTTATGATAGGTTTTATAACATGAAAAGTCTTAAATTCATCACCAAACAAGTAAAATAGGTCCAAACTCTAGTAGAATATATTGGATAATATATTAATTATTATGAAAAGAAAGACCATGTGTGAGTGGTGGTGAATCAAGGTGTTACTCAACTTAAAAATTTTCCTTCTACTAATTAGTTTTTCATTTTGTATATTTTTACCATGTTTGTTAAAACATTTTTCAACCTATGGATTAATTCATCTTCATACAACCACACTGAATCTAATGTGTAGATTTATAAATGTAACAAATTCACATGACAACATGAATTTAAATGTTTCACATCAAAGGGAATAAATAAGGAGTATATGTTTGTTGTTTTTCAATTTACCAGAGGGTAGAACTACTAAATGTGTATATTTCATGGTTTTCAAAAAGGTTCGTTATCGATCAAAGGGAACTCCCACTTCATCACCTCTACACATTTATTTATTGAGGGATTTGAAAATTTATATTCTTGTTAGTCTCTTTAAATTTTTATAAAATTTTGGTACATTTCTTTTTTATCATAGGTCTCAAAAATACCTTATATAATATTTTTCATACAAATGCTTCGATGAGCTTCACATGGTTGTGATAACCTTCTTCAACTAGAAATGAGATTAAATCCTTGATTTAGGGTTACATATTTTTATTATATAACCATAGAAAAACCCTACTATCCACCTTATAAAGGTAATTCAAAGCTATAATTATAATTTTATGATTCAATTGGATATAGGTGTCTGAAACCTCCTTTTCCTTGTATTGATTCGTTATTATAGAACAAGTACAAACACATCTATAGAGTTATACTCCTCAGATTTATCTTCTAAAAATATATATATTCCCATATTCTAAATATCTAACTTCTTATTTTTATCTTGTTATTCTCAGTTTTATTCTTCTTTCAAAATAATATCCCTCTTATTTTAAGAGTGACTGGATGTGTTTATATTTTCCTCTTAGTAACTTTGATAAGAAGTTACTATGAAATGACCTCTATAATGGTTGTGTCAACTCCCTAAATTTCATGCCCCATTAAAATAATACCCATATTATGAATTGGGACACTTTTATATCAATTTTTCATTTAATTTTTCGACAACCAGATCTATGAAATTCAATATTATATCACATCTTTATGTCTCGCAAAAATTGTTTCTAATATAATAAAATCTCTTACTAAAACATAACACTTATCTTCTTATAGAAAAGTGAATCACAAGGTGAAGCACCGATAGATATTCTCACACTACCCATTTTTCTCCATTGATCTAGACCCCAGTACTCACAATACCCATCACACTAAAGCTCTGTAGTCTATGGTGTATGGTTCGCTAGCTTATTTATTTGACTTTCATTTTGTAGGACAACCACATCAATGAAAAATACCAAAGTTAGTGTCTTTTTTTCAACTCCATTTTAAAATTTTATTATAGTGTATAATATGGAATGGTCTCTGTAATCTGGCCATTTAGTATATTTAAAAGACCCTTTCATTTTCCATTGAATTCTTATGCCCCCCACTATGCCTATGTTCGGTTCCCAATTTTACTTTGGAAAATGTCTAATAAGAATTCCCATATCCATGTCATAGTTTATAATGTTTGTTTTTTTTCAATGACCATGATCATAGTTCTCTTTCTCCTCAACATGGTTTTTATCCATTCACCTCACAAGTATACGCATATCAAAATTTTATTTTACCCAACTATTTCCTTGTCCCATATTGATTCTTCACATTGTATGGATACTTTTTAATAAGCCTAAACTCTCTAAACATTTCTCCTTTCACTCTCATTGTAGCACCTCACACCATAAAAATTATTCTATATAGAATACTAACCCATGCTACCTATTCTGACTATCTTATAACCACTCCCCAATATCCTCATGCTCATCCATGTAGCTCTCACTAGTACTGGCTATGTTTTTCGTAACTATCTCTTTGATAACTGGCAAAATGAGTCGTTCCATATTGTGGCATGGTCCTAATTTTTGATTTATTCATTCTTATTTATTTCTATAACTACATACTTTACCTTTTTCCAAATTATAAATTTGGAATAAAATTAATCATAGAAACCATAAATTATACAAAATCAACCTGAATTTCGGATCTTCATCATTTCCCATAGGTATCCTTCCAATAAAATTTTTTTTACCATGTTTTTCTGAAAGTCATTTTATCATTAAGATATATTTAGATCTAAAATATTTTCATATAATCTCTAATTTAGTTGTTTCCAAATACACCAAGGCATGATACCTATCCAACATTGCATGTCCTATTGGTTGAAATTATAATTTACACACCCTCTTCAACTACATTATAGTCATTTCAACCTTTACTAAATCTTAACTAGATTCACCATGACATGGAAGATTCCCTGATGATGTCTTCAATCACCAAAAAGTCTATAATAGCTTCTATGTATCTCTATAAAATTCCTTGTTTCATCTCTTCTTATATCCTTAATATGCTTGAATTATCATTAAACTTCTATAGTTTTCCTCATATCCATATGTTATTGGAATTCATCAAATTCCCATTATTATAGCTCCAAACTATTAATCTCTAAAAAAAATCAGATCTAATTATATAATTATAGAACATTCTACTAATTCTATAATATACAAGCTTCTCATTTACTTCCTCCTCTACCTTTATATTCTTCCACATATAACATTATTATCCACAACCTCCATTATTAGGCAATTAATATCTTAACTAATGATTCCACAAGAAATATTTCCATGAAAATACTCTTCATATTAACTTGAATAAATTTCCATTTATTTAATAAAAAGTCTCCTTCAAAACAAACACATTTTGTTTTAACAAAAAGTTATGATTCAAGATATTATTCAGAGCACAGAACCAATAGATCATTGAGTTGAATAGAAAGGAAATGAATTTCTTCTCATTAAATGTTCGTAATGTTGATTTATATAAAATATGGTATAGATAAGGATATAGTTCAATTTAATTTAAATTCTCAATGAAATATATAAAATTATTCCAATGGAAGTATGGAGTGAAACTTTATCTTTCCTGTGATGGTTTTATTTTAATTGTATATAGGTAGAAGCTAATATAATGAACCTATTTGGGGAGAGTAATATATTTTTTAGAGATATCTCACTTTATATCACATGGGTCTATTGACACTCCTTTTTTCATCAAAGAGTCTAAAGGAAATGAAATGGTAAATACCTCAATAAGGAATATTCATCCTTTGAATAAACATCAAAAAAAGAGAAAGGGATGAACAAGGACAACATTGCCCATAGGTTGCGCAAGTTCCAGAATGGTCGCGCAAGTAGACTTGCGCACCGCCCAAATGGGAACGCAGGTGACTTGCGCGCCCTCTTTGAAAATTGCCTAGGGTCTTCTCCAGCCTATAAATACCCCGGTGGGCACCCCATTTCAGGGAGTAATTTTTCCAGAATTCAGATACAGAGCTCTGAACGCCCAAGTCTCTTCTTCATGTCTTCCAAATACTTCTAAGGTAATTTTTTTCCTAGAATGGAAGGTCTAAACAACATAAATAAGGTCTAAGTGTTAGAATTCACTAACACTTTCACGCATAAGTGTTTTACCCTTAAGGGAAATGGATAGACTTGCGTGCCTCCTTACCTACACATTGAAACTTGTGTGCCAATCTTCTGGAAGTACCTCGGGATAATTCTAAAGGATTTGGTCAAGGATCTCCCAGGTATTAACCTATTGGTTAACAATCACGCATGTACCCATGTGCCGTGTAGGTATACCTGCACGACCAAGACATTCACGCCCACACAGTACCTGCGCGCCTACCAGGACTTGAACGCCCTTCTATTTTTGGGTACCCTTCCTGCCCATTTTAACCCCTCTTATGCCATTCCACCTCTCCTATTCAAAATTCAGTCTTCAAGACACTCTTCAAATCCATTTATTGAGTGTTTTCTTGATTGAATTCCTTATCCTAAAGGAATTATGTGGAACATCTCTCAAAACCTAGTGATTTACACATCTTTATATCATTAAAGATAGAGAGTTCATTCATTCAACCTCATCCTCTAAGATGAGATAATCATTGATTTGGGCCTCCTTCTCAGGAGTAATCCCCAAGTCCTCATTGATTTGGGCCTTCTTATATGGAGTAAGCCCCATGTCCTCATTGATTTGGACTTCCTTTTCAGGAGTAAGCCCCATGTCCCTTAATTTTTCAAGTCCCTTAACCCGGGCCTACTTCTCAGGAGTAAGCCCCAATCTTAATTTCTCTTAACCAGTCTTAATTTAATTTTGATCTGTGATTCCTTCTCAGGAGTAAAACCCAATCATGAGTCCCCTCTTAATTTGGGAATCTTCCTCAGGAGTAAGCCCCAAGTTAGAGTACCCAAATCTCTATGAAGTACATATACCTTTATGGACCTTGTTTCTAGATTTCTTCCCTGATGTAAATCTTAATCCTTATATATTTTGGGCACTCATACATACATAAGCCCCACATCATTGCATCTTTCGTGGAATAATTGTCTCATTTCACCAATACCTCTTGTTTATCACACCGAGCATGACTCACATGAGCTTGGAGTGTAAAAGTAATCATGACATCTTTCTTCGAGCCATCAATCATGAACAAACATCATACTCCCTTACTTGAACTACGTGGGTTCTAACTTTTTTTCAAAACAAGGGATATGTAGGTAGCCCATCAGCGGGTACGATCCCAACTCTGAAATAATCCATGTCCTTCTGAATGAAAATAAACATTAAGTACCCCACTGAGTGGCTTTAAAACCAATATGGTTATCATAATGACCAAGAGACTTTTATGTACTGAAGGATATCATTTACTAAGAATGTCTAACAAATACAGATGATTCTCTATCGATGATGAACCTAGAATACATATAAAAGATTCTCTAAATTTCCTACATATCAATCATTGATTGTCAGATCTAAAGGAAAGCTCATTTTATACTTGGTAATGTAATAAGGATTCACGAACATAACTTAAATCTATAAAGAGAGTCTCAGAGTAGACAATAATTCCCCTCAAAAATGTGCGATGAGTCCGACCTCCCATCCTCACGACCAATGCAAATTCCTAAGCCTCATCAGTCCATAACTAATGAGCACCTACCTTTGGAAAGTAGGTCGAAATGGATATGGAATCATTGGATGTTTCCGGTTCTACGAACAAACCCGTTAGAAACTGATTGGAATGTTTGAACTTTCAATCAACGAGGTCATCCCCAATTCCAGAGGAAACAAAAAAATGGTGAACCTGACGTGAATCCTTAACCAAGTTAAAATGATGCTTTTCTTATTTGTTAGGCCCCTATTTAAAACTCAATGAGAGGGAAAACAAAACAATAAATAAAATATTTTTCTCATCCAAAAGATATAGTGGCCGAACTTATATAGATTATGTCTATTATATCAAACATGCACTCTTTTATAAGATCTTATGAATTTCCAAAATGGATTCTATCATGTTTACACCCGTGAATACATCGGTCATGAAAACCTCTACTACGAATGCTACTGCTGCTACTCCTGCTGGATCGTCGTCCGCTCTGAGGTCGACATCACCTACTTAGTGTCTTCAACACTTGGTATCAAATGCGCTGGTTAAGGAGTACCATCAAAATGGTACTATTCTGACTCTGGAGGACACTCGACAAGCCCTCCAAGTCAATAATTCAACCTAGTCATCCGGACAACGACGAACAGTGATCAAAAAGTAGGCAGTGCTAACCACCATCTCTAACCGTTTCGGGTCATTATCACCAGAACACAATCACCATTCACTCCAATATTCTAAGGAGGTGGATGAGAAGTTCCCTTAGGTAATTAATTAAAGGAGATAGGAGTCCTTCTCGAGGTATCCCATCAACAATCGCCGCCAGACTCATGCGACAGTGCGCCCTCAACATGATGAGGGTATCAACTCCAGGTGTTCGGCTTAGGTTCCTCAAACCTGAGCAGGCAAGATAAATCGCTAGAGGCAAAATCCGGTCAATAGTGAGAAGGTTCTCATCTCGGCCATCTCCAGAGAAGTCCACTAACCTTACTTGGTGGCAAGCAATGAGTGGGAAAATACACAAGTCCATTTTAATTCCACTTTCCAGCAGACTCATCTGGCAGCATTACGCCAATCCCGCCGGGCAATTCCGACGGAGTACTATAGACATGAATATACACCTGTTTATAAATCATCAACTAGTCAGAAGGCTTGTATAACTACATATGATGGAGCTCATCAACCACGTTAGGTGAAGTGAAATCAAAAGGTACATACACCTGATAGTATTGATCAAGCTTACCAACAGTCTCATTTGGTAGCACTCTGAGAAGTCAGTCGGAATGCTCCGGTGACAAGTAGGAGGCAGACTCAACTCTCTTCCCCCACATTTGAGTACTGTAAGGATTCATTAACAGGAATAAGAGGACATAATCCGGAACACACAACTACTCCAAGCATGGAATGGATGTATATCCCCGTTCCGGCAGCTGAAGTCACCAAGCATATTCTATCAATGGTGAAAGAGCAGAAGCAAATCCCTGCTCATATTCTGGATGCCTTCCAGGATATTATAACAGCCTCACCAGCATCTCAGGGAAAGACATGTAAATCTATCCCCACCAGTGGAGTGACACATCAACAGTTCACTCCAGAACAGACACACACATTTGTTCTAGTTCAAGAGGGTTGTGGGGCGTACTCCCTCATATCATATGGACAACCAAGTCGGGCACATACACCTGGTTTGAGCGGAGATAATCAGACTAGCCTGATCATTTCTCCTGAGTAGGCACATACACCTACCAAATTGAGTATGAATGAGTCTAAGAAGAAGACCCGCCCAACATAGTCATTAAATTAGGGGCCAATCTGTAACAAGGCCTTACTCGATGTTTGAGTTCTTGATTCACTCAGACAACTATCTATTGAAACTCAAGATTCTTATCTCTTTGTTCCCAATAGTGGGAACATTAATTCTGAAGATCTGTATCAGATAATGTCTCATGAAGGCTTGCTTCATGATAATTCGGTCGATCTCGATGTTTCATATTTAGATGAGAGCCACAAGAACCCTCTGTGTGGCCAAAATATCAAGGAGAAAGAGATCTCATCTTTTGTTGTAACCCACCATGGTGGTCCTCCCCATGATGATGAATTTCGCTGCGAAATTCATCTCCGCAGTAGTGATTCACATTGCTTGGATAATTTTCCAATAGACAATGTAGTGATGAGAATGACCTCTTATCTTGAGGCACTTGCAAAAGTAAATCCAGTCATGTATGATGCTTTACCATTAGCAAGTGAAATACCTTCTCAACAAGAAGATTTCCCAGGGTGTAGGTCATTATCATAACCACCACTAAGTCGTGCATCTTCTAGTTTGATCGGTGATTTCTCTACCAGTCTTGTTGAATCTGATGAAGCAACAAGTAAGCACCAACTCTGGTCTAATCAGGTAAAAGTATCTTCTTTGAATGATAAATAGGAAGTACTGAACATGAGAAAACAACTGAAAAAAGGTGAAGTTCCAATCATGTTTTGGCCTCTGGCTGACTCTCAGTATGACATTCCAGAGATGTTGATGGAAGATGGAATTCATGATATTCATCTCAACATATGGAAAACTCTTTTTCATTTGAAAAAAAAGTATTATCTTATGATGAATATGAAAATCAAGTTCAGATAATATAAGGGTTACAATGCCAAATTGAATTGGCATCTCTATCAGTCTCTCGGTATCCGAAGGCTGAAAAGCAGCAGAGAGCCCTTTAGCGTTCATGCCTTGGCGCACTATGAAGATTGTGCCAGTTAATTGCTAATGCCCCCATCTGGTATTCATGTCATAGGATGGGGTGTTCAAGGAGCACTACATTTCACTATGCTCTTAAGTCAGCAAAGCCCACCGAAAATGGTCTCATGCAATGTTATTGCCCGTGGACGGCCACAGTCAATGGGTTTTTTTTTGTAATCAAAAGCTTTCCCAAGAACAGGCTGCAACTAGTTCCTCTCAAAATCAAGCATACAGAGAAAAAATTATTGAATTAATCATGCATCAAGCAAATGATAATATTGAACAAGCCTCTCATTTAGAGAAAACACATCACCAAGTGACAAAAGTGTCAGAAATCATCCAATGGTCTTTTGAGCCGAGTGATAAAAGTGGATGTCGATTAATGCATCCATCTAATTTCCGGACTAAGGTCTGCAAGATCAGGAGAGATTTAAAGAATTTCTCATATATATCATGTCAAGAACCACCCCAGCTTGCTAGACTAGGGACTCTTTTAAACCAACCCTCGGAATCAACAAATAGGATTCGAGGAGGTGAGAAAAGACAGAATGAATAGCCCTAGTCCACCGGACTGGGGACTTTTTCAAATCCTCAATCCCTCCCTCAGAGAATGTCAGTCTTATCTCGATTGGGGAAGAAGCCTAAAGAAGAATGGGGAGCCAAATTATCAAGAGATTCTCTCCAAATTACGGTTCAACAAGAAGTTCCTGAGGTATCAAATCAACAAACGACAATGTCTCATCAGGGGCATGACAGAAGAAAATATTACAGAAATGCTAATAGAAGGGACACAATGCATTATGCATAAATTAATGACATTAATGCCATTGTTGCTGATCCTCCAGAACATGAGGCTCACTCAAGGGACTCAGATGAAGAAGTTCCTGCTCAAGAAGTTGTACACACAGACACAAATAAAGAAGGTGTGTGTACACGAAATCAAAGGATTACATAGAACCTAGTTATCCTTCAAGTAACTCACTTCCACCTCTCCGAAAGGTGTCCAATAAGGGAAAATGAAAGAATCAGGTTACATACCCTTCCTCTGGAGAAGTCCAATCGCTCTCACTAGAGTAAATATTTGCACAACACGAGGAAGAAATGAAGGAATTAAGGAGGTTGAATGCTAAACTACTTCAAAGTAGTCTTCCTCCTAAGCGTGCTGGAGTTAGTAAGCCAAGGGAATTTGTTGTGGCTACTGAGATGGATTAAGAATATCCTCCACTATCAGTTCACACTCATATGTCTAATCCTACGGGTCATGTGCAACAAAAATTGGCGATGCTACCATCAGTTGCAGTACCAGCCACCACATCTGTACCAGCTCCAATCATTGAAACTGTTCAGGTCCAGGCTCAACCATATTTTTCTCAAAAGTTAATAACTACTATCGAGTCATTAACAGCTCGGTTGGAAGCTATGGAGGTAAAGCGTGCTCAAATTCAACAATAAAAGAGAGGTTACCCTGAATGGGTAGATTTAGTCCATCCCCCATCAAGTTTTGGGAATCCTGTATTCCCTATTTTCAAAGGATCAGGTGATCCTAAATAGAATTTGACACATTACATGTCTTGTTGCGATCCGATGATGGGAAATCCAAAATAGCAAGAAGTAGTGAAACTCAGATGCTTCGTGTGAACCTTGAAAGGACCAACTTTTGTCTGGTACACAAGCTTGAAAACCCAGTCAATTACCGGATGGGAGGATATTCGTCAGAAATTCCTTCTTCAGTTCAGCTCAACATTACAAAAGACAACAGTTTTTGATCTTACAAACTATAAGCAAAGGGATAATGAAAGGGTTTCAGATTTCATTGCTTGTTGAAAGGGATTAACATATTCCTTAATCTTACCACTCCATCAAGAATAATTGTTTCCAATCTGTGTGACAAATTTGCGTGACGCGTTACGCACACTGTTGATCGCTGTGGAATACACATGAGGGTTTTGAGACCTTACATAAATCGCTCAACAGATTGAAGATTATTTTATAAAGACTGAGGATAAGGCTCATATAATTCCATCAGCTCCAGGAAGGAGAATGGGTAAAGCAAGAACTGCTACAGTTATGCTTAAACAAGCACCTTCACCTACTTCTACTTCAAAAACTTCACCTTCTTCAAGGGCTCCACCTCATGAACACCAACAACAAAGGCTGTTTCATTAAGATGATCAAAGAGATCAAAGACGGAAACAATTTGAGGATCTGAAGAGCAATGTTCACTCTTTCCAAAATGAAAAATTTCCTGGTTATTTCATTTCGGCTCTGGAAAATAATTTGGTTCAATTGCCAAGGCCCAATAGGCCAAACAAGGAAGGAGATGAAGACCATCCCAACTATTTATCCTTTCATCAAATGTTGGGGAATCCCATCCAGGAGGGTTTTGTCTTTAAAGACCTCCTTCAAAAGATGGTTGACTCGGGAAAAGTCAAACTAAAAGGTTCTTCATCTTAGGTAGCATGTGTTACTGCTACAGATCCAGAGGAAGAAGGCGAATGGCAAGAAGTCAAAAGCCAAAATGTGCAGAAATATGATGATTTGATGGTCAGAAATACGATCAACCGAACTCATGCCATTTTGAGAATGTAATTGAAGAAACCAATTGTGTCTTCTACTAAGGATTCCACAACAAAATCATCTTCAGAGGGTAAATCCTCAAAAGGGCGACACAATTACAAGAAAGAGGAACAATCAAAAGTAGATGAGTATGTGTCAAAGCCTATGTTGTCTTTGACATTGGTAGATTTTATTCCATCTACTTCAAAGAAATGGGAACCACCCAACAAAACGGCACAGTCTAAATAGTCTAATAGGTAGAGTCTTCATCAGATGAAGAATTTATTTTCTGTTCTGTTAATATGCTTCAATTAACATATCCATATGCCAGTCGCAGTTTCGATTTACATGAGCCTGAATTCCTTGTATCAAACAGAGGAATCAGAGAAAGTTACAGAGGCTCAGGATACAGGGGAAGACGTGGATCTTTTAGAGGCCACTATTCCAATTCTACCCCTTCTAGAACTGTGTATGTGGAAGAAACTCGTGGCAGATCCCTTCAACGAGCTCAACAAGAACAAGCAAGTTCTTCGACACAAGGAAGAATCAGCCCTAGCACAATTATTCTAGAAGATCGGTTGAAGGTTCCATCTTTTTCCTCTCAGCAAGTAAATAGACCTAATAGGTCTAATATTCCAAATCCAGGAGTATTACCAACTCTTATCCTGGTACAAGATGCATCAAATTACAAATCATCAACTTCTAAGGCACCTACTAAACCACATGTTCCTATTGGCAAACGCAGACCTTTGGATCATAATTATGATATATTGAAACACCTGGACCAAGTAACAGCCAAGTTATCAATTTTGGATTCCTTGAATTTATCAAAGGATCTTCGGGAGGCACTCCTTGAGGATTTGTCAAGTCCTCAGGAGTTTGAGACTAAAATTGATGCAGCTGAAGTCTACCATGTAGAGAATAATACTGAAAAATGACATGCAGTAATATCCATTACTAATGAAGATGAAGATGATGTAGTGCATGGACATATCAGACCATTATACTTATCTGGAAAGGTAAATGGTGTAGACGTCCAAAGAGTTTTCATTGATAATGGTTCAGGAGTCAACCTCATGCCAATTCGTCAGCTTCGTCGATTGGGCCTCACAGAACCTGATTTATCTCCTTCTACATTGATGTTACAAGGATATGATAAAAATGAACAAGAACCACTGGGCGAGATTACACTCAGAACTCAGTTTGGAGATCTTCTATCCAAATCAGATTTCATGGTTGTTGATCAAGATTCAGCCTTCAACATCATTCTTTGGTAGACCCTGGCTACATCGGCATGCAGCTATCCCTTCGTCATACCATCAATGTCTCAAATATTGTTTCGATGGTCAAATTGGGAAATTGTATGGTGATAAATCCCCGTTCAAGACATGTGAATCTCAATAAATTGAGGAATAATTCTATCACATGAAAGGAAAAGATAAATCTGCAACAAGGAAGATTACCAAAGTTAATGCTCCGTATGGTTTGGAAAAGATTCCAGTAAACCCATTTACACATGTGAGTATAGATTATGTGTTACCTATTAGTCAAATTGACATTATAGACCCAAATAAAAATACTCTTATCGAAACCTCCATAATGTCAATTACAGCAATCGAGCTAGACAACATGGGAGAAATTGGTTATCCACCAAGAAAGGATGAAATCTCGAATAGAGATGTCTTCATTTCATCTTCTGAAATCCAAAAGTCTATACTTCACCAATTAGGCAAGAAGAAGTTATAGAAATGTCAGAAGTAAATGATGATGTCGATTCTCAATCCATCATCTCCTCTTTGTTACCCAAAGAAGACCCTTCATCATCAATCAGGTTGGAAATGGAAGCTTCTTCTTCAACATGTGCAAATTTTGGCTTCTCTTATGATTATGAAAATTCTGATACATCATCTACTATGCAAGTAGAAATGGAAGAAATAACACATGTTGAAGAAGAAGAAGAAGAACTCAGGGATGATCCTCAAGCATTTGAAGAGGTTATCTCTACCATCGTGGATGAACGCAGAGAAATAAATTTGGGTAAAAAAGAAGATCCACGCCCCACTTTAATTAGTGTGGCCATGACTTTTGAAGAGCAAGCGATGTATATTTCATTTTTAAAGAAAAATCGAGATATTTTTTCTTAGAACTATACAGAGATTCTAGGGCATGATCCTGATGTTTCCACTCATCATCTGGGTTTTCCAGAAGAACATTGAGGATTCAAACAAGCTGCTAGAAGAACAAAACCAACCTATGCTTCCAAACTTGAAGTTGAAGTGAATTAGCTCATCAAAGATAACTTCTTCAGAGAAGTTCAATATCCCAAGTGGTTGGATAATATTTTCCTAGTGAAAAAGAAGAACAGGAAAATTAGAGTTTTCATTGATTTTAGATATCTTAATCGGCATTGTCCTAAGGATGATTTTCCAGTTCCGATCACAGAACTATTGATTGATGCAATATCTAGATATGAAGCACTTTCCTTCATGGATGGATATGTTGAATATAATCAATTCTAGATGGATCCAGAAGATGAATAATCTACAGCCTTCAGATCCCCTCAGGGTGTGTTTTTCTATTGGGTAATGCACTTTGGCCTAAAGAATACCGGTGCAACATATCAGTGTGCCATGCATCATATCTTCAAACCCATTATGGGAATGTTTGTTGAATGTTATGTGGACAATTTGGTGGTCAAATCCAAACAAATTTCTAATCAATTGGATGATTTGGAAGTCATATTCCGCAAGCTTCGACAACATAATTTGAAGATGAACCCCTTAAAATGTGCTTTTGGGGTAACCTCAGGAACATTTCTCGGCTTTTTTGTACGCCATCGTGGTATTGAAGTCGATCCTGAGTAGACAAATTCAATCCTTGGTATGTCAGATCCTCTAAATTTCAAATAATTAAGAGGACTTCTTGGACACTTATCCTATATTCGGAATTTCATCGCTAATTTGGCAGGAAAAAGTTTACCCTTCACCAAATTGATGAAGAAGGGAGTCACTTACTAGTGGATTGAAGAATGTCAAGAGGCATTCGATATTCTCATGAAATAACTCTTGAGTCCACCGGTACTTATGCCACCTATTGAAGGAAGAACACTTATCCTCTATGTGACAGCTTTAGAGTGATCATTGGGTGCCTTTATTGCCCAGAAGAATGATGCTGGGAATGAGAACAACCTCTATTATCTTATTCGGACTATGCTTAAAGTAGAAACCCAAAACTCAAATATTGAGAAGTGCTTCCTAGCATTAATATTTGTAGTTCATAAATTGAGACACTACCTGAAACATCACGAGGTCCAATTGGTATCTCACAATAACCCACTCAAATTCATCCTTGGTCGTCCAATGCTTACAGGACGTCTGGCTAGGTGGGCAATTATTTTGCAGCAGTTTGACATTCAGTATGTGTCTCAAAAGGCAATAAAGGGCCAAGATCTGGATGATTTCTTGGCTGAACACCCTTCAGTGCAAGACACATCTTCAGATATTGAACTTTCTGATGAGGAAGTCTTCTCTATTCAAGATAGTATTTTGGTATGGGAAATGTACATTGATGGTGATTCCATAAGTCCAATAGGGAAGAAAATGGAAAATCCTAAATTCGAAAAAGTTGGCTTAGGAGTTGTACTCATTTCACTAGAAAAGGAAGTGTTACCTTATTCCTTCTCATTGTTGGGAGGCGGTACAAATAATGAAGCAGAATACCAAGCTCTCATCACAGGATTGGAGTTGGTGCTTCAAGAACAAGTGAATCACTTAAAGGTGAAAGGTGATTCAGACCTGGTAATCAAACAAGTCAATGGGGATTATGGTATCAGAAAATAAGAACTCATCCCTTTGTATAATTAAGTCAGAGATTTAATGGCGGATTTTCCTTCGGAACCGACATTTTCTTATGTCCCAAGATCACAAAATTCCCGAGATGATGCACTGGCTAATATAGCCACAACTCTGGAAGATCCAAATTGGGATGAGACAACCATCAGTATTGCCCACCGTCGTACAATTTCACCTTATGTTCTAGCCAGAATAGAGGAAATTAATGAAATTAGTCCCATCTCTGAACCATATAGTCATACTACAGGATGGATGACACCTATCAGCGAATACCATCAAAATAGAACACTTCCACCTGATAGTGCCAGGAAAGAACAAATCCGGCGACGTGTGGTCAATTTTACTCTTTCTGATATCCCAGATCACCTAGAGAAAATTATCTACAAGCATGGTTTTGATGGAATTCTGTTCAGATGCATTGATGGTGAAGAGACAATGGCTATCACGAAAGAAGTGCATCCAGGAGTCTATGGTGCCCACCAGTCTGGACATAGACTGTCTGATCAGATTCGAAGGCTTGGATACTTTTGGCCTTTAATGATAGAAGGTTCTGTTGATTTCACAAAGATGTTTCATTCATGTCAGGTACATGCCAACTTCATTCATCAACCTCCAGATTTTCTTCATACAGCTAAATACTTGTGGCCATTTGCCACATGGGGAATGGATGTGGTGGGACCTTAGCCTTCAGTTACGACCAAGCAGTTTAAGTATATTCTTACTACTAATGACTTATTTTCCAAATGGGCAAAGGCAATACCTCTCAAATAATTTAGTTCTAAATGCATTTTTAGCTTCATCAAGTCTAACATCATTACTAGATTTGGTGTCCCTCATACCATATTGACGGACAATGGCACCAACTTCTTTTCTTCCGAGGTGAAGAAGATGTATATAGAATTCAACATCAAATACAATCATTCATCTCGGTATCATGTAGTGGACAATGGCTAGATATAATCTTTCAACAAGACTCTGTCATATATACTGAAAAAGATAGTGGATAAAGATAAGAAGTCATGGCCTGATAAAATCTTTCATTCTTTATGGTCTTATCGAACTACCACCCGCACTGCAACACGGTCAACTCCATATTCATTGGTATATGGAATGGAAGCAGTCTTGCCAATTGAGGTTCAACTACCCTCGCTCAGGGTAGCCATTTGTGATCAGTCATCCACAGATGAACAATCTCAAAACTGATTGAATGAATTGGAACGGTTAGATGAGAAAATATTGTGCACTCTGCACCACTTGGAAGTATATCAGAATCGAATAACACGAGCATTAAACAAAAAAGTTAATCTTCATTCATTTGATCAGGGAGAATTGGTATTAGTTCTCAGAACTCCAATGATTCTAGGAAAGAAACCTCCCATGCTTGAACCAAAGTGGGAAGGACCTTATTCAATACATAAGGTCTATTCCAATGGAGCTTATTCTTTAATCTCAATGGAAGGAGAACTTATCACTACTCCAACCAATGCCATATTTCTAAAGTAGTATTTTGTATAAACACAAAATACACCATCCACGGTCTATGAATATGACCTTAAACTATTGGCACTTACGTCCAACATGACGTTAAACTTTGACGTCCAGACTACATGACGCTAAACTGTACATAAGTCCCTTACGTCCAGCAAGATGATAAACTACATAACTAACGGTCCATGCATATGACCGTAAACGATTAGCACTTTCGTCCAACATGATGCTAAATTGTATTGTCTTTTTTTCATCCAACATGACGTTAAACTGTGAAAAAGTCCAAAATACGTCCAAAATGACGTTAAAATGTGTCCTCTTTGGTCCTTACTGCATGAAATTAAACTGCACAGTCCTCTTTTTTTCCAACATGACATTAAACTGTATTGTCCCCATCGTCCTAACTACATGATGCTAAACTGTATTGAAATCCCTTAATACGTCCTACATGACGTTAAACTGTATTTTTGTCCTTGCTACATGACACTAAACTATGCAGAACCAATAGTCCTAACTGCATGACTTTAAACTGCAAAATCCCTTCATATGTCCTACATGACATTAAACTGTGCATCGTTAAGGTTGTTGTTACCTCTTGTTTCTCACACCTAGTATGACTCACGTGAGCTTAGAGAAAATTTCAACCATAACACCCTCTTTGGGCCGCTAACCATGCCTAAGTCCCAATAACATTTTGTAGGTCATTGTCCCCAAAAACAACTTGATCACTAATTCATTCTTTAACTGAACTACATGGACTTTGATCTTTGCCTTCCAGGATCGGTATGTATGCAACCTCCCAAGGTTCAAGCCCAAAACCAATCTCTTCACATCAGTTCACCGTCATCTCATATGATGTTGATAGGTGAAACAGCTCCCATAATCATTATCTTTACATTGGTTCACCTTCGTCCATGCTATACGATGTTAAATCGTACAACACTTTTTTCCTGTATGAAAATAAACTACAATATTCTTTGATACCCTCACCTGAGAGGGAATCATTATTTACATTGATTTTCAATCATGTTATATTCAAAAAAATTATGCCCATACATGGAAATACCTAACCCTTTTATCTTGGGTTAAACCATCATTGCACTAAAGTCCACTTTCATCCTTCACATGTACGAACCAAATTTGTACAGAAGGTATTTCTAGAAGTACGTGGGCTTGATTCCCATCCTTATGGGATACGTAGGAATGTTTGAGTGTCCCTTGAATCCATCCCCAAGTCTTTTGGGCCTAACCCCAAATTCCACTTTCAGTCCCCTGGCTGAAAAGTCCCCATGAAAACACACACAATATATTTTTTATAATGGTCCGAGTTCTATGACCCTAAACTAAGATCTTCCACAATTTCATCCCACAAGACATTAAACTGTGTTTCAAGAACTACGTATGGCTTGATTCGCATCCTTATGAGATACATAGTGAAGTCCAAATATTTCAAATCAAGATTCATCCACAACATGATTATGGTTATAATTGATCTGTGTATCTCTGCATACATCAAACAATACCCATCTTTATGTGTCATAATCCTAGTCTTGAATACTACCAGATCATCATAACCCTTTCCTTGACTTCTGGTCACAAAATGTCCAATTTCTGAGAATTCTTTTTCCTGACCATGCAACACGTGCCCTTAGGCAACCTTGCATACATAGTCTACATAACATATGTGTCATCCAAAAGATGTTATTATTTGACTATATAGCTAATGCCCTTAAGCGGGCCTATATAATTCAACCCTAACGGGTTTTTTAAATAGTGTTTACTTAATTCTTGGGAGGAAAATATCTTTTTCCTTAGTTGTCTTAATGAAAATATGTAGGGATCGGTAAAAAAATGGTCATCCTTAACATATCTGTCCCATACTCTTTTTCATGATCTGAATTTATCCAAGTCTATGGTTTATATTTTCCTTCCCTACGTTTGGGTCAAACATTCGTAGGAGTAACTTTCATCCAATTCTTAGACAATCCTATTTGGATATATCTTCTCCATATTCATGTACCTATCTCTATACAACAAACTATATGCTTTGGAAAATTTGAATCCTCATAAACTTCCACTGGATTTTTAGCAATAGAAAAAGTAAATTTTTGAGAGTTCTTTTTCCTGACTATGCAGCACATGCCCTTAGGAGGCCTTGCATAAAGAGTCTATATAATGGAACTGTCCTCCAAAAGATGATATTGTTTGACTATGCAGCCAATGACCTTCGGTGGCCCTACATAATTCAACCCCCTAACTGGTTTGTTAAATATTGGTAACTTCATTCTTGGGAACTACTTCTTCTAATGCCTTTTAGCTCTTTTTCATATCATTCCTCAGATTCAAATTTTCATAAGTCATAGTTTACATATTTTCCCTCATACATGAGTATGGTAAAATATTACTAGATAAGTTGTCAAGGAATTGAGTCAATTTTAATCCATTTCGGTCAAAGCTATTTCAACCTTAATCATTACCCTCTTTATGTCCGACGTGCATGACTTTAAACTGCCCACAGAAGACAAGGGAAATCTGAATAAAAGTCAATTTACAGCTCACTAAACATACATTTTGTATGATTTAGGTAATATTGATCAATTAAAAGTTTCAAAGTTTGTAGGGTTATTTATAATAATCCTAGTAAAAAAATCAAACTATACTTACTAGGCCCATTGGCTTAGTTAAAAAAATTTAAGCAGGTAGCAGGAAAATACTTGCACAAGTGATTGAAGATGAAAGAATTCTTTCTATTTAGTGTACAAGAGATTAGAAGGACATCCACAGATTGGAGTCTCTTCTCTTTTCCAGGAAATTACAAGAGGCTGTGAACGTAATTCTTCACTTTATGAACAACATCACAAGCTTCATCAGCAGCTACTTAAAGCTCATACACCCAACCAACTTCACTCTTTTGAGCCTGATGGAGTGATTTCTTGGCATCTGCAATGGATTTCATACCATTCATTTGAGCTCACTCCAACAAATTATTGAGTTGGTCAAGTTCCCCAATAACAACATCTAACTGTTGCTGAAGGTGCATCTACTGGATGAATTTATCTTTGATATTATGCTTGAGCTCCTTCATCTTGGTAGCATAGTAAGCCTCATCTCGGGATACTGCAACCTCAAATTCACAGATGTTGACTGACAACTTTACCCTGGTTAGATCTTCATTGCACTTTTTCTCCTGCTCCCTTCTTAAGATGACCCATTTCATTGCAGTATGGATCTCTTGATATCAAAAACCACCAAGTCCTATCATGACGAACATGGATGACAATCGAGGGATCATCGATGATATCTCTTCTAAAGGCACCTCAGATATGATTTCCCATATGTTGTTCCATGCCTTGCATCGTGAAAAGATAATCACCTTAAGTACCTCCAGGTCTGATTCGATATCATCCTCACAGGGGGGGATTAATGCACTTAAGGAAGTGCCCTGTTCTTCTCCTTCCCCCCTGACCCTAGTTGCTTCGCCTTCTACTACTGTTTTGGCAGAGGTTGAGACATCACCTCCAGATCTAGCCATTGAAGTTGATGGCCCTGTTTGATCAATTAAAGGTATGATTAGTTTCATAGAACAAAGAATGTTGGTTTTCTATCTTGAAAACTCAGTACAATCATTACCTAACAGTAGATCAATAGCTTGAGTAGACTCCTACCCATCTTTCCCAGTTTCAAAAGGATCTTCAAGATGGGTCTCAGGAGGTTTTACTGCGTTTACTTCCACTTGAGCTAATGTTTCTGCAATGGTAGGGATAACATCAATGTCCACACCCTCTTCAAACATTGGCAGTTCAGCAGCTTCTTTGGATGGAACTGCATATTATTTTCAGTCATGATTAGAAGTGTAAATTATAAGAAAATTTACCAGACGAAGGATAAAACTCACGTCCAAGATCTTCTAAATCACATGATAACTTTGCATGATCAAAAAATTCATCGAAAGACATGCCATGATTTATAATTTTATCAAATGATATTTTAGAATCATGGTTAGTCTCACCAGTGGGAGCATTTGATGTGTCTTCTTGGCAACCGTCATCCTGCAGTCCCTGACCCTGGACAGCTTCTTCAGGAAGGATGGTAGATTTAGTTTCCACGGCCGCCAATGATTCTGGTGCATGTGTTATACCTAAAAAATCACAGAATGGAAGTCAGTCGATGTTTCATTCAACATTTTATGAAGCATTGCTAACTTACCAGTAGCAGTTTCTTCTCTTCTTTCAACAGTAGCAGGAGGGATACTGGGAACAGATGCTGGCTCTTCTCCTGGAGCATCCAAGTCATCTTGAATTTGCAATTGTTCCACAGCACCCTCTGTGGTCCTCAAAGGAGTATCATTCCTTTACCTCGTAGGGGAAATTGAAGAAACCCCTGAAATCCCAAGGAAAATGAGAAATCTTTTCATGGTTTAAGAATCGTGATTATCCGAAGGACTTACCACTATTGATGAAACGTTTAACTCTGGACTTCCTCCTTCATTACCTTTGCTTCTTTGGTCTTTTGGGAGTATCAGCAGTCTCCCTTACAGGCACTTGAATTGGAGAATGGAGGGCCATGTCCAACTCTTCATTCCTGGCCTGTTGGCCCGGAGATATCTTGCCTGACTCATGAGGAGATTCAGTAGCAGCCCCGATGGCAGTACCACCAGGGCTATACTGTAGTGAAGGAACTTCCGTAGTTCCTTTCCTTGCAATCTATAGGATAAATGAAGTAATTTCCTTGATTAACAAATCTTTTACTGAAATAGAGTTTCAAAGTAAACAAGGAAAGAAAACTTACATCATTAGGAGCCACGTACTCATGCCACTCCTCATCAGTGGCGCCGTGATCCATCATTTCCTTCACCCTCTTTGTGATCGGGATAAAATCATTGGTGGCATAAATATAGGTCCTCAACTCTTTGACATAGGCTCTTACTTTAGCATGGTTATCCTTGAAATGGATATTTGCAGAAGCCTAAAGATTCCCTATTCCAGGAATATGTATCCCTTCACATAGCTCAAGCCAGATTGTTTCAGTATCGCAGTATACATCCCTCCATGTCTGGATGGCCTCTGGTCATTGATATACAGGTGTACTAGAAGGCTGTGAAGAGGGTCCTACAACCTTGGATTTTAATTTCTTTATAGCTCCTGCAACTATAAAAAGAGAATGAAAATTTGTTACTATATAAAGTTACTAGAAATTAAATTTCCTCAATAAAGTAAATCACTAGGAGTTGATGGAGTGGCTCTCTTGATTCTGACAGGAGGATTATATGCGGAATGTGGCTGCTTTGACACATGTTGTATCTCATGAGAATCTGATGAATCAACTTCGGTTGAATAATTTGGTGAACCAGCTTCAAGAGTGGAAGAATTACCTGCCACTTGAATTGTTTCTTTCTCAATGGTTCTCTTCTTCTTCCCCACCTGGTAAATAGGTTTTTTCAATATTACCTAAGGATATGATGCTACCTAGTTTTCAACCTACCATATGGCCAAGTTACTTACCACTTCAGCATCTGGTAAGTCAAAAACTACCCCAGTTCTTTCCATTGCCATTATAGCATCCCGCCTTTTATCACATAAACATTCATTACATTTTACAAAACTAAGGATATTTAAGGTTTAGTGTCTTGGAAACCAGGAACTTTAAACATTAAAACATAAAACATTCTTCTAAAACACTTGAAAGGCTTCTCCTCATGTTCATCCTAGGTTCATTACTGCATCACATAACCTGGGAGCATTCATCAAAATAAAGGGTGATCAAAAAGCCCAGTAAGGGAAAAAAGAGAATCATTTTACATGTGAACTTGAGATACTTCAATAAGGTCATGAAAAGAACTTTAAGGCATGAGAATGAAATCATGAGGCATATCATAATAAAAATAACATTTTCATAACTTGAAGATGTGGATACAACATTTAATATTGACAATCGTTTCGTTTCACCAAGGTCCATCCCCAAGGTGTCGTTAAAACTTACCAAGGTAATTCACCAAGGCGTCGTTAAAAATGGTTATCTCTAGAGATTAAGTCTTTACCCAATGCATTAGAGCGCTATCTGGGCGCACCCTTAAATTATAATCTCTTGTGGTTACATCATTATCCAATGCAATGGGGCGCTATCAGGGCGCACCCTTAAATTTGCCTTTATTATCATGTGAGCCACATATATCATCATCAAACACTTCATAAATAACCCATATAGAAAAAAATAAATGGGCTTCATTTCATAATCATAATGTTTTAAAAACTGCTTTAAAGACATGATCTTTACGTCACTTTAAACCCACGGAAAGGGAAAGCATGTCTCATGTATGTAAATCCCAGAATTTAAAATAGAACATTTTGATATATATGTGAATACCCCTATAGAAATAAGAGCTTTCAATATTCATTTTATAACGTAAAATAATTTTGAGAAAAGAGAGAGAGGCACTTTGAGACGAAAATTCTGCAGCAAAACGGCTATGTTTCGGGGTTTTAGAAAACATTGAAATAAGAGGGGACATGGGTCAAACATTCATAAATGACCCATCAAATAGTAGAGGGACAAAATATAAAGGATTTAAGAACATGGTAATGAAATTTGAAAATATACCATACGAAAGGAAGAAAAAAAAAGATTTCTCTTGTGAGAATTCGGCAGCCTAACGGCGTCACTTAAACTTCAACAAAATTGAATTGACAAGGTCAAATAGGGTCTCTCATAATATGAACATAAGAGTCTAGTATGATAGATATAGAGATCATACCCCAACATAATAGAAAGGAAATTGAAAGAATTTACATGAAAGTAGAACTTCAAAACGAGAAGGGTGAAGAATCACTTAAAAATTCGGCAGCCTAACGACGCCACTTAAAACTTCAAAAAAACTGAATTGAAGAGATCAAATAGGGTCTCTCATCACATGAAAATAAGAGTCCAGTATGATATATATAGAGATAAAACCCCAACATACCAAAAGTAACTTGAAATAATTGACATTAAAGTAGAACTTCAAAACGAGAAGGGTGAAGAACCACTAAACAATTCGACAGCCTAACGGTGCCACTTAAAACATCAAAATACTGAATTGAAGAGATCAAATGGGGTCTCTCATCATATGGTCATAAAAGATCAGTATGATAAATTTAGAGATCACACCCCAACATAATAAAAAGGAACTTGAAATACTTTACATGAAAATATATCTTGAAAAATGAGAAGGGAGAAAGAATCCGTTACAAAAATTTCGGCAGCCTAACGGCGCCACTTAAAACATCATAAAACGAAATAATGAGAGTAAGAGGGGATCTCTCATTATGTGAACATAAAAAGGGCAGTAATAGGAGTATAAAAGAACACCCTTTAACAAAGAACATGGAGCATAAAAGAAATTACATAAAAGAGGTTTCTTGGAAAGAAAGAGAGAGATCAGATCCCTTACCTTAAAACATAACTATTAAAACTCAAAGGTTGGGACCTTGAGGGCTTGGGGGCACCATGTGAGGACTCCTTGGGAGGTAATGAGACCCGAACTTCGTTGGGGGAGAGTGGGGAGTCGAATGGATGAGAGGATGGCTTGGTATTTATAGGGAAAGTGAGGGGACAAGGCATTAATGGCAAAGGGACACCTCATTAGTGGTTTTGGCAAAACCATGGGCTTGCCCATGGTATTTGCCCATGGTATTGGCCACTTGGGACACCTCATACCTTATCTCACTATTCATAGTTCGAACACATTGATTAAAAACTTAATACATCATTTAATGATGTCATTAAACACATGTAACTTAAAAACTGTATTTTCACTATTCATCGAAAATTCAACTTTCTCAGAATAATCCCAAAATTTCACCTTAACCAAATATCAACGCTCTGATTAAAAATATGAACTCCATTTTATAAAAATAATTTTCTATATATTTTTAATTTAATTTTTAAATAAAAACACTATTCACCGAAAATTCATTTTTTCAGAAAAAACCCCCAAAAATTACCACAGCATAATATCGGTGCTCTGAGTTAAAAAATGAAATCCGTTTTATAAAAATAATTTTCTAAATATTTTAAATTAAATTTTTAATTAAAAAACACTATTCACCCAAAAAAATAATACTTGAATAATAATTTATGAAACCATTATTTAACCATTTTATTGAATCACATTACTTAATCAAGGTGCCTAGATTATATTAATACTTTCTTTAAGTGAGATTACTAATCCATTTGGACACATTACTAATCCTAATAATAAAATCACTATTCAAAATTTACTATTCATCAAAAATTAAGGTGATCTTATTAGACTCTAAATTTCGTACTGAACATAATTATAGAAGACCATTTTTTGAAAATCATTACACATTTTTAATTATTTAAGGTTTACACAACCATTTTTAAAATATCCTTTTTCTAAAATTCATCAAAAATATGCATACTATATTTATCCGGTCATTTGAAAATTCATAAACTTCATCATAAGAAGAAATCCCAATTTTTATTTAAAACAAAGGATTACACAAGGCAGTTACGGTCTCCTTATATATCCCCTTATCACACTAGCATATGACCTAAGTGTAAGGTGTGCTAAGGTGAGAGAATCTGAGGGAGGCTCGGCTAACATCGCACGAGTAGTAATTTCTATTAGTTTGAACTTCTCGCAAAGGCGATTTGGTTCTAGCTTCACAAGATGAAGTTCGGCTTGGGTTTGGTCCAGAGAAAATCCCAGTGGTGCTACCTCCTTCCCAAGTTCTGTTAGATGGGCTTCGAACGGTCCAAGACTACTGGGTGAGGCCATCGAATCTTCTTTCTATAAATATTAACCAAGATTACTTGTATTTAGAGGCAATAATCAAAACATTTAGTTTCCAGCGGTCATATTGACCAATGGTCATATAACCATCTAAACCCAACTGTCTCATTTTAATTATACTCATGTTATCAAATAAAACATTTTTGTTGAGTATAAAAAATAAAATAACACATGAAATTAGGAAACAAGATTTATTCAAAAATTCGGGTCGTTACAATCTCCCCCCTTAAGAAATTGCGTCATCGTAATTTTTTATAAATTTGGTTTTGAAATTTCATTGAAAGTCCCACATCAGAAAAAGAGTCAGTAACACTATTACTTTAAAAGAAAGAAAAGGAAGTACAAAGGCCACCCGAGTTTACTCATACTAGGATTCCATGTAGGAAACATGGACATGGAGGAGAAAACAAAGGGTCACATTCTAAAGCAGAGTGATAGAAAATATGATTAGGAGAAAGTTAACCATAAGAAAATCCCAAACTTATGATCTGTGTAAACGATCTTTGATTACCTAGTAGGAAACGTAAACCAACAACGTTTTTGTTTTACGTTCGTTTTCATGATTTTGAGGAATTCATTTACAACATAGAACAAATACATAAGGAAATATATCTACCTTCATGTAGAGTTTCACCGTTTAATAAGTTTCTACCAAAACTAATCTTTTCTCCCAAACGATGAGCATTAAAAACTACTTGGTCTCATTAAAACACAAGGATCATCTTCTAGAGAATCACATAATCCACAAAAGATTAACAATCTATTTCTTCTATCTTTAAATATTATCCCAAAAACAAAAAGGGTAAGGTTAAACAACTCTTCAAAATGGAAGAATCCCATAGGAATGGAAACTAATTTTAAATCTTCAATGTTCCATGGTAATACCCAAAGTTCATCATAGACCATCCCATAAATAACGGTCCTTAAAATTCCTCAAAATAAACCAAACTAAGATTGAAACCCAAATACAAGAAGAATTTGATAACATAGTCTTCCAAAATAAACTTCATTGTTCATCTCCAACAACATCAACCACTCCTAACATCTTATAAAAAAATTATCTAAACTAAACATATTTTACCCAAGATAGGTAAATCATTCCCATAAGTAACCTAAATTACTATAAGTCCACCATAAATTCATCGATTCTTCAAAATATAAGTCAACCTTACTCCTCAATTAAAATACCATAGTAATCTATTTACCTCGATCATATAGGGTCCCCAAAATAGTGAACATATTCCAAAATAATAATCATTTTTAACCCCCTAATCATCTCTGTCATATTAATACGACAATCATCGCATTTCCTATCACATTGGTTTTTGGGACATGTTTTTCCATTTCCCACCATTAACTAAGAAAAGAAACTATAATTAGGGGCTTATTTACTTAGCTAATAATCATGAAAAGGAAACTTTAAGCATAAAAGGATAAACATGTAGAATAAAAGTATATCCTAACTTGTGATCCCCTAGGTTCCAATCTAGGTTATCCATGATCATATATTCTTATGTGAATCTTTATTTTCTTTTATCCTTGTTCCTTTAATAATGGTTCATACTAAGCTTATGAATTTACCAAAGAATATCCCCCGGGAGTGTCGTAACCAAGAGTGCAGCAAGGCCCGTTGTCGTGTACCAGTTCCCGTTCGAGTCTTTCTCAAAGCGGTGTTTTCAGGTTTTACCCCTATATACATCTGTGCCAGAGCCACCTCTACCTTCTCGTATCCAGACAGGGATGTATTTTCTTGGAAACCCCTTACTCAATACTCACCAAAATACCAGGAAGATTTCCTATATTTAAACTTTTCTATAGGGTTCTTCCTGGATTTTTCATATCCTAATTTCCACAAATAACTAAACCATCCTTTGATACCAACTATAGAATCCCGCCTTTTTATCACATAAACATTCATTACATTTTACAAAACTGAGGATCTTTAAGGTTTAGTGTTTTGGAAACCAGGAACTTTAAACATGAAAACATAAAACATTATTCTAAAACACTTGAAAGGATTCTCCTCATGTTCATCCTAGGTTCATTACTGCATCACATAACCTGGGAGCATACATCAAAAGAAAGGGTGAGAAAAAATCCCAGTAAGGGAAACAAGAGAAACATTTTACATGTGAACTTGAGATACTTCAATATGGTCATGAAAATAACTTTAAGGCATGAGAATGAAATCATGAGGCATATCATAATAAAAATAACATTTTCATAACTTGAAGATGTGGCTACAACATTTAATATTGACAATCGTTTCATTTCACCAAGGTCCATCCCCAAGGTGTCGTTAAAAATTACCAAGGTTATTCACCAAGGCGTCGTTAAAAATGGTCATCTCTAGAGATTAAGTCTTTACCCAATGCATTAGAGCGCTATCAGGGCGCACCCTTAAATTTGCCTTTATTATCATGTGAGCCACATATATCATCATCAAACACTTCATAAATAACCCATATAGCATAAAATAAAGGGGTTTCATTTCATAATCATAATGTTTTAAAAACTGCTTTAAAGACATGATCTTTACGTCACTTTAAACCCACGGAAAGGGAAAGCGGGTCTCGTGTATGTAAATCCCAGAATTTAAAATAGAACATTTTGATATATATGTGAATACCCCTGTAAAAATAAGAGCTTTGAGTATTGATTTTATAACGTAAAATAATTTTTAGAAAAGAGAGAGAGGCACTTTGAGACGAAAGTTTTGCAGCATAACGGCTATGTTTCGGGGTTTTAGAAAACATTGAGATAAGAGGGGAAATGGGTCAAACATTCATAAATGACCCATAAAATAGTAGATGGACAAAATATAAAAGATTTAAGAACATGGTAATGAAATTTGAATATATACCATATGAAAGGAAGAAAAAAAAAGATTTCTCTTGTGAGAATTCGGCAGCCTAACGACGTCACTTAAACTTCAACAAAATTGAATTGGCAAGGTCAAATAGGGTCTCTCATCATATGAACATAAGAGTCTAGTATGATAGATATAGAGATCATACCCCAAAATAATAGAAAGGAACTTGAAATAATTGACATGAAAGTAGAACTTCAAAACGAGAAGGGTGAAGAACCACTTAAAAATTCGGCAGTCTAACGACGCCACTTAAAACTTCAAAAAAACTGAATTGAAGAGATAAAATAGGGTCTCTCATAATATGAACATAACAGTCCAGTATGATAGATATAGAGATCATAACCCAACATAACAAAAAGGAACTTCAAAGAATTGACATGAAAGTAGAACTTCAAAACGAGAAGGGTGAAGAACCACTAAAAAATTCGGCAGACTAATGGCGCCACTTAAAACTTCAAAATACTGAATTGAAGAGATCAAATGGGGCCTATCATCATATGGAAATAAAAGATCAGTATGATAAATTTATAGATCACACCCCAACATAATAAAAAGGAACTTGAAATACTTTACATGAAAATAGATCTTGAAAAATGAGAAGGGAGAAAGAATCCGTTACAAAAATTTCAGCAGCCTAACGGCGCCACTTAAAACTTCATAAAACGAAATAATGAGAGTAATAGGGGATCTATGATTATGTGAAAATAAAAAGGGAAGTAAGAGGAGTATAAAATAACACCCTTTAACATAAGAACATGGAGCATAAAAGAAATTACATAAAAGATATTTCTTGGAAAGAAAGAGAGAGATCAGATCCCTTACCTTAAAACATAACTCTTAAAACTCAAAGGTTGGGACCTTGAGGGCTTGGGGGCACCATGGGAGGACTACTTGGGAGGTAAGGAGACCAGAAATTCGTTGGGGGGGAGTGGGGAGTCGAATGGATCAGAGGATGGCTTGGTATTTATAGGGAAAGTGAGGGGACTAAGCATTAATGGCAAAGGGACACCTCATTAGTGGTTTTGGCAAAACCATGGGCTTGCCCATGGTATTGGAAACTTGGGACACCTCATACCTTATCTCACTATTTATAATTCGAACATATTGATTACAAACTTAATACATCATTTAATGATGTCATTAAACACCCGTAACTTAAAAACTGTATTTTCACTATTCATCGAAAATTCAACTTTTTCAGAATAATCCCAAAATTTCACCTTAACCAAATATCAATGCTCTGATTACAAATATGAACTCCATTTTATAAAAATAATTTTCTAAATATTTTTAATTTAATTTTTAAATAAAATCACTATTTACAGAAAATTCATTTTTTTTCAGAAAAAAAAACCCCAAAAATTACCATAGCATAATATCGGTGCTCTGAGTTCAAAAATGAAATCCGTTTTATAAAAATAATTTTCTAAATATTTTTAATTAAATTTTTAATTAAAAAACACTATTCACTGGAAAAAACTAATACTTGAATAATAATTTATGAAACCGTTATTTAACCATTTTATTGAATCACATTACTTAATCAAGCTGCTTAGATTATATTAATACTTTGTTTAAGTGAGATTACTAATCCATTTGGACACATTACTAATCCTAATCATAAAATCACTATTCATAATTTACTATTCATCAAAAATTAAGTTGATCCTATTAGACTCTAAATTTCGTACTGAACATATTTGCAGAAGACCATTTTTCGAAAATCAATACACATTTTTAATTATTTAAGGTTTACACAACCATTTTTAAAATATCCTTTTTCTAAAATTCATCAAAAATATGCATACAATATTTATCCGGTCATTTGAAAATTCATAAACTTCATCATAAGAAGAAATCCCAATTTTTATTTAAAACAAACGATTACACAAGGCAGTTAGGGTCTCCTTACATAGCCCCTTATCACACCAGTATATGACCTAAGTGTAAGTTGTGCTAAGGTGAGAGAATACGAGGGAGGCTCAGCTAACATCGCACGAGTAGTAATTTCTATTAGTTTGAACTTCTCTCAAAGGCGATTTCGTTTTAGATTCACACGATGAAGTTCGGCTTGGGTTTGGTCCAGAGCAAAGCCCAGTGGTGCTACCTCCTTCCCAAGTTCTGTTAGATGGGCTTCGATCGGTCCAAGACTACTGGGTGAGGCCATCGAATCTTCTTTCTATAAATATTAACCAAGATTACTTGTATTTAGAGGCAATAATCAAAATGTTTAGTTTCCAGCGGTCATATTGACCAATGGTCATATAACCGTCTAAACCCAACTGTCTCATTTTAATTATACTCATGTTATCAAATAAAACATTTTTGTTGAGTATAAAAAATAAAATAACACATGAAATTAGGAAACAAGATTTATTCAAAATTTCGGGTCGTTACAATCTTCCACCTTAAGAAATTGCGTCCTCACAATTTTTTAAAAATTGGGTTTTGAAATTTCATTGAAAGTCCCACATCGGAAAAAGAGTCAGTAACACTATTAGTTTAAAAGAAATAAAAGGAAGTACAAAGGCCACCCGAGTTTACTCATACTAGGATTCCATGTAGGAAACATGGACATGGAGGAGAAAACAAAGGGTCACGTTCTAAAGGAGAGTGATAGAAAATATGATTAGGAGAAAGTTAACCATAAGAAAATCCCAAACTTATGATGTGTGTAAATGATCTTTGATTACCTAGTAGGAAACGTAAACCAACAACGTTTTTGTTTTACGTTCCTTTTCATAATTTTGAGGAATTCATTTACAACATAGAACAAAAACATAAGGAAATATATCTACCTTCATGTAGAGTTTCACCCTTTAATAAGTTTCTACCAAAACTAATATTTTCTCCTAAACGATGAGCATTCAAAACTACTTGGTCTCATCAAAACACAAGAATCATCTTCTAGAGAATCACATAATCCACAAAAGAATAACTATCTATTTCTTCTATCTTTAAACATTATCCCAAAAACAGAAAGGGTAAGGTTAAACAACTCTTCAAAAAGGAAGAATCCCATAGGAATGGAAACTAATTTTAAATCTTCAATGTTCCATGGTAATACCCAAAGTTCATTATAGACCATCCCATAAATAATGGTCCTTAAAATTCCTCAAAATAAACCAAACTAAGATTGAAACCCAAATACAAGAAGGATTTGATAACATAGTCTTCCATAATAAACTTCATTGTTCATCTCCAACAACATCAACCACTCCTAACATCTTATAACAAAATTATCTAAACTAAACATATTTTACCCAAGATAGGTAAATCATTCCCATAAGTAACCTAAATTACTATAATTCCACCATAAATTCATCGATTCTTCAAAATATAAGTCAACCATACTCCTCAATGAAAATACCGAAGTAATCTATTTACCTCGATCATATAGGGTCCCCAAAATATTGAACATATTCCAAAATAATAATCATTTTTAACCCCCTAATCATCTATGTCATATTAATACGACAATCATCGCATTTCCTATCACATTGGTTTTTGGGACATGTTCTTCCATTTCCCGCCATTAACTAAGAAAAGAAACTATAATTAGGGGCTTATTTACTTAGGTAATAATCATGAAAATGAAACTTTAAGAATAAAAGAATAAACATGTAGAATAAAAGTATATCCTAACTTGTGATCCCCTAGGTTACAATCTAGGTTATCCATGATCATATATTCTTATGTGAATCATTATTTTGTTTTATCCTTGTTCCTTTAATAATGGTTCATACTAAGCTTATTAATTTACCAAAGCATATCCCCCAGGAGTGTCGTAACCAAGAGTGCAGCAAGGCCCGTTGTTGTGTACCAGTTCTCGTTCGAGTCTAGCTCAAAGCGGTGTTTTCAGGTTTTAACCCTATGTACATCTGTGCCAAAGCGACCTCTACCCACTCGTATCCATAGAGTGATGTATTTTCTTGGAAACCCCTAACTCAATACTCACCAAAATACCAGGAAGATTTCCTATATTTAAACTTTTCTATAGGGTTCTTCCTAGATTTTTCATATCCTAATTTCCACAAATAACTAAAGCATCCTTTGATACCAACTATAGCATCCCGCCTTTTTATCACATAAACTTTCATTACATTTTACAAAACTGAGGATCTTTAAGGTTTAGTGTCTTGGAAACCAGGAACATTAAACATGAAAACAAAAAACATTCTTCTAAAACACTTGAAAGGCTTCTCCTCATGTTCATCCTAGGTTCATTACTACATCACAAAACCTGGGAGCATACATCAAAAGAAAGGGTGAGAAAAAATCCCTGTAAGGGAAAAAAGAGAAACATTTTACATGTGAACTTGAGATACTTAAATAAGGTCATGAAAAGAACTTTAAGGCATGAGAATGAAATCATGAGGCATATCATAATAAAAATAACATTTTCATAACTTGAAGATGTGGCTACAACATTTAATATTGACAATCATTTCGTTTCACCAAGGTCCATCCCCAAGGTGTCGTTAAAAATTACCAAGGTTATTCACCAAGGCATCGTTAAAAATGGTCATCTCTAGAGATTAAGTCTTTACCCAATGCATTAGAGCGCTATCTAGGCGCACCCTTAAACTGTAATCTATTGTGGTTATATCATTATCCAATGCAATGGGGCGCTATAAGGGCGCACCCTTAAATGTGCCTTTATTATTATGTGAGCCACATATATCATCATCAAGCACTTCATAAATAACCCATATAGCATAAAATAAAGGGGTTTCATTTCATAATCATAATGTTTTAAAAACCGCTTTAAAGACATGATCTTTACGTCACTTTAAACCCACGGAAAGGGAAAGCCGGTCTCATGTATGTAAATCCCAGAATTTAAAATAGAACATTTTGATATATATGTGAATACCCCTGTAGAAATAAGATCTTTGAGTATTCATTTTATAACGTAAAATAATTTTGAGAAAAGAGAGAGAGGCACTTTGAGACGAAAATTCTGCAGCATAACGGCTATGTTTCGGGGTTTTTGAAAACATTGAGATAAGAGGGGACATGGGTCAAACATTCATAAATGACCCATAAAACAGTAGAGGGACAAAATATAAAGTATTTAAGAACATGGTAATGAAATTTGAAAATATACCATATGAAAGGAAGAAAAAAAAATAGATTTCTCTTGTGAGAATTCGGCAGCCTAACAGCGTCACTTAAAATTCAACAAAATTGAATTGACAAGGTCAAATAGGGTCTCTCATAATATGAACATAAGATTATAGTATGATAGATATAGATATCATACCACAACATAATAGAAAGGAACTTGAAAGAATTGACATGAAAGTAGAATTTCAAAACGAGAAGGGTGAAGAACCACTTAAAAATTCTGCAGCCTAACGGCGCCACTTAAAACTTCAAAAAACTGAATTGAAGAGATCAAATAGGGTCTCTCATCATATGAACATAATATTCTAGTATGATAGATAGAGAGATCATACCCCAACATAACAAAAAGTAACTTGAAAGAATTGAAATGAAAGTAGAACTTCAAAACGAGAAAGGTGAAGAACCACTAAAAAATTCGGCAGCCTAACGACGCCACTTAAAACCTCAAAATACAGAATTGAAGAGATCAAATGGGGTCTCTCATAATATGGTCATAAAAGATCGGTATGATAAATTTAGATATCATACCCCAACATAATAAAAAGGAACTTGAAATACTTTACATGAAAATAGATCTTGAAAAATGAGAAGGGAGAAAGAATCTGTTACAAAAAATATCTACAGCCTAACGGCGCCACTTAAAACTTCATAAAACAAAATAATGAGAGTAAGAGGGGATCTCTCATTATTTGAACATAAAAAGGGATGTAAGAGGAATATAAATTTACACCCTTTAACATAAAAACATGGAGCATAAAAGAAATTACATAAAAGAGATTTCTTGGAAAGAAAGAGAGAGATCAGATCCCTTACCTTAAAACAAAACTCTTAAAACTCAATGGTTGGGACCTTGAGGGCTTGGGGGCACCATGGGAGGACTCCTTGGGAGGTAATGAGACTAGAACTTAGTTGGGGGAGAGTGGGGAGTCGAATGGATGAGAGGATGGCTTGGTATTTATAGGGAAAGTGAGGGGACAAGGCATTAATGGAAAAGGGACACCTCATTAGTGGTTTTGGAAAAACCATGGACTTTCCCATGGTATTGGTCACTTGGGACACATCATACCTTATCTCACTATTCATAATTCTAACATATTGATTACAAACTTAATACATCATTTAATGATGTCATTAAACACTCGTAACTTAAAAACTGTATTTTCACTATTCATCAAAAATTCAACTTTCTCAGAATAATCCCAAAATTTCACCTTAACCAAATATCAACACTCTGATTACAAATATGAACTCCATTTTATAAAAATAATTTTCTTAATATTTTTAATTTAATTTTTAAATAAAAACACTATTCACCGAAAATTCATTTTTTCCAGAAAAAACCCCAAAAATTACCATAGCATAATATCGGTGCTCTGAGTTCAAAAATGAAATCCGTTTTATAAAAATATTTTTCTAAATATTTTAAATTAAATTTTTAATTAAAAAACACTATTCACCTGAAAAAACTAATACTTGAATAATAATTTATGAAACCGTTATTTAACCATTTTATTGAATCACATTACTTAATCAAGGTGCCTAGATTATATTAATACTTTCTTTAAATGAGATTACTAATCCATTTGGACACATTACTAATCCTAATCATAAAATCACTATTCATAATTTACTATTCATCAAAAATTAAGTTGATCTTATTAGACTCTAAATTTCGTACTGAACATAATTGTAGAAGACCATTTTTCGAAAATCATTACACATTTTTAATTATTTAAGTTTTACACAACCATTTTTAAATTATCCTTTTCAAAAATTCATCAAAAATATGCATACTATATTTATCCGGTCATTTGAAAATTCATAAACTTCATTATAAGAAGAAATCCCTATTTTTAATTAAAACAAAGGATTACACAAGGCAGTTACGGTCTCCTTACATATCCCCTTATCACACCAGCATATGACCTAAGTGTAAGATGTGCTAAGGTGAGAGAATCTGAGGGAGGTTCGGCTAACATCGCACGAGTAGTAATTTCTATTAGTTTGAACTTCTCGCAAAGGCAATTTCGTTCTAGCTTCACACGATGAAGTTCGGCTTGGGTTTGGTCCAGAGCAAAGCCCAGTGGTGCTACCTCCTTCCCAAGTTCTGTTAGATGGGCTTTGATCGGTCCAAGACTACTGGGTGAGGCTATCGAATCTTCTTTATTTAAATATTAACCAAGATTACTTGTATTTAGAGGCAATAATCAAAACGTTTAGTTTCCAGCGGTCATATTGACCAATGGTCATATAACCGTCTAAACCCAACTGTCTCATTTTAATTATACTCATGTTATCATGTAAAACATTTTTGTTGAGTATAAAAAATAAAATAACACATGAAATTAGGAAACAAGATTTATTAAAAATTTCGGGTCGTTACAATCTTCCCCCCTTAAGAAATTGCGTCCTCGCAATTTTTTAAAAATTGGGTTTTGAAATTTCATTGAAAGTCCCACATCGGAAAATGAGTCAGTAACACTATTACTTTAAAAGAAAGAAAAGGAAGTACAAAGGCCACCCGAGTTTACTCATACTAGGATTCCATGTAGGAAACATGGATATGGAGGAGAAAACAAAGGGTCGCGTTCTAAAGGAGAGTGATAGAAAATATGATTAGGAGAAAGTTAACCATAAGAAAATCCCAAACTTATGATGTGTGTAAACGATCTTTGATTACCTAGTAGGAAACATAAACAAACAACGTTTTTGTTTTACGTTCCTTTTCATAATTTTGAGGAATTCATTTACAACATAGAACAAAAACATAAGGAAATATATCTACCTTCATGTAGAGTTTCACCCTTTAATAAGTTTCTACCAAAACTAATCTTTTCTCCCAAACGATGAGCATTCAAAACTACTTGGTCTCATCAAAACACAAGAATCATCTTCTAGAGAATCACATAATCCACAAAAGATTAACTATCTATTTCTTCTATCTTTAAACATTATCCCAAAAACAGAAAGGGTAAGGTTAAACAACTCTTCAAAAAGGAATAATCCCATAGGAATGGAAACTAATTTTAAATCTTCAATGTTCCATGGTAATACCCAAAGTTAATCATAGACCATCCCATAAATAACGGTCCTTAAAATTCCTCAAAATAAACCAAACTAAGACTCAAACCCAAATACAAGAAGGATTTGATAACATAGTCTTCCAAAATAAACTTCATTGTTCATCTCCAACAACATCAACCACTCCTAACATCTTATAACAAAATTATCTAAACTAAACATATTTTACCAAAGATAGGTTAATCATTCCCATAAGTAACCTAAATTACTATAAGTCCACCATAAATTCATCGATTCTTCAAAATATAAGTCAACCTTACTCCTCAATGAAAATACCGTAGTAATCTATTTACCTCGATCATATAGGGTCCCCAAAATAGTGAACATATTCCAAAATAATAATCATTTTATAACCCCCTAATCACCTCTGTCATATTAATACGACAATCATCGCATTTCCTATCACATTGGTTTTTGGGATATGTTATTCTATTTCCTGCCATTAACTAAGAAAAGAAACTATAATTAGGGTCTTATTTAATTAGCTAATAATCATGAAAAAGAAACTTTAAGCATAAAAGGATAAACATGTAGAATAAAAGTATATCCTAACTTGTGATCCCCTAGGTTCCAATCTAGGTTATCCATGATCATATATTCTTATGTGAATCTTTATTTTGTTTTATCCTTGTTCCTTTAATAATGGTTCATACTAATCTTATAATTTTAACAAAGCATATCCCCCGGGAGTGTCGTAACCTAGAGTGAAGCAAGGCCCGTTGTCGTGTACCAGTTCTCGTTCGAGTCTAGCTCAAAGCGGTGTTTTCAAGTTTTACCCCTATGTACATCTGTGCCAGAGCCACCTCTACCTGCTCGTATCCAGACAGGGATGTATTTTCTTGGAAACCCCTTACTAAATACTCACCAAAATACCAGGAAGATTTCATATATTTAAACTTTTCTATAGGGTTCTTCCTGGATTTTTCATATCCTAATTTCCACAAATAACTAAACCATCCGTTGATACCAACTATAACATCCCGCCTTTTTATCACATAAAATTTCATTAAATTTTACAAAACTGAGGATCATTAAGGTTTAGTGTCTTGGAAACCAGGAACTTTAAACATGAAAACATAAAACATTCTTCTAAAACACTTGAAAGGCTTTCCTCATGTTCATCCTAGGTTCATTACTGCATCATATAACCTGGGAGCATACATCAAAAGAAATGGTGAGCAAAAAGCCCAGTAAGGGAAACAAGAGAAACATTTTACATGTGAACTTGATATAATTCAATAAGGTCATGAAAAGAACTTTAAGGCATGAGAATGAAATCATGAGGCATATCATAATAAAAATAACATTTTCATAACTTGAAGATGTGGCTACAACATTTAATATTGACAATCGTTTCATTTCACCAAGTTCCATCCCCAAGGTGTCGTTAAAAATTACCAAGGTTATTCACCAAGGAGTCGTTAAAAATGTTCATCTCTAGAGATTAAGTCTTTACCCAATGCATTAGAGCGTTATCTGGGCGCACCCTTAAATTGTAATCTCTTGTGGTTACATCATTATCCAATGCAATGGGGCGCTATCAGGTCGAACCCTTAAATTTTCCTTTATTATCATGTGAGCCACATATATCATCATCAAACACTTCATAAATAACCCATATAGCATAATATAAATGGGTTTCATTTCATAATCATAATGTTTTAAAAACTGCTTTAAAGACATGATCTTTACGTCACTTTAAACCCACAGAAAGGGAAAGCGGGTCTCATGTATGTAAATCCCAGAATTTAAAATAGAACAATTTGATATTTATGTGAATACCCCTGTTGAAATAATAGCTTTGATTATTCATTTTATAATGTAAAATAATTTTGAGAAAAGAGAGAGAGGCACTTTGAGACGAAAATTCTGCAGCATAACGGCTATGTTTCGGGGTTTTAGAAAACATTGAGATAAGAGGGGACATGGGTCAAACATTCATAAATGACCCATCAAATAGTATAGGGACAAAATATAAAGGATTTAAGAACATGGTAATGAAATTTGAAAATATACCATGTGAAAGGATGAAAAAAAAAAGATTTCTCTTGTGAGAATTCGGCAGCCTAACGGCGTCACTTAAACTTCAACAAAATTGAATTGACATGGTCAAATAGGGTCTCTCATCATATGAACATAAGAGTCTAGTATGATAGATATAGAGATCATACCCCAACATAATAGAAAGTAACTTGAAAGAATTGACATGAAAGTAGAACTTCAAAACGAGAAGGGTGAAGAACCACTTAAAAATTCGGCAGCCTAACGACGCCACTTAAAACGTCAAAAAAACTGAATTGAAGAGATCAAATAGAGTCTCTAATAATATGAACATAAGAGTACAGTATGATAGATATAGAGATAATACCCCACCATAACAAAAAGGAACTTGAAATAATTGACATGAAAGTAGAACTTCAAAACGAGAAAGGTGAAAACCCACTAAAACATTCGGCAGCCTAACGACGCCACTTAAAACTTCAAAATACTGAATTGAAGAGATCAAATGGGGTCTCTCATCATATGGTCATAAAATATCGGTATTATAAATTTAGAGATCATACCCCAACATAATAAAAGGAACTTGAAATACTTTACATGAAAATAGATCTTGAAAAATGAGAAGAGAGAAAGAATCTGTTACAAAAATTTCGGCAGACTAACGGCGCCACTTAAAATTTCAAAAAAAGAAATAATGAGAGTAAGAGGGGATCTCTCATTATGTGAACATAAAAAGGGCAGTAAGAGGAGTATAAAAGAACACCCTTTAAGATAAGAACATGGAGCATAAAAGAAATTACATAAAAGAGATTTCTTGGAAAGAAAGAAAGAGATCAGATCCCTTACCTTAAAACATAACTCTTAAAACACAATAGTTGGGACCTTGAGGGCTTTGGGGCACCATGGGGGGACTCCTTGGGAGATAATGAGACCCGAACTTCGTTGGGGGAGAGTGGGGAGTCGAATGGATGAGAGGATGGCTTGGTATTTATAGGGAAAGTGAGGGGACAAGGCATTAATGGCAAAGGGACACCTCATTAGTGGTTTTGGAAAAACCATGGGCTTTCCCAAGGTATTTGCCCATGGTATTGGCCACTTGGGACACCACATACCTTATATCACTATTCATAATTCGAACATATTGATTACAAACTTAATACATCATTTAATGATGTCATTAAACACCCGTAACTTAAAAACTGTATTTTCACTATTCATCGAAAATTCAACTTTCTCAGAATAATCCCAAAATTTCACCTTAACCAAATATCAACGCTCTGATTACAAATATGAACTAAATTTTATAAAAATAATTTTCTAAATATTTTTAATTTAATTTTTAAATAAAAACTCTATTCACCGAAAATTCATTTTTTTCAGAAAAAACCCCAAAAATTACCATAGCATAATATCGGTGCTCTGAGTTCAAAAATGAAATCTGTTTTATAAAAATAATTTTCTAAATATTTTTAGTTAAATTTTTAATTAAAAAACACTATTCACCTGAAAAAACTAATACTTGAATAATAATTTATGAAACCGTTATTTAACCATTTTATTGAATCACATTACTTAATCAAGGTGCCTAGAATATATTAATACTTTCTTTAAGTGAGATTACTAATCCATTTGGACACATTACTAATCCTAATCATAAAATCACTATTCATAATTTACTATTCATCAAAAAGTAAGTTGATCTTATTAGACTCTAAATTTCGTACTGAACATAATTGTAGAAGACCATTTTTTGAAAATCATTACACATTTTTAATAATTTAAGGTTTACACAACCATTTTTAAAATATCCTTTTTCTAAAATTCATCAAAAATATGCATACTATATTTATCCGGTCATTTGAAAATTCATAAACTTCATCATAAGAAGAAATCCCAATTTTTATTTAAAACAAAGGATTACACAAGGCAGTTACGGTCTCCTTACATAGCCCCTTATCACACCAGCATATGACCTAAGTGTAAGGTGTGCTAAGGTGAGAGAATCTGAGGGAGGCTCGGCTAACATCGCACGAGTAGTAATTTCTATTAGTTTGAACTTCTCGCAAAGGCGATTTTGTTCTAGCTTCACACGATGAAGTTCGGCTTGGATTTGGTCCAGAGCAAAGCCCAGTGGTGCTACCTCCTTCCCAAGTTCTGTTAGATGGGATTCGATCGGTCCAAGACTACTGGGCGAGGCCATCGAATCTTCTTTCTATAAATAGTAACCAAGATTACTTGTATTTAGAGGCAATAATCAAAACGTTTAGTTTCCAGCGGTCATATTGACCAATGGTCATATAACCGTCTAAACCCAACTGTCTCATTTTAATTATACTCATGTTATCATATAAAACATTTTTGATGAGTATAAAAAATAAAATAACACGTGAAATTAGGAAACAAGATTTTTTCAAAATTTTGGGTCGTTACTGCAATTAGCAACCATAGTTGCCGGGCAACGATTGGATGCTACGCTGACCTGATGCGCACTGGAGGAGATACAACAGTTGTCTGCAAACACTTGAATTGGCGTGCAAATAGATATGGAGCATAGGCCTCACATAAAATTTCCCCATCAATTCTGGTGGCCAGTACACCATCTCTGCAGGCCAGCATGTAAGACCTCTATTCCAAGCTGGCTGATCCATCGTCAACAAATCGCCCTGTTGGCAGATTTCCATAGGGACACAAGTGGAATTCCTTATACATACCTAGCCTTAGACTAATATCATAGGCAGTGAGGGACAAAAGACAAAATCCAGAGAAGGCCTGAATAGATGGCCTGAAAGAACATTCGGGAATCTATATTCCATTCTGAAAACCATATGTCTGGAAGTTAGTCGTGATCCATCCCCATAAAACTTGGAATGGTCCCACTAATCTCAAAGGAGACTTACCCACATAGACATGGAATAAACTCTTGTGAATCTTTGCGAAAACTGGGGTATCCAACCCCACCATCTTCCTCTCATCGAACTTGGCTACAATAACGAAGGTCCCTAGCCTGATGCCTCCCTTCGAATCTCTGACTGGAAAAAGATAGACACTGAGCCATAAGGCTAAAAAGCCTGCTAGATGGGTCTTCTCTGGGATTTTATGATTCACTTCATACCACCATTTCTTAAACTCTCCTAATTCCTGAGTCGGCCAGAATGTGCTAGGAGCACCTCTCTTATCCGCTCTATGGAATCTAGTAGGATGACTATAGGTGGGACCCTTTTCCCTCTTCTTCTTGAGAAACATATCCATCCATTACTCTAGATGATTATCCCTTCTAGAATGAGTCTTTGAAGTCTTTGAAATTTTGATCTTATGATAAATGTTCAATAATTCTCGAACGAAATTCGGAGTCTTCTCTGGATCATTCAAGGTTTCCATTAGAGGGATGAATTCATCATACATATCACACAAAATTGGAACCCGTGAGATCTTTTAGACATCCCACAAACTAATGCCTACTTCTCCATGGGTCAGATGGAACGAATTAGTTTCTGGGATCCAGTGGCAAACAAATCTGGTGCAAAATTATCATTCCTATAAACATACATCTACCCAGCTTAGACGTCTTCATAAATTGTAGCTCCCTTCAGATCCTCGACAAACTCTTCACAAGTTTGTCGCACCCAATAATCCCACATCCAAGTTGGCTTCACCCCTCCTCTAGAATGAAATTCCCATTTCCCCTTCTAGCCTTTGGATTGATCCATCTGAGAATTCCAAAATATTGATGGATAAAAATGTGGTTGTAGTTCAGGATTGTGAGGTTTCAGATCTGCTGCACACGAGCTATGATGCATTATATAGTCTTTCATTACTATTCTAGTATTTGAAAATGTTCTTGTTATTGAGACATTTGCTGATGAAAAGTTGGTATATGACTGAAACCTGGAATGTAGAGGATAGTTCTTTGCCTCTGGAATATTGACATCTTGCAGATGACCATGTCCATACAGAGGTAGATAGATGCTGTGTGGGAAATTAATATGATTCTTCTTTAAGTACTTGGCTAATTTAGGGAGAGTACTTTCACAAACGGTATAGTAATCATGGCCAATGATGTCCATCATATTATCAATTCTTTTTCTTTCCAGTTAATCAGCTGTTTCGATTCTCTTGGGATCTATTGGATCTGCACAAAATTTGAATAATTAACTCCTAAAGTAAGATAACTTTCCATAAAATTTGTGTATGAGTTTGAAAAATTGGATAAGGCATTTAGGCGCGCAATTCCCATAGTTGGCGCGCAAGTCTCCTTTAGTCGTGCAAGTATTGGGCATGCAAGTATTGAGCGCGCAAGTATCACTGCACAAGTCCAAATACCTTAATAGAAGCGTGACGCAAGAAACAAGAAGCACGGACGAGCGAAATCCGGAAGTCCACCTATGCACTGAGAGAAAAAAAACAAGAGAGAGACGGGTGCTTTGCGTGAAGTGACACCATATATTTATAGACGAGGTTGTACCCCTTTGCACCAGACCCTGTGTGTCCGAAGCCCATTTGCGCGCCATACCCTGTGCGCCCTAACTTCCTTTTGTTTCTCATTTTCCTCAGAGTCAATTCCTCATTCCTTTTTGGATCCAACTCTGATGGGGGACTATTGTTGACGCTCATTTTTCATCACAGAGTCTAAATGAAATGAAAAGGGAAATACCTCAATAAGGAAGATTCATTCTTTGAATGAACATCAAAAAAAGAGAAAGGGATGAACAAGGAGAAGATTTCCCATAGGTCGCGCAAGTTCCAGCATGGTCACACAAGTAGACATGCGCGCCGCCCAAATGGGCACGCTGGTGATGTGCACGCCCTCTTTTAAAATTACCCAGGGTCTTCTCCCGCCTAAAAATACCTCAGTGGGCCCCCCATTTGAGGAAGGAATTTTTCCAGAATTCAGATACAGAGCTCTGAACACCCAAGTTTCTTCTTCAAGTCTTCCAAACACTTATAAGGTAATTCTTTACCTAGAATGGAATGTCTAAACAAGAGGAATAAGGTCTAAGTGTTAGAATTCACTAACACTTGCGCGCCTAAGTGTTTTACCCTTAAGGGAAATGGATACACTTGCGCGCCTCCTTAACTACTCATTTAAACTTGCGCGCTAATCTTCTGGAAGTACCTCGAGATAATTCTAAAGGCTTTGGTCAGGGATCACCCAAGTAAAACCCTACTGGTTAACAAACACGCAAGTACCCATGTGCCGCGCAGGTATACCTGCGTGACTAGGACTTGCACGCCCACGCAGTACCTGCGCGCCTACCAGTACGTGCACGCCCTTCTATTTTTGGGTACCTTTCCTTCACATTTTAACCCCTCTTATGCCATTACACCTCTCCTATTCAAGATTTAGTCTTTAAGACACACTTCAAATCCATTTATGGCATGTTTTCTTGATTGACTTCTTTATACGAATGGCATTCTGTGGAATATATCTCAAAACCTAGTGATTTACACATCTTTATATCACTAAAGTTGGAGAGTTAATTCATTCAACCTCATCCTCTAAGATGAGAGAATCATTCATTTGGGCCTCCTTCTCAGGAGTAAGCCCCATGTCCTTATTGATTTGAGCCTCCTTCTCAGGAGTAAGCCCCCAGTCCTCATTGATTTGGGCCTCCTTCTCAGGAGTAAGCCCCAAGACCTCATTTATTTGGGCCTCCTCCTTTTTAGAAGTAAGTCCCATGTCCTTTAATTTTTTAAAGTCCCTTAACTTGGTCCTCCTTCTCAGGAGTAAGCCCAAGTATTAATTTATCTTAACTAGTCTTAATTTACATTTGATCTGGGCTTCCATATCAGTAGTAAAACCCAATCATGAGTCCCCTCCAAATTTGGGTATCATCCTCAGGAGTAATCCCCAAGTTAGAGTAAACAAATCTCAATGAAGTACATATACCTTTATGGACCTTGTTTATGGATTTCTTCCCTGAAGTAAATCTTAATCCTCATCTATTTTGGGCAGTCATACATACATTAGCCCCACATCATTGCATCTTTCGTGGCACAATTGTCTGGTTTCACCAATACCTCTTGTTTCTTACACCAAGCATGACTCACGTGAGCTTAGAGTGTAAAAGTAATCATGAAATATTTCATTGAGCCATCAATCATGCATAAACATCATACTCCCTTACTCGAACTATGTGAGTTCTGATTTCTTTTCCAAAACAAAGGATACGTAGGTATTCCATCAGTGGGTACAATCCCAACTCAGAAATAATCCATGATCTGCTGAATGACAATAAACTTCAAGTGCCCCACTGAGTGGCTTTAAAACATGTAAGGTTATCATAATGATCAAGAGACTTTTAGGTACTGAAGGATATCATTGACAGATTCTCTAACAAATACAGATGATTCTCTATCAATGAAGAACCTCAAATACATATAAAAGATTCTCTAAATTTCCTACACATCAATCATTGATTTTCAGATATAAAGGAAAGCTCATTTTATAATTGTTAATGTAATAAGGATTCACAAACATAACTTAAATCTATAAAGAGAGTCTCGAAGTAGAAAATAATTCTCCTAAAAAATGTGTGATGAGTCCGACCTCCCATCCCCTCAACCAATGCAAATTCCTAAGCCTCATCAGTCCACAACTAATAAGCGCCTACATTTGGAAAGTAGGTCCAAATGGATATGGAATCATTGGATGTTTCCGGTTCTATGAACAAACCTGTTAGAAACCGATTGAAATGTTTGAACCTTCAATCAACAAGGTCATCCCCACTTCCAAAGGAAACATGGTCATTTAGTGAATCTCTGTATATTAAGATAATAACCCAACACAACAAGGATAAGGTACCCACATTGGGAAAATACAATGTAAATCTTATGTGCCTTGAATTTACATTTATTACTACTATATATGGGTATAGGTGAGATATTAGGTTTATGGGATTAAAAAAAATACAATCTATTTGTTATTATTTCAGGCTAAAGAAAATTGTAAAAGAACATCATCGATTCGACCCCTGTTCTAGTGGTTCACATATTTCTGGTAACTACAATCATGAACACAATTTGATCATGATCATGAACAATTATCCTCTACCCCATACTGATGACTTGTTTGATCAAGTTAAAGGGTCTCAATACTTCTCAAAAATAGACCTTTTATTTGAATATCATTAATTAAGGGTGAAAAGGGAAGATATAGCCAAGAAATCCATTAAAATATGATATAAACACTATGAATTCATATTGATGAATTTCAAACATATAAATTACATTGTTATCTTTAAATATATAATGAATAGAGTATTTATAGATTACATTAATAAATTTATTATAGTCTTTATAGATGATATTATTATATATTCTAAGAGGAATTAAGAGTATGCAGATTATTTGAGGATTTCTTTAAAGACCTTAAGAAAGAATAAAATATATGTTAAATTCAGTATGATTGAATTATGATAATTTAAAGTATCGTTATTGGTCTATGTAAACAAAGGATCAAGTATATCTATGGTTCCTTCCAAGATATATGTAATTGAAGAATGGAATAGAGAATCAACTGTAACTAATATCCATAGTTTTCTTGATCTACCTAGATACTATCAAAACATTATGAGAAATTTCTAATAAAATTATAATCCACTGAATAAGTAAAATCATAAGGGATTAATTTTTATTGATATATGATTTTTGGACAATGTTAAAGATCTTTAGATAAGGATGGACACCTCACCAATACTCATATTTCTCGGTAGTGAATAAGGGTTTGTGATATATAGAAATGCATCAAACAAGGTAAAGGGTTCTGTCATAATAAAAAATCAAAATATTTGTAACTTATCAATTATTTCAATTAAAGGTCCATGATAAAAATTACCCAACACATGATTTCAGAGATATCAATGGTAATATATTCAAAAAAATATAGAGTCATTGTCTATATTCTAATAAGTGGCTATATATATTGATCACAAGTGGTTAAATTATATATTCACATAGGAGTTAATTATTCCCAAAAGGATATGGTTGGAGTTAATAAAGGACAATGAATGCTTAATAAATTACCATGAGGGAAAGGGGAACATGGTAAATTTTGACCCGAGGAGAAAAGATCATGATACACTATCCTTGATGAGGATTGAAAGAGACTTGATACTCATTGATTTCAAAGGGATAGACCTAGATATTTTTTAAGCAGGTGAGAAATCATATCTTTTCAAAATTACTACTCAACTATACATCTATATGAAGATCAAAGAAGAACAGATGGTTGATATAGAGATATAGATGAAGTTTGAAAGTATTCCATGGTTAAAAAATGATAATTCTATAATTATATGGTTCATGAAATAAATATACACCCCTTTGAAAGATTAATTGGATTATTCACATAAATATTCATTCTCTACCCATTATGGAAGAACAAAAATGTATAGAAATATCAAGGATAATTTCTGTTTGTAAACAATTTAGAGGGAGACTGTAGAGTATATATCAAGATTCCAAGTTTACGAATATGTTAAGGTTGAATGAAAAAATTATAATGGGATTATGAAATTGATACACATACCAATATGGAAATGGGATAACATCACTATGAATTTCATTTTTGGTATTCCCATGACTTCTAAAGGCTATAGTTTCATTCGGGATGTGGTTTATCGACTTACAAATTCAATTAAGTTCATTTCTATTCTAAAATTTCTCTCTTCAACAAGCTATGATATAAATAAATGAAGTGGTAATTCTATATAAAGTACCATTACAAATGTATCTATTGAAGATAGAAGGATTATAATTAATTTATAGAGAATTAGTTAAAAGAATTTGATATATAACTAAGTTTTAACATAGCTTATCAAACTCAAAAGGATGTTCATTATAAAGTTATAATTCAAACTGAAGAAAATATGATAAAATATTTTAAATGTATTTTAAAGTAGGTTGGGATCAATAACATACACTGTTAATGTTCTAAAAAATAATAAATTCAATTCTATCATTAAAATGAAACCATATGACGCTCTATATGGGAAGAGGTGTAAAAATCAAACTTACCGGGTTAAAGTTAGTGAGTATCCAGTGTTAAGAATAGATCCTAATAAATAAATATATGATAAGATTTAAACTATTCTTTAACATATAAATATAACGCATATTCATAAGAAGAGATATAAAAATAATTGTTAGTAATATTTAGAGTTTGATGTTGGAGATAAGGTATTCCATAAAATATAATAATGGAACGTTGATATATAACTCAAAATAGAGGGAATGTTGAGCTCAAGATATATCAAACACTTAAAAATACTAGAACATCTGAGGAAAGTATCTTATCTCTATATGCTTCCATCGAACCTCACACAAGTTTGGGAATTATTCTATATGTCAATTTTGAGGAAGTACATACCCAATCTACTGTATATACTAAACTCAATGTTTATACAAAAATAACATGATCTATCTTATGAGAAATAACCAATAGATATCTCATACCAAGGAGATAACGTACTTTGAAACATGACCTCCAACCAAGCCGATGTTCTATGGATTCAGTAGTTTGATAAATCATTGTGGGAACCAAAATATGTATTGAAGAAAGAGAAATATCATATATTTTCATCTATTTCATTATATTTCATGGGAAAGTTTTTTAAAAGGGATTGAATCTAACACCCAATATTTTTATTATATTAATATGTTGAATGAAAAGTTTCATACAAAAAAAATACAAAAAAAGTCCATAATTTATTTTTAAAAAATATTACAATACATTAAAACCATTACATCATTATGAAAAATAAATAAATAAAATTTTTAAGAAAATTATAAGAGGAATACAACAAAAATTAAATAAAACTAAAATCAATATTAAATCTACATCCTTATGGCTTACCTGGAAGATCATCCCACCATTTAAAACTATAGAAATAAATAAAATAATTACAGATATAATAGAAATTTTGATATATAAATTTTAAAAGGGTATTAATGAATCCTAGACAACTATGTGGGATTATATATAGTGGAAAAAAGAGTAAATATGACTCTTATAAGGTCATTGAATATACAGATACTTAAATATGGTCAGTTGTTATACATGTATACAATAATTATATTGAACATTCTATAATTGGAAGTGACTAATGATTAAAAATAATATACTTGATATGTAATTAATAAAAAATAAATAATTTTGGAAGAAAAATAAAAACAATACTCATTCATTTTTGAAAATATTTTTCAATATAAAGAAAGTATTTTTTTTATATAATGCGTTAGGAATTAGTTTTTCTCTTTTATAGAATCATTATAATGAAATTGATTGAATGAATTCAAATATTGACTGTGAAAATATGTAAATAACATAAACTAAGTAATTAATTATTTATAATGAGTAAAAATATATTTATTCATGGTTAAAGAAATATTTTTTTATTAAAAATTGTTTTAATCTATATTTTATGTTTTTATTTAAAGGATAATTTTCTCATATTTTGAGTATAAAATTTAATTATTGTTATTAATATATATATATATATATAATGAAATTATTTCTCATTCATGTAAATATATAAAATTTATTAGAAATAAGAATAAAAACATTTAATTTTTAAAAGGTTTATTTTTAAAATATTGTTTCGTATACATTTTGCATTATTATATTAAATTTAATTTTTTAAACTTTTGAAATTGAATATAATAAATTTTATTCTACATTTTAAATCATCATGATAATTTAAGTTAAAATTTTTTAATTTATTTTCAGGTAATAATTACTTATCGACATAAAAATATTTGTTACCACAGTAAGGTCAAAATTTGGGCAAAGGGTTAAAATTAATTGTCAAAGGCATAAAATATCACAACAAATATCTATAAAAATTGTGAATAACGGTATTCATGGACCACATATATTATTATCTTACATTGGAAAAACTTGTCTTGTAAAATATCATTTCTCTCACATTAAGGAATTGGTATTTTGGGGAATTCTTCTCAAAATCACCTTTTAAATGGACCTCATAGAACCAAGTAATACAACACTACCAATTTATTTTTTAATTTTATAAATTCATTAATTAACTATAATAAATTCTTCTCACATTTTTAGTAGATTTTTCTTCCATGAAGGTGGCCTAAATATTTTATTTAGATGGAATGTGTAAGAAGAATAATCAATTATATTTATGTACTGAATTCTAATATATCATTTTAAATTACCTTATCATCTAAAATCCTTATAAATCTTATTCACCAATATAATGATTTATTATTAAATCCATTATGTATCTTTAAAAGTGTTATTAATATAATATATCTCTATATTCTTACCCATTCATTGGTATAACAAATTCTTGTTTTGGGTGGTTTAACCACCCAAATAAGCGATGCCATATTATCTTAAAATTTTCAAATAGGAATGAGTATATATGTTATTAAATATTAATTTATGTTATGAGAATATTTATATAATTTCTACACAAAAAATTAATGGTTATTATATTGTAACTATTTATTATTAACCAATCAGCAAAAACATACTCGTCATGAAAACATTATAATAAACTAAACTTGTAGCTTCCATCAAATGGACATGGGATTGTACAAATAATTTTGAATATATCAATTCACTATATCAACTAATCATGATATGATTAGATTTTTTCATGGAATGAGAATTAATATTTCTATACAAAGACTTGTTTGAAATGATCTAAACTACAAGAATTTGATATCGATAATACATTATAAAAACATATACATAAAAAATGAATATAAATAAAATTTGAAAAATTAAATATACATGAATAATATTATAACAAAAATTATTATGTTATCTATTCTTATTACAATATAGGTTGGAGTGAATTCATGGAATTTGGGAATAATGGTAAGGGTTTCTCATCTCAATTTCCTTTCATTGATATATGATTCATATTCACCACCTATTTTCATTTATGTAGTGTATATACTACATCACATATATATTTTTATCATTATTTTCATGTAATTAAATTGATTTAAAAATCCACATATTTTTCTCTTTCAATGAATTTTGATCCAATCATTAGCAAAAATATTTGGTTTTGTCTCCAAATAATTCTTCTTAATTTAAATTTTAAATGATTTATATTACATTTTACGAATATATATAAACATACCAATTAAATATCATATTATTTTCTTCTAATCTAATTATGTTGGGGTTTACATTTTATTTCATAATTTACCTATATTTTTATTTTAAATTCGACCAAAATTACATTTTAAGGGTAATTATCTTCATATTTTATTTTGTTATTGAATCTTCATCCTCAACATATATATTACCTATATTTTTTATATATATCCTTAATTTTAATTATCTGTTTTCTTAATATCTCTTTAAATGGATTTTGAAATTTCAAAAAAAAAATTAAAATGTATATTCTTTTGTTTCCCACTCATTTATTTGATACCACTATTTTCGTGAGTTTCATTATAAAGCTTCCGTCCATGATTTTCATGATTATTAAAAATAAATTTTTATCACCTTATTAGTTTTCTAAAATAATTTATCCATATTTTATTTTTATGCCAAATGTTAAAATAATTTAAATTTTATTTTTTATTATTTTCTAAATTATTTTCTATGATTCATCTATGGTGTTACTTTTGTTATCTCATTATCCATTAATGTCTATTTTTATTTTTATTGGGTATATGTTTCAATGGAATTATACACTTTATTTCTTTTAATGGTTTATTTTTATTGTTTTCAAAGATTCTTATAAAAAAATTCATTATCATGGGTTAATTATGCTATGATGGATTGATAATTAATTTTATGTTTATGTGGAACCCATAAGTGTGGTTTATCATTATTTAATGGTTGAGACCAAAATTAGATAGTCCTATAAATAATTGGTTAAATATTTATATCTCATTATATTAAATTTTTTGGGACATAGCGGTTATCATAGTCCACTATGTTATGAGACATGTCTATCCTCTATGTGATGATGGTCTTGGAAGAGACCCATGATACTTGATATGTTTATCCATGATTATGTATGTACCAAAATTCTATGATATGTATTATCTTTATGTTATGATTCTTAATATTATACATGGTACTTAATTATTTAGATATAATTTTATAATTATGTTCTCATACTTGTATATTTACATTATGATAAATTATGATATTTTTTATGTTCAGCTATGTTGAATAGATTGATATCCCTTATGTTTTACCCTTAAAAAGATATGAGGCTCACCCTTTTCATAGGTTTCCATTCCATATGTTATAAATATGGGTGTCATGTATGATGTGTCAAGAACAATATCATATATGGGGGATATTTGGGGGAGATGTTATAAATTTTATAATATATATGATTTTAATGTATCTAATATCAGAGGAAACTATACATATATGTTATAGAGTGTGGTTTAATATGATATGTAATGTAAATTCATTTATAATGATGTATTACCTATATAAGTTATGGTTCAGTCATCTTAGTGGTATCATCATTATATCTCATCTTCAAAGTTTCACCATTTAATAATTACCTAAAAGATCCAATAAACTCCAACTCCATCACACCATATGATAAAATATTTGTTTAGATAGTTTTAACTTCCCAATTAAGATATAAATCCCCTATAACTATCATTACTCATGTTAGTACTAGTTGAAGATTCCTGATGTAATTTTTAATTTTATTTTCTGTGGATGGTATGTTTTGGGAAATGAGATTCAATATCAAATTTTGATTGTTTGTACTCAACAAAATAGATTTTTCTTTCAGGAGTATTAAGGCTCTTGAGGTGTCCTAAGGGCTCAAGGGGTCCCCAGAGGGTGATGTGGGGGGTACTATATATTTGGATGTAGAGATAAGAGTTATGTTTTAGTATCAACACCAACTATCCAGTGTCTTTTAAAGGGAGATTATTTACATTTTATCCCCCCAAATTTTATATGGGTTAGCCCGCTTCTACCCCTCCATTTATATCGCCTAGCCAAAAATACTCCCTCCATTTCACCCCTCTTCCTCCATTAATTATAGAATTATGGATATGGATATTTTCAATGATTTGAGGTTCAGTTTTTATTCCATAAAACTCTGTTGATCTTTTCCCACCTCTAATTATTATTTTCTTTTACTCCCTATCTGGGGTTCGATTCCAATTCCAATGTAGTATAGTGGAATTCAATGAATATCTTGAAGGTTTTCACTGCCTGAGGAGGGTACGTCCCGAGAAAATTATTGGGTGTCATTGTTCATCAATTCAATCAAGGTGAATCATTTAGTGAATCTATTTATGGGTTTTCTTATAAATTAAATCAAATTCTGATTGTAATGAATTTTGTGTTGGTGATTTAGGTAAGGATGAGGATAGAAATGTCTTGTGAACTCTATATGTGTTGTAGGATGTGATTCCAATGTGGTGGGTGTGTTTGGTGAGTTTTGAAATATTATACCATTTCTAAATGAATGGTTTACATAAATATAAAATATTATAATTAAATTGTGTGTTGTTTTTTCATAGAATGGGTGAATGGGTATATAGGCGGTGGTTTTGTTGGATATGATGAGATGAGTCAAGACATGGACATTCCTTAGTAGTTCTTCTAACATATATTTTACCAAAGTAGAATCTTTAAAAGAGGAAGGTTTTCGTCTATACTAGAAATATATATTTATGGGTGATTTTTATAAGAATTTTTTACTGTGTTCCCTCGCTAGTATTGTGATGGACCTATTATTACTAATTTCATTATTTTCCATTAATTAGTTTAATTGAAATTAAATTGTTAAATTCATATGGGTACCCAGTAATAATGGGACAAGGTGTCTTGGACACTATGTACATTATGAATTATCTTGATTCCTCATCCACTAATGGTTGATATAGGGACTAAGAAGTTATCCAAACACCTAGAAACCTATGATAGGGGATGTTAAATGAATTTATGTGGATGGTTTTAGTAGAATAGGTTGAGGAACCTTGATATGTGTTTTACCATAATGGAAAAATCATATGTATATTAGAGGTGGGTTTGATGATATTACAGGTCTATATTGACCTTAGATATAAATTTATTCCACGATACACCTCTTGAGACTTTCTTGAGTGAGGTATTCCTTCAGAGTTTATGAATTTGTATGTTGAATTTGATAATGTTGAGATTTGAGGTTCCCTCTTTCTTGGGGGCATTTAATGGAAGGACCAGTCATGAATGATGATCCTTAGTGGTATTCCTCCACTCATGTAATGTTCTAGGGAACCCATATGGGTGCCCCATTGAGATTTGACTCTTAGAGGGTGTGTATGGATATGCGTAGAGATGGTTGTGGGTATCATCCTAGAATATGGGAATGGGTGGTCAACCACCCCTTTTTATGATCTATGTTATTTATTATTTATTATTATATGTTATTTATTATGATTCCTTAAAATTTATTGTTGGAACCTGTAAGGATGTTATTACACAAGATGAATGAGAATAACTTATTGAGATGGCTAAGACCCTAGGATGGATGATATATCTTGGATCCATTCTCATGATTTATTGGGGGAATATTATTTGAATAACTAGCATCTATTGTCTACATGAACGATATATTTTTTGGGTTCCTTAAGGTGGTTTCTTCAATCTAGCATCAGAGATGTAATGGGGTGCATATAGAAATTCCTAGGATGCATGGGATTTCAATGACATTATGAGACTATTGTGAAAGCCCTTGGAGCCCGGTATTCGAATAGAGATACTATTATACCATTATTAATTCAAATAACCTCATGTATTTTAATGAATGTGTGAGGTGTTGGGTGGTAGTATATCGATTAGTATGGATATTTGGAATCCTGATAGCGCCTATTTAATATCCTTGATCAATTCATAGAATTCCCTGAGGATATCGTGGACACACAAGTGATGGTTCAGCTATGGACACATTATATGTGGATTCCTAAGTGAGTGAACATTGGTTCCAAGAGGGTTTCCAATTCAATTTCTTAATTCACCTAGGAATAAACTACACGTAGACATATTGGATTTTTCAGACCTCACCCCTCTGAGAATTCAGTCATTATTCTAAAAGTGAAAAAAATCTAATTACTACCATATGTTACATCCAGATGGCTACAAGATGAAGTATTCTAATAGATACACTATATCCCATGGCACATAATTGTGGGGGAATGAGATTTTAGTCCCCTGTGTGTGGATAAATTCTCCCTTGAGTAGATTCTCTTGGTTAGAGACACCTCAACACTAGCTAAAGTAGGTATATACGATCAGGGTCATGAACCTATGGATCAAAAATATTTATTGGTATTGTTACATGTAATATGGATAATCCATTAGGGTGGTTATGAAACATTTTTTGGAACATTCATTATAACATGCTTAGAAACATTCTATAACCAGGATAAACCATGTATTTCAAATTGATTTATTTATTTATTCATTGTAGTTGTTTATTTTAATATATCATGTCACATACACAAATCATATCATTATTGGTATAGTATGGGGCTATGTTGGTTGTTCCCTACTCTGTTATGTACTCACACCCTTCTCATATGGCTATGCCACTTAGGTACCTAAGAAAACTCTCACTAGAATGGAGGAATATTTTGGTATGAGACCACAATATAACATGGTTGAGTTACAATAGCTTATATGAGATTATAATATCAAGAATAGGTTAGGCTAAGTGTTTATAAAAGAAACTTATATATTTTTATATTCTTATTTATTTATTTTCCTCGGTCTATTCTGTATATGATATCATCCTAGTGGGTCTTCGACCTTGTATGAATATATACATGTCTTTAATTTTCATATAATGTATAGTTTATTTATTATTTCTATGTACTATAATGGTATGTACGTGCATTATGCCTTTTTTATTATTGTTGTGCACTTTGATATAAGGGTTATAACCTCCCCATGGTACTTCCTTAGACCCCAAATTCTAGTAAGCATTCTCTGGATTTAGTAGAGTCATGCCTATGGTTACATGGTGGTCCAGTCCAATTATTCATAGGGAATTAGGGAGGGAACTAAAAAGTGCTACCATAGGTCTATTTTTATTTTTTAAATTACTAGTTGGGTTTTTTTATTAACAAGATACAGGGATGCGTCTCTTCTTGTGATTGGAACTATGTTGGTCTGTCCTAAATACCATTTCTTGTAGGGTGTTTAGGTTACTAAGGGTGGGGTTTATTTTCTAGATTTTCGATCTTATAGTTCATTGATTTCTCCACATGTGATACATATAATGACTGTGTTTTATGGTTTATTTGTTTTTTAATTTAGATCATGGAGGTAAGAGAAGTTTTAATTAATCATTCTCAACGCAATGGTATTCACATGAAATAGAAAATTTCTTATGTGTGATTTATGTCACTAATGAGGGGATCAGTTTTTTAATGTGTCAACACTACTTATATGGAGTTTTTCCATATAATTAACTTTTATAATTTTACTTAGCTTGGACGATATCTATGTTTATTTTCTTCTTATGGATGGTTATGTGGATATATAGAGAGATTATTGATTATGATGATGATGATCGAATTGTTCCATGTTACTAGGAGCTTCACTGGCCTTTGTAGTAGAGTAAAGTGGAGAAATCCTTAGTGAGAAACCCCTAATGGGTGTTTGTTTTTATTTATGGAGATATAAAGCACTAATAATAACCTATTTGGTATTTTCCCATCTCTCTTGGAATGAAATTCTATACTATTGATCCAATAAATGTGTTTTACATGGTAAAAATCTTATTGGATGGTTCTATTGATTAGAAAAATGTCATTCGAAAAGTGTTGACCCTTGAGGGAGTAGTCCCATAGGTAGATTCTCAATGTAAATCAGTGGATAGTGGGAAATGAGTTTTTAATCTAATTACATTTATATATATGTGATATCTTTATTTGGGTGGTTTGGACCATGTGTTTTCATGGGATTATGGGACTAGAGTATGGAAAAACTTGGCGATTTGTGACTATATTTGTTTTATTCTTTTTGGGAAAGGATAGAGACCTAGAGACCCTTATATTTGACTCATGCCTTAGTGGTTTGGTGATTGTGATGTTTCGAGTTATCCAATGAGATTGGTTATTTTAAATATTCTGGATCCCTAGAGGTAATAAGCAACAATGGTTTCTTACATTTGAGATCGATGGATGAATGTTTTATGGAGAATATGAAATAGTCTTGTTGATGCCTTGATTTTATTTGAGAAAATAGCCCTAAGAGCTATTGGTAGGTATCAGAGATAGTTTCGGAAGGAAGGATTACACTAATGTTTATAACAATTTTTTGGGATTAACTAATCATGTATAGTGTGTGAATGGGTAGACACTCGTGTTTCTATACAAAACTTGTTAGAAAATGTTGTGTATCTATGGTTGGCATATACATGGTGCTCAATTTTGAGAAGCAGTTCCAATGGTGTTATGGTTAGATAAGAATTTCAGTCCAAATATCATGGTAAATGTTTAGGTGTGTATCCTAATTCTAGTGAATTTTGAATCACGGGATTATGAGTATGGTTTCATTGATTGTGTAGTGCTATAGGGAACTCCCATCAGTTTTTAGGTGAGATAAAGGTAACAAAAATTATTATATATGGTGTATGTTGAGTCTTAAAGTAGTGGAAAACTATGTGTGAGCTGAGAAACAATGAGAAATTATGAATTTTTGTAGGAATTATTTCTTAGGGATTGGATCAAAATGGAAAATTACCATTATGGTAGAGGATAAATCCAAAATGGACTAGATGTCGTGGAATGATCACATTGGATCAATCCTAGTTGATTATTAATAGAATGAATAGAATTAATAGGGACAATCAATAAATTCATAGTTATGGTGCTTGATGAAGTTGTTTCTGTGGGTTGGGTTTCCATTAGCTAGGAATATGTTACAAGTTGTGTTTCAATGTGGAATTTAATTATGAGAGAATTCAGCCACATCAAATCCTTATGTTCGATGATGGATAGGAATGATTCCCAATGATCTAAAATTGGATCCATTGATACAATGAGAAGGTCACTCATGTGGAGGGGGGTCTTATGTCATTTGTGGTGATACTAACCTCATTATAAGTGGTCAAGGATGCATGAAATATCTAGTTGGATATTTTTTTGGCATTAGGATTCTGATTTGTAAATGGTTTTGATTTTAATTGGAATCATCTAAAACCGCCAAGTAGATATTCAGATGTGGCTCTAGATGGTGTTCATACATCATCTTTTAGGATAGGATTAATTGAGGTTACACAAGAATTTTTAGTTTGTAGAGAGATAATGATCGAGGTGGGGTAGAGCCTAAAAACTACTTCGGTTTATTGAGGATATAATCTGGTAATTGCAATGGTAGTCAATTATAACTTCGAAGAGTATATTTCAAATGATCCCTGGGTTCCTCAAAGATTAGGCGAAATGTGATTTTTTATTCAATTAATGAGACCATTGAGTATAAGTAGCATTTTTGAGGTAGGTTATCCAAATGAGTCATGATAGATCATTTTCATGAAACTAGATGCGGTGAGGTGGGAACTGCATCAAGTATGTCATTTTGGATATAATTATAATATTTTAATTATTAGAATACGATTTTCATGGATATTATCGAATGTTGGGGAGGTTCTTGGATGATAGAAGTACACCTAGTCGAGTTTGAATTTATAGATGAGGAGATACATAAACTTTTGATCAATGTTTTCATATATATATATATATATATATATATATATATATATATATTCGGGACTAATATGATGAAAACTGCATGAAGCATATCATTAGGAAATAAAAAGGGTTCTTGGAAAAAAAAGGAAGGTAGCACCAAGTTAATGAAATTTTCTTTTGCTATCTTAGACCAATTTTTCGAAGCACCATTGGATGAATTTTTAGTTGGATGGTGACAACTTCATGTCTAGAGGTGTATGGGCTCATGTAAGTGTCATCCCATATTTTTATGATAATTTATACGATTTTTGGATTGATTTTAGTGATTTTATCACTATATTTTTAGAGTGGCTACTCAGAAGTTATTTTGGTATATGATAATGGAATGCATCCATTCAAACTATAATTTACAGCCGATGCAGGTTAGATGAGATAGTTGGGTAAAAATCATGTTTTATCGTTTTTGATAAGTGTTATAGAAGTGATATTGTATTAACCTATGTATGTACAAGTTTAAAATTTCTAAAGTAATTTTACACTTTAATTTAGGTGGATGGTCAGTTTTTGGAAGATCGATTCAAAGTCTAATTTTGAGATTTTGGACTCGTCAAAAGTGTGTTTTTGGATGAGGATTATTGCTTGAAAGGTGTCCAAGGAGCTCGAGAGTGACCCATGAGGGGAAGGGATGGCTACTAAATCCACGAATACAACATGCTTTCAAACATCTGGAAGTTTCATATAGAAACATTATTGGTTTTTGTCACTATCAACTACCTAGTGGACATTTATTAGATAAATAGTGGTCTTAAAATGCAGAAATTTACATTTCCCCTATTTGGTTTTTAGAGGGGTAAACCCTTTTCTCTACCACCATTTATCTCACATTTTCGGAGGGCCTCCATCCTTTCCACCCCCCTTTTGACCTAGATCAAGGGGTGATGTTTATGGATTTTTATAGTTATTTGAGGTATATTTTTTATTCCTATAACATCTGATGATATTATGCTCCAAGTGTTCTTATTTTCCTATTATCTCTAATTATGGATTGATTATGATTCAACATGATAATGGAAGAATTATATTATTCTCATTAGGAATATTCTATGTCTTGTGGTGGGACATCCCAAGGCGATTTTCATATTTCATCATCCATCGATTCAACCAGCGTACTTTTTTTGGTTATTTTATTGATGGGGTTTTATTAAAATATTACTAAATTTCTAGTTGTAATGGAATAAAATGTAGGGATTTTATGCTGGGATGATTCCAATGTAGTAGTTTGGACACTATAAGATTCATTGGATATGATTCTAGTGTGGTTGGAGGACCTTATGAGTTTTTTAAAATTACGAAATTTTTTAAATAAAAGACATTAATTATTAATTATTATAATTAAATTTTATGATTTCAGGGTGTGGAATAGGTGCATGGGTTATTGAGTGATGTTCATGTGGGCCAATAAAATCCATGGAAAGACACAAACATTACTCAATAAAGATTCTGAATTTTGGTTTATAAAAGGAAAATATCTAAAATAGGTAGGTGTTTCTTTATACTATCCCTATGGATTTATAAAAGTTGTTTACATACTTATGTCTGTTTTCAGACTCTATAGTAAGGTTATGTCCCAGTTATTATTGATTTGTTTAATATTATTTTAAAAATTTATTTTAATTTAAAATTTTAATTTCGTATGTGAAGAATAAAGGGAAAAGGTCTCTAGGCCACTATGGAGCTTGTACACTAATTGAAAACCTCATCCACTGATGGTTGAGGCTGAGACTGAGAAGTTACTAGGACACTTCTACACCTCCAATAAAAGGTGTGACATGACCTAAAGAACAAGAACATAATAGGTCATGTGATGAACCATGATATATGTTTTTCATAGGTGGTCAGACCATAGATAGAGTTTATGTGTGTTGGATGATCTTCCTAGCATGGAGTAAACTTCGACATAGATATAGACTATGGTCCATCTATCAATAATTTCACCATTGAGGTGTACCATTGAGGAATATGAAGTCATATAATGACTCTGATGATGAAATGGGCCAGGATACCCTCCAATCCCAAAGGACTAATCATGATTGATGACACAGAGTGGGATCCCTTTTCTGTATTAACGATATAGGGGACACTTGTTAGTTTCTCTTTGAGAGTTAACCCTGAGGGGATGCATATAGATATTAATAGATATGGTTTTAGGTGTCACCCAAAAACTCTAACCGATGGTTACGACCTATGGGTTTGTGATAATAGTTTTGTAAATGGTCTTCGGATCAACTCTTATTGTGATTTATTTTACTCATTGTTGAATATGATATGTGATTACCCATAACACATAGGAATGTAAAATTTAGAATAAAACTATTGTGTTTTACTATGGCACATGAGATTTACCTATTAAGATGGGTGAGACCCTGGGATACATGATATATCTAGGATCTATTATCAGAGTTTACTAGGGCATGATGGCTTATCTGAATAAGATATAGTGTATTTAACGATGATTCAATTATGTATTCCCAAAGGTTATTCCTAGGATCCATCATCATTGGATGTGATGGAAGGTTTATTGGAATGATTGAGATGTAATGGTTTTCTATAACATTATGAGACCATTATGAATTCTCAGTGAGCTTGGGATTTTAATGAAGATATCCTTAGAACATTATAAATTATTGGATCCTCTAGGGTATGAATGTAAGTATATGGTGTTGGGATGGAATATATCCCTGATCATGGATGTTGTAAATCCCCAAGAAGATTATTGTATATCCTATATTAATGACTAATATACCCCTAGGATAATGTGAATACACTAATGATAGTATAGCTGAGGATCAATGAGATGTGGATGCATGATTGATTGATTGTGGGATTAAATATATATGGCCCCGGCCTTAAACCTTACTTAATATTGAATTAAATGAATAATTCATGTTGAGGATCCTTTCAGGTTTAGAGTTTTAGAGAATTAGAACATAACTATTACATCTCAAAAGATTACAATGTAGTCACTTATACTAAGTTTCCATAATAATAAAAACTCTTTAAAGAAACATGTCTAGTTCCATGTTTTATATAGCATGACATTCCCTTGATCCCATCCTTGACCTTATTCCACATTAAGTCCCGTGAAAAACATTTCAAAAAAACTTGGGGTGAGCATAAAAAGCTCAGTAAGGGATACAGAAAGAATGAAAATTGTTAGTTTTTCAAACATCAAGTAAAACATATATACTCTATCAAAGTAATACCTTCACCTTCATGAAGTAGTAAAAAAAAACTCTTCACTGAATAAAGTATCATTACTAACCTTTTTGTAACCAAAGGATTACCATAAAACCCATAAAAAGAACACATAACATATATAAAGGTAACTTGGGACATAAACATACTTAAGTGGAATAACCATACGGTCGACTTCCACACATATCACTTAATGGAATAGCCATACGACCAATTTCCATACATACTTAATGGAATAGCCATACGGCCGACTTCCATACCCAATGCATTGGAGGTTATAATGTAACCACCCGTCCTGGTATTCACGGCACCACCCGTCATATGGTTTATAACATAACCACCCGTTCAAATGTCCAAGTACTAATATAAAATCATAAAACATAAAACCAATATAAGGGAAAGATAACATTTCCACATTTCAATCACAATATATCATAAATATATTGACATAATAGAATCCTTTATCAAAACCATTTGCAATACCAAAATACATAAAAGAGTATATGGTATTTATTTTATTCTAAAAACATTATGGCTTGTTGAGAAAGCCAAAGACCATATAATACTCGCGGTGGCGGAAAAGGTTTTTGTCGTCACGTACGTTAAAAGAAACATTCCTTTTTGTTGTTTTCTAAAACGCTTCGTATAAAAAGATTCATTTTGTATAAAAGTAAAATCAAAGGGGTTTATACACCGTATAAAAGAAAGTTGTGTATAAAACGAAATATGCCTCAATGAAAGGAGATTGAGACGAAGTCCCTTACCTCGGGTCCGACTTGACTCGATCGTTCTTTAACGTCCTGAATATTAAACTTGAGTTAATTTATATTTGCTTAAGAACCTTTTTAAAGTTCATTATTCCTTTTATATCACTTATTGCCATGTTATAAACATTATGTAACCATTTAAGTTAATAATGTTTGTTTTGTCAATATTTGGTTCTTAAGTCGAAAGTTGACTTCTTACAATTACATGTTGTTCGTGTGGTCAAAAGTTCTTTATATCCAGAATAAAATTCCTGATTTGGATATCATATATATCATATATATCCAGAATATACATGTATTTATAATATTACATAATCATTTAGAGGTAAGAAATGAAATTCACCGTTCATGGAGACGGTAAGCCGTACGTACGCATGAACGCTACTTTCATTTCTTTGTCATATTAATGGAATTAAAACTAAATGAGAGGTATGTATATTTTAATTCCAGAATTATATTCATCATTTAGATATATCATTAATTATATATATCCATTATATACATGTACTTTTAATAGTACATTACATTTGGGGATAAGAAATGAAATGCACCGTTCATGGAGACGGTAAGCCGTACGTACGCATGAACGCTACTTTCATTTATATATCATACTTTAATGGAATGAAATAATAATTATATAGAGGTATATTATAATTCCAGTATAACATCATATATAATAACTTTAAATACATCCTTTACACGTCCCACATTTGGCATTAACGAATCACATCACTTTGAGGGGGCGGTAGTCCGCACTTCCTAAAATGAAGATATCGTGTATACCCATAATGGAAGCCATAAAGGTAAGACAAAAATGAAAAATACAGAAGCATAAGTAAAACATAAACATATTATATATAATATATAAAAATAGTGACATCATAATGGCCACCTTTGAAGGTGTTAAATGAGTATTGAACAATCATCGTTTCGGGAGGCACAATTTTTCCATCCACGGAAACCGTATGTTCTTTAACCATTTGATGTAGTTGTGTGAGAGTGTAGCTCGAATAAATCAAATAACAACATCCTAGTATATTTAAGATACTGGTGTGGTTACAAAAGAAATAAATAAAATGATTTTAGGGGGGTTTGAGAAGAAAAATAAAACAAATGAACATGAGAGAATGAATTACCTTTAAAAGTGTAACTCCTTTTGATTTGAGCCTAAAGGCTTCCTTTGAAAGGATTGTGCCAAAAGGGAATCCTCTAGGATGAGGAGAGGGTTTTGGAGAGTGTAAATGGTCAGGGGTTGGACTAGCCAAAGGCTTGAGGAGTGTGTTAAATGAGGTAGAGGTGGGGGCCTTTTATAAGAGGAGAGGAGGGGCACTTTTGGAAAGTAAAGAAATATTACTTTATTTGAAAATGTGTTTCGGTTTTAAAAGGTCCCACATTGATATAATTCGTGGATAAGGTGATAAGGGTTCTAAATCCACCCAGACAATAAGTTTTGAACATGTGTAGTTCATAGATTTTACATTATCTTTCCATTTTATTTAAATCATCAAATAGTGATGTCATCACTGCATCATTATTATGTCATAAATAATTTAATTTATTTAATGTCTAAAAATTATAAAAAAAATACTATGATGTAGGAAATCTATTTATATTTCCAATTACTATTTATAATCAAAATTTGGACTTATGTAACACTACTTAAAAATTGTTTTAGTAAAACAACTCATGTTTGTGTCAATTTAATTTTAACATTAAATAAAAAGTTATTTATGTCATTTCCCAACCAAAGTGTCTCCATGGGGTCCCCAAGTTGTCCCATGGCTTGTCTTGGTCGGCCATGACTTAACCAATAGGTGTAGGACAAGTGTCATGGTGTTTTCACATTCTTATAATATCATTTTTACCTTAAATTACACTAATTACCTCTAATCGCGATTAAGAACTTAATAAGTTACTATTCACCAAAAAATTATTATAATCTCATTGAACCAAATTTTACTTCTTAATGACAACCATGTATGTCGGATTTTTTAAATTCAAAACACAATGATGGCAAAATTTCATTTAAACGGAAAAATCAGTTTTTATAAGTACCACTTAGTGGTTTCACTATTCATCAAAAATTGAAGTTTTTCAGAAAATTACCAAAAATTCACCCTAAGCTATATTTGATATTAAGAATTCAAAAATGAAGTCTATTTTACAAAATTCAAAACATATAATTCACATTAATTAATTTATTAATTAAATCCCGCTGTCAGAGCAAATAGCGTGTTTTTATGGAACAATAAGTATCAAAAGATTGACACTAGTTTAAGTCCGATTTCAAAGTGAAATTAATTCCAACGACCACTATTGGATTTAGTGGTAAAAATATTTTCTAATTTCAATTTAAAAGAAATTCAAAAGATAATATAATCATATAAATAAATTAGATTAAAAAGAGGTTTTGAATTAAAATACAACATTTTACACTATTCATTAAAAAAATGAACTTTATCAGAAAGGTACCAAAAATTTACACAAAGTAAATTTTGATTTCCTGATTCTAAAGAAGAGTTATATTTGGTCCAATATAATTTATAAGATTGATCAAAACTATATTTAATGACGGTTCTCCGTCAAAAGGTGATAAGTGGACCTTTCGTGAAAATTAGGGTATAAATGCCTAAAATTGAACTCTTTTCCGTATTTTAAGCCTTTATCTTTTATTGGGTAAATGTAAAAACATTTAAAAACATATATAATCATATTTTAGTTATTTCTATCCATTCCCGCCAGTACAACGGCTACTCATTAACTAACATTAAAAATAATATTATTTTATTACTTGTGTGCAACGTAAGTTTTCAAAGAAACTCATCGTTGCGTACCGAGTACGCTATCGAATGTATAAACCCCTTTTAATTAAAATTAATATTTAATTCGTAAATATTAATAAATATGAAAATTCTTTATACTTTATTTACCTGGGATGTTACATCCTTCCCCCCTTTTGGGAATTGCGTCCTCGCAATTTTATTCACTTATCAAAATAAGTGGGGGTATTTGTCCCTCATAGCATTTTCAGATTCCCAGGTTGCTTCTTCAATCACATGGTTTTCCCACAAAACCTTTACCTGATAAATCACCTTATTCCGTAACAACTGCTCCCTGTGGTCAAGAATCTGGACCGGTTGTTCCTCATAAGATAGGTTCTCTTCCAGCTGAACTACCTCTGGTCTCAAAACATGAGATGGATCTGGCATATACTTCCTCAAAATTGAAACATGAAAAACATTGTGTACCTGAGATAAACTCGGAGGTAAAGCCACTCGGTATGCAACTGATCCAACTCTCTCCAAAATTTCATATGGTCCAATAAACCTTGGACTCAGCTTTCCTTTATTACCAAATCTCATCACACTTTTCCAAGGAGAAACCTTGAGAAAAACATGATCACCTACCTCGAAAGATAGATCCTTCCTCCGGTTATCCGCATAACTCTTCTGCCTGCTCTGAGCTGTTCTCATGTGCTTCTGAATCAACTGAACTTTTTCTGCCATCTCTTCTACCAATTCTGGTCTCATTAGCTTCCTTTCACCCACTTCATTCCAAAATGCTGGAGTTCGACACCGCTTCCCATATAATGCCTCAAATGGTGCCATCTATTTACTGAAATGAAAATTGTTATTATAAGAAAACTCATCCAAAGAAAGATGTTGGTCCCAACTTCCCTGATAATCCATCGAACAAGCTCGTAGCATATCCTCCATGGTCTGAATTGTTCGTTCTGACTGCCCATCTGATTGAGGATGAAAAGCTGTACTAAAATTTAATTCAGTACCAAACGACTTCTGAAGGCCTTTCCTAAAGTTAGAATTAAACCTGGGATCACGATCAGATACAATGGAGAGAGAATCTCCATGTAACCTGACTATCTCTTTAAGATACAAACGGGAAAGTTGATCTAGAGAGAAAGTATCTCGTATAGAAAGGAAATGAGCAGATTTGGTCAAGCCATCAACAATAACCCAGATTTCATTATTACCTCGAGATGTCTTCGGTAATCCAACAACAAAGTCCATGGATATATTCTCCCATTTCCACTCTGGCGCTGTTAAAGGCTGAAGCATCCCTTTCGGTAACTGCCGCTCTTCTTTAACCTGCTGACAAGTCAAACACTTCACAGTAAAATCAGAAATGTCTCTTTTCATTCCATCCCACCTGTAATACTCCCGCAGATCTCTGTACATCTTAGTACTGCCAGGATGAACTGAAAATGGAGAACTATGAGCCTCACATAACAACTCATTCTTCAACTGTGAATCACAAGGCACACATAACCTCTTCCCAAACCTCAAAACACAAACACAAACTTATCCAAGAACTCATGGAAAATTTTATTCATAAGGTCCATGAATACAGCAGGTGCATTGGTTAACCCAAAAGTCATAACTACAAATTCATAATGGCCATATCTAGTACGGAACACAATCTTCGGAACGTCTGATTCTTTTACTTTCAACTGATGGTACCCCGACCTCAAGTCAATCTTCGAAAAATACTGAGCTCCCTAGAGCTGATACCACTTCATTCGATGGCCCAACATCTGCTGAAGTTGTTGCAAAGGATTTTACTACCCCTTTCTGCTTGTAGTCTGGCTGCATTCCCCCAGTTGAGTTCTTCGTTGGACACTCGTTTGCATAATGACCCATTTCATTACACTTAAAACATCTTACTGTTGGCTTTTCATTTCCTGCTTGATAATCTTCCTTACAGTTACGAGCAATATGACCAAACATACCACACCTAAAGACTTACCCGACTTGGATAAACATTCTCCAGGATGAATTTTACCACACTTCTCACAGGATGGATATTTGGTTTTCTTACCTCCTTGCTTCTTTTATGAATTCTTCCCCTTTTCCTGCCAACTAGACCTCTTATTCTGTTGTTTGTCATAGAACACCTGATCATCGGCAAACTCCATTTCCACCTTCTCCGCACATCGAACAAGTTTTTCATAACTTTTGTACTCACGAGAAGCTAAAGACCTTCGATACTTTGGCTTTAACCCTGAGTAAAAATGGTTTATTTTACTATCAAGATCTCGTATGAAGTTTGGAGCATACCTTGCCAATCGAGTGAACTTTTCTTCATAAGCAGCCACTGAATCATCCTCCTGCCTCAATTCTAGGAACTGTTTTTCCATCCTAAGACGAACCACCTTAGGAAAATATTTCTCAAGAAACATACCTTTGAATTCGTCCCAGTGAAGATCCTTAATCTCATCACTATCCCTTATATTTTTCACCATCGACCACCACTGATCAGCTTCACCTTCAAAACGGTAAACAACAAGACTAACCTTTTGATGTTCTGAACACCCCATGACATCAAAAATCTTCTCCAGTGCTTTAATCCACCCTTCAGCTTGCACAGGGTCAGATGATCCTCTGAATGATGGGGGATGTTGCCTCATGAAATGTTCCACCACTGACATGTTCCTCTGCGGTTGATCTGGATGATCTCGTGCATGGATACCACCACCATTTATAGCCTGAGTCAACTGTTCCATCATTGCAACAAACTGTTCAGTTCCGATTCTGACCATCTCAGGTTGCTGATTTGGAAGGTTATCTTCCTCCTGATGTCGTCCCAACATAGCTGCTTTGTTTCCTCTGCGGAAAACCATTCTGAACACAGAAATATCTTAGGCAAAGCAATATGGTAATCCATAAATGCTATATCATTTCAATCATATTATAATTTAACACTTTTCTAACTCCTAAAGTTGTCTAAACCGACCTTTGATACCAACTATAAGGCCCCGGCATTAAACCTTACTTAATATTGAATTAAATGAATAATTCACATTGAGGATCTTTTCAGGTTTAGAGTTTTAGATAATTAGAACATAACTATTACATCTCAAAAGATAACAAAGTAGTCACTTATACTAAGTTTCCATAATAAAAAAAAACTCTTGAAAGAAACATGTCTAGTTCCATGTTTTATATAGCATGACATTCCCTTGATCCCATCCTTGACCTTATTCGACATTAAGTCCTGTGAAAAACATTTCAAAAAAACTTAGGGTGAGCATAAAAAGATCAATAAGGGATACAGAAAGAATGAAAATTGTTAGTTTTTCAAACATCAAGTAAAACATATATACTCTATCAAATTAATACCTTCACCTTCATGAAGTAGTAAAAAAAACTCTTCACTGAATAAAGTATCATTACTTACCTTTATGTAACCAAAGGATTACCATAAAACCCATAAAAATAACACATAACATATATAAAGGTAACTTGGGACATAAACATACTTAAGTGGAATAACCATACGGTCGACTTCCACACATATCACTTAATGGAATAGCCATACGACCAATTTCCATACATACTTAATTGAATAGCCATACGGTCGACTTCCATACCCAATGCATTGGAGGTTATAATGTAACCACCCGTCCTGGTATTCACGACACCACCCGTCATATGGTTTATAACGTAACCACCCGTTCAAATGTCCAAGTACCAATATAAAATCATAAAACATAAAACCAATATAAGGGAAAGATAACATTTCCACATTTCAATAACAATATATCATAAATATATTGACATAATAGAATCCTTTATCAAAACCATTTTCAATACCCAAATACATAAAAGAGTATATGGTATTTATTTTATTCTAAAAACATTACGTCTTGTTGAGAAGGCCAAAGACCATATAATACTCGCGGTGGCGGAAGAGGTTTTTTTCGCCACGTACGTTAAAAGAAACATTCCTTTTTGTCATTTTGTAAAACGCTTCGTATAAAAATATTCCTTTTGTATAAAAGTAAAAGTCAAAGGGGTTTATACACCGTATAAAATAAAGTTGTGTATAAAACGAAATATGCCTCAATGAAAGGAGATTGAGACGAAGTCCCTTACCTCGGGTCCGACTTGACTCAATCATTCTTTAACGTCCTGAATAATAAACTTGAGTTAATTTATACTTGATTAAGGACCTTTTTAAAGTTCATTATTCCTTTTATATCACTTATTGCCATGTTATAAACATTATGTAACCATTTAAGTTAATAATGTTTGTTTTGTCAATATTTGGTTCTTAAGTCGAAAGTTGACTTCTTACAATTACATGTTGTTCGTGTGGTCAAAAGTTCTTTATATCCAGAATGAAATTCCTGATTTGGATATCATATAAATAATATATATCCATAATATACATGTATTTATAATATTACATAATCATTTAGAGGTAAGAAATGAAATGCACCGTTCATGGAGACGGTAAGCCGTACGTACGCATGAACGCTACTTTCATTTCTTTGTCATATTAATGGAATTAAAACTAAATGAGAGGTATGTATATTTTAATTCCAGAATTATATTCATCATTTAGATATATCATTAATTATATATATCCGTTATATACATGTACTTTTAATAGTACATTACATTTGGGGATAAGAAATGAAATGCACCGTTCATGGAGACGGTAAGCCGTACGTACGCATGAACGCTACTTTCATTTCTATATCATACTTTAATGGAATGAAATAATAATTATATAGAGGAATATTATAATTACAGTATAACATCATATATAATAACTTTAAATCCATCCTTTACATGTCCCACATATGGCATTAACGAATCACATCACTTTGAGGGGGTGGTAGTCCGCACTTCCTAAAATAAAGATATCGCGTATACCCATAATGGAAGCCATAAAGGTAAGACACAAATGAAAAATACAGAAGCATAAGTAAAACATAAACATATTATATATCATATATAAAAATAGTGACATCATAATGGCCACCTTTGAAGGTGTTAAATGAGTATTGAACAATCATCGTTTCGGGAGGCGCAATTTTTCCATCCACGGAAACCGTATGTTCTTTAACCATTTGATGTAGTTGTGTGAGAGTGTAGCTCGAATAAATCATATAGAAACATCCTAGTATATTGAAGATACTGGTGTTGTTACAAAAGAAATAAATAAAAATAGTTTAGGGGGGTTTGAGAAGAAAAATAAAACAAATGAACATGAGAGAATGAATTACCTTTAAAAGTGTAACTCCTTTTGATTTGATCCTAAAGGCTTCCTTTGAAAGGATTATTCCCAAAGGGAATCCTCTAGGATGAGTATAGGGATGTGGAGAGAGTAAATGGGCAGGGGTTGGGCGAGCCAAAGGCATGAGGAGTGTGTTAAATGAGGTAGAGGTGGGGGCCTTTTATAAGAGGAGAGGAGGGGCACTTTTGGAAAGTAAAGAAATATTACTTTATTTGAAAATGTGTTTCGGTTTTAAAAGGTCCCACGTTGATATAATTCGTGGATAAGGTGATAAGGGTTCGAAATCCACCCATCCAATAAGTTTTGGACATGTTTAGTTCATAGATTTTACATTATCTTTCCATTTTATTTAAATCGTCAAATAGTGATGTCATCGCTGCATCATTATTATGTCATAAATAATTTAATTTATATAATGTCTAAAAATTATAAAAAAAATACTATGATGTAGGAAATATATTTATCTTTCCAATGACTATTTATAATCAAAATTGAGACCTGTTTAACCCTACTTAAATTTTTTTTTAGTAAAACAACTCATGTTTTTGTCAATTTAATTTTAACATTAAATAAAAAGTTATTTATGTCATTTCCCAACCAAAGTGTCTCCATGGGGTCCCCAAGTTGGCCCATGGATTGTATTGGTCGGCCATGACTCACCCAATAGGTGTAGGACAAGTGTCATGGTGTTTTCACATTCTTATAATATCATTTTTACCTTAAATTACTCGAATGACCTCTAATCGCGATTAAGAACTTAATAAGTTACTATTCACCAAAAAATTATTATAATCTCATTGAACCACATTTTATTTCTTAATGAAAACCAATTATGTCAGATTTTTGAAATTCAAAACACAATGATGGAGAAATTTCATTTAAACGGAAAAATCAGTTTTTATAAGTACCACTTAGTGGTTTCACTATTCATCAAAAATTGAAGTTTTTCAGAAAATTACCAAAAATTCATCCTAAGCTATATTTGATATTACGAATTCAAATATGAAGTCTATTTTACAAAATTCAAAACATATAATTCACATTAATTAATTTAATAATTAATTCCCGCTTTCAGAGCAAATAGCGTGTTTTTATGGAACAATAAGTATCAAAAGATTGACACTAGTTTAAGTCCGATTTCAAAGTGAAATTAATTCCAACGACCACTATTGGATTTAATGGTAAAAATATTTTCTAATTTCACTTTAAAACCAATTCAAAAGATAATCTAATAATATAAATTAATTAGATTAAAAATAGGTTTTGAATTAAAATACAACATTTTACACTATTCATTAAAAAAATGAACTTTATCAGAAAGGTACCAAAAATTTACACAAAGTAAATTTTGATGTCCTGATTCTAAAGAAGAGTTATATTTGGTCCAATAGAATTTATAAGATCGATCAAAACTATATTTAATGACGGTTCTCCATCAAAAGGTGATAAGTGGACCTTTCGTGAAAATTAGGGTATAAATGCCTAAAATTGAACTATTTTCCGTATTTTAAGCCTTTATCTTTTATTGGGTAAATGTAAAAACATTTAAAAACATATATAATCATATTTTAGTTATTTCTATCCATTCCCGCCAGTACAACGGCTACTCATTAACTAACATTTAAAATAATATTATTTTATTACTTGTGTGCAACGTAAGTTTTCAAAGAAACTCATCGTTGCGTACCGAGTACGCTATCGAACGTAGAAACCCCTTTTAATTAAAATTAATATTTAATTCGTAAATATTAATAAATATGAAAATTCTTTATTCTTTATTTACCTGGGATGTTACAAAATATGTAGAGACCGAATGCTTGACATACATAGACATTACATTAATTTTGTGGAATTATTAAAACATGACAAAAACATATGCCCAAAGACCGTATTAGTTTAGTTTATTTGTAAACTCGGAACATTATCTTCTAATCATGGTAAAAGATCTTCAACATCTCCCATAAAGATATTCCCCTTTTGTTTTCTTAGCTAAAACATTTATTTTTATAATGATGAAACGAAAACATTAGAAGGGTGATCTAAAATGCCTAGTAAGGGTAAGCATGGAGAATATAAAACAAAGCACATACATTTGAACTTAAAAACAATAACATGAATTTTAAATATCAAAATCCTTAGTTTTGAAATAAATCATGGAAGTACGTAATGCATAGATCATAATGGAAAATAGATCATGATAAAATAGCACGAGAAATAAACCATGTAATTATGGAAAACCAGTAATCACATGTTATGATTTTCATAGTAGCTAAGGCATTTCTTCCAAGACCATAATAGTGGACAAAGTCCATTACTGAACTGGGTCTACATGTCGTTCCAGCCCTGTATTACTGAACCGAATTTTACATACAGTTCCAACCATGTGAGATATAAATATTTACCCAATGAATTGGAGGGAGATATAGTTCTCACCCATCTCATATTTAAATCATTATTACATGTTTCAAAAAACAATCATAAATCATTCATCATAACCCAAAGAATAAAATGGGTTTCATAAACATCATCCCATCATGACATAATCCATATAAAACAATTGGATATCAATTCATCATAATAAAAATAAAACCATTTAAATAATAGATACATTATAATTAAATCATAAACATGCTAAATAATGTCATCTTAGATGGAAAATAGTTTTGATGAAACACTTGAAATGAATTCTTGAGGAAAATATCCTATCTTCTTCAAAATCATTTTCTTTTTGACAAAATGCCACAAATTTTTCAAAGAAAAGTATTTTATTGAAAATAACCATGAAATATTGTAGATAATTATTCATGAATAAAAGGTGTTATGAAACCTTATTACTCCGTTCAGGACATATAAGTTAAAAAAACATTCTCCTCGCACTTTTACCAAATAGTTAAAAAGTACCTTGTATAGTAAACAAAAGAAAGATCCCCTAAATAACATGTAATAAAAGTAAAAATGGGTAAAAATGACTTCAAACATACATAGAAGAATATTAAACACATTATGAAAACATTTTTATGGACATGGATGAAAAATATAACCCCAGTAAATACTTACTTATAAGAAATCCTGGATAAAATTGAGATTGCAAAATTATCCCTTATCATTTATAATTGGTGGAATCATACATTTCATGAATTAAATAAAATTACATGCATATGTAAATATCATATACTTCATAATAAAAATCCTAAAACATTAATGGGAAGATTAAACACCATACAAAAGAAATAGTTGGTGATTAAGGCATATATCTCATAGAAATAAAAGTGAGACGAAATAATCCCTAACCTTTGGTCCAATTTCTTCAATACATGTCCAAAACTCCTGTATAGTGCGTTTAAACAAATTATAAACTTTTAATATAATCATAATAATATTTATGATATCATATATGATTCACTTATGTCTTTATATTACCCGTTCATTTGTCAATTTCATGTAAAATCATGATTTTGGGTAATAATCGTATCATTTATTGTATGTGTTCAGAATTGTTGTACTTGATATTATTATTACTTATACCATGATTTATTTACTTGAATAATGTAAAAAATTATTTATATATCATATATATTTAGTATATATATGTATAATATATATTTAAATGAAATTAAATACACCGTTCATGGAGACAGTAGGTCGTACGTACGCATGAACAATATTTTTATTTCCTTATTGAATTAAATGAAATTAGATGACATACCTATATATATACATAACTCTAGTGGCATTATTATGTTATTTATTTCATTATTAATAATTATGTATACTTTATAATCATTCCTTAATGGTTAACATGGAGAATGAATGTCATCGCGTCGTGGAGACGATAATCTATACGTACGCACGAGTGATGATATCGTTCTCATAATTATTGAATGGATTTGGAGTGGATGATATAATATCTCAAAATTATTATAATTTTATAATAATAATATATAGTTATTATTTCCACCATTATACCCATCCAAGTAAGGTGGTGTTGGAAAAACATATTACACCACATCGTGGAGACGGTAAGCCGTACGTACGCACGCACGATGATTTTATTTTTCGTAGCATGGATAGAAGGTGAAATAGGTTTGTTTCATATTTATAATAACATATAAGTATATGAGTTATTCTGATAATATTACTTTATAATTAAATAAATAAATAAGAGGAAGTAGAAGAAGAAATAAATTTGAAAGAATCAGTAAAGGATATTTCCTCTTCCTCGACGCGCCTCTTCTTAATCTCCTCTTAGGGCACTAATGTTGGTCTTTGAAGAAAACCAGAACCTCTACTAGGTTTCTAGGAAAGTGGGGAAGATAAATTTACAAGTTTTGTTCGAGCTTGAATAATCAAAATTTTGTGAAGAGGAGAGGGAGGAGGTGCTCTTTTATAAGGGAGGAGAGGGGCACTTTTGGAAACCTCAAAAATATTAATTTATAATAAATTCAAACCCCACATAAAAACTTCCAAAGTGACTCAAATTAGGATATGAGGTAATATAGGGTTTTGATCCCATAAACCAATCAAATTTAGAAATGTTTTATGTTTATTTTAAACCTTATCAATTTGATTTATCCTTTTTTTAATATTTTTATTTTTATTTCTGGTAATATTATTCTAAATTTTAAATTGTTATAAATACACACTTATATGTTTTAAATATTCCATAATTATATACTTTATAACCTTTTTAACAATATAGGTTTAAATTTGTAATTTTTTAATATTTTTTTATATTTAAATAATTTAATAAAATGTTATTTTTATAAAATACCAATAGTGTAAAATTTGACACTATTCATTTATTTGAATTTAAATAAAATACAAACAAAGAATATATCTGAAATAAATATTTTAATAGGTTCCTAAAATGTCATATTCATCTTGAAAATTTGTGGAGCATATTAATTAGTTCATATAATATTTATTTTAATATTTTTAAAACCATTTATTTGATAATTCTATTAATAAAATAATTACTAAAACATTTTTGTATAATTATTTAATATACTTATTTGTTGCATAAAAATTAAAAATAAAATACTATGATGAATATAAATCTAATATATTTCATAATAATACTTTTAGCCGAATTTATCTTATAAAAAACCCAGCTTTTAAAATGTTATGTTTATTAAATTATGAAGGTGACAACTTTGACATCATTTAAAATAAAATAATATAAGTGTCATAATTACATTTATAAGGCTGAAAATTGTAAAATATTAGAACTTTGGATGATTATTTTTTATATTTACACGATCAATAAGTTTTGGTCTGGTTTTTGGGCCTCTAATGGGTATTATTAGTTTAATAACAACTATATTATTGATTTTTCACTAAATAAATAATTTCAGCGTCAATAATGTATAAGCTATTAAGGTAATTATATATTTCTTAAAAATTAAAAATAAATTAACATGATAAATAAAAATATTTTATATTTTAAATGAGTATTTATAACCGAATTTATATTCTGTATAACCTAATATTAAAAATAATTTAATTGTTAAAGTTTGAGTGAGACATATTTCACATTCTTTTAAATAAAATAAATTAAAGGTCTTAATCACATACAAGTGGGTTCTAATAGATATAATTTCTACCCAAGAATATTTTAGGACGAAATATAATCATCAAATTATATTAAGACAAGTGTTACGGTAATGTTATAATATTATCTTTACCCTTAATTACCTAATTTACCTTTAACTGTGGTAAATAAAATTTACCATAGTTACTATTCATAATTCCCAAATATAAAAAGTAGCCTATTAACATAATTTGGATCTACTGATTCCAAATATAGAATCTATTTTTCAAAATTCAAAACACTATTATTGTAGTAATTAATTTTAAAATAATCCCATTATCGAAAAAATGGGTTTTTCTTTAAAACATTGGAAAAGATTGAATTGATTTTACCTACAAATTCAATGTAAAATTAATGCTAATGACATACATTATATTAAATGGTAAAAATATATTCTATTTATACTTTAAAAAAATTTAATATTATAATTTAACCATATAAATTATCTCGATGAAAATATTTATTTTAAATTAAAATTTACCGTATTTTTACTATTCAACAAAATATGAACGTTATCAGAAAAATATCAAATCTTCATCCAACGTAAATTTTTATATCCCGATTCATAAGCATAAGTTTATTTTTAAAAAATAAACTTATAAACATGTTAAAAATTACATTAAATATGTGTGTGTCATTAAAAGGTAGCAAAACTGAATTTTTGGAAAAATACTTATTTTACCCGAAAAAATTATTTTGTTCTCATACCATGATCTAGAAAATGTGTAAGATGAATGATAAAGTTATAAAATTGAAAATTTAGTTAATACTATTCATAACAACTAGTTCATAAGAATATTATAATAGTATCTCGTTTAGTAAAACTCGATATTGCGTACAACACACGCTATCGAGGAAGGTCGCTCTTGCGTGTAACGCTAGCCATGTCAGGGTTTCATGTAGGGAAAGAATCCTTTGGTGTCACGTATAAAATAATCTAAATACATTGATCAAAATATATACATAGTGTTGTCTAAAATGAATTTTATTCTAAAGAACTTCAAATTGTGTGCAATACAAGCCAAGAATAGTGTTGTGTGTACTATAAGATAATTTGGTGTTGCGTATAGTGCAAGATAATCTTGGTGAATCGTACAAAAAAATCATCAAAGAAATAAAAAAATATTCTTCTCATTAAATCTCCGCTTATTACATTCTACCCCCCTTAAAATGAATTTCTCCCTCGAAATTCATCAGGGTTATAAATGGTTATATAATTTAAAGTTTCTTCCATGGAAACCCACATCGTAAAAAAGATTACTAAAACATAATTTTAAAAATTAAAGTAAGAAATGTTACAGTTACCCATATTAAATCATCACTGGGTTTCATCATAAGAGAACATAAGTGAAAACATGGATATGAAAGAGAAACATAACCATCAACTTCTGATGAAGAGTGGAAGAGGACATGGTAATGAAAAATCCAACAGTCACAAAGCCATAAATTTGTGATGATATAAGGCACAATCTGATTCATCAGATATGTGGGCACCATGATAACATTTTTGGTTTTCAAGATCATTTCCATAATGCTAAATAATTTTTTATTAAAAGAAATACTTACTTCATTTTGGTACAATCTCACTGTTAATCGTGACTTGAACAATTTCCACTTCATCTCTTAAATAAATGAAGTTGAATTTTTCATTCGTAAAGTGTTAGCAGATCATGCGATAGAATGATAGGTCATTCCAGCTGTCTCAATCATATGGTTATCAAACGTTAGTAAATATTCATAAGTCCATCTATGGTGAGATTAATCATATATGGTTCCAAAAATGGACTTATACTTTATCTATCATACCACCTAATAAAATAAAACTAGTTTCTAATAACCATGGACTTCCTGTAGGCCAGTGGTAGACGACAAATGCCTGTCGCACTTTGGTTTTTGGTTCGATTCCTGCATCTTTGTCTTATGCGATGGGTTGTCACCCATCCCGCAGGTTGTCCTTTTTCTAAAACAATACTATTATATCATTCTATAAATAATATCAAAAAAATTTCATGCCTTAAACAATACAATCTGATTTCCAACTTAATCCACTCCAACCTTTAGGCTTATACAAAATACATCTATCCAATCTCATTGTATAAAAAAAATATTACTAGAGAGGTCATCTACCAAGCATGTGAATACAATCATTTATCCAAAAAATATCATAAGATATATCTTGTTGGTCACATTCCAAACATGTGAATACCTTAGTCATGTATTCTCTTAAAACATGAATTACCATAGAACCTTAGTGAAAAACTGAATGTTGTCAAAAGTTAACTCTTTACACATACCAAAATCCAAAAAATTCAACATACTCAAACCATGATATCACTTTCTCCTTAGATTGGTTATGAGCTCATTAATAATATCAAACATATTATTTTCTCCTTATCCCATCATTATGCACATATCATCTACTTTCCAAAAATATTTCAATCACTTTTCATGGTTATCGGTACCATATTCTTATGGAAAACCACAATGGACCAATACATAGATATTCCAATATACCATAAAAGTACCTCAACAACATTATTATTTAATAACAATATATAAACACTTCAATCCATCCTCGTTAATGATTTTCATGGAATAAGTTTTCGATTTAGAAGCAACCTCTTACGAAAGGGCATTGAGTTGGGTAATGCCTGTGTTCTTCACAGATAAGACATTGAACTATATAACAGTCTGTCACTCTATTACCCTTATCCCCACACAGATAACATCTTCCCCACCATTTGATGTATTCATCAAGGTTCTTCTTCCCTTTTTTATAAATCTCAATATTCTTTTCTCTATGATTCTCACCATATGAACATGCATAAAAGTCCATCTTCTTCTTACTTGATGAATTAGGAATACCACTAAATGTCACCTTGTTAATCATATATCACGATGACTAATTAGGCATAATCACAATATCTTTCTTTATAGGCATTATGAAATTTCGTTGCTCATAGTCACCAATTTATCCATTGGATTCAAGTTGATCCAATTCCTTCTGGTTGCCTCCATTTTCTAAAACCAAAAACCATGGTGTAAGAAATATTTAAACTAAAGGGGAACCACATAATCATAAAATGTCTAAATTATCACACATTATTTAATCCATGAGACCATAGGTTCACCATAGGTTATTCATGATCGTTAACATAATTATTGGAATGTAACCTATAGTTATACTAAACATTTGGGACATCCTTAGACATACCTTAGAAATATCTCTCGAGATCTCACTAAAGATTTTGTATCCTAGTTTCCAATGATTAACAAAACATTCTCTCTGATTCTAACTGTAGAGACCCAAAGTTTGACGTATATAGACATTACATTAATTTTTCAGAATGCTTAATACATTACAAAAACAGACGCCCAAAGTCTGTATTTGTTTATTGTCTTTGGAAACTCAGAACATAATATTCTAATCTTGGTGAAAGATCTTCAACATCTCCCATAAAGATATTCACCTTTTGTTTTCTTACCTAAAAACTTTCTTTATATCCTAGAGAAAAGAAAACATATAAAGGGTGGTCTCAAATTCTCAGTAAGGGTAAGCATGAATAATATAAAACAAACCACATAAATTTGAACTTAAAAACATGAACAAAAAGTTTAAACATAAAAATATTTAGTTGTGAAATAAATCATGGTAGTACATAAGACATAGATAATAAAGAAACATTAATCATGATGAAATAGCATGGTAAATAAAACATGTAATTGTGGAAAACCATTAATCAGATGTTATGAATTCTATAGTAGCCAAGGCATTGCTGCCAAGACCATCATAGTGGACAAAATCCATTACTAAACCGGGTTCACTTTCTATTCCAGTCTTGTATTACTGAACCGGATTTTACTTTCCATTCCATCCATGTTTATCTAATGAGATATAAATCATTACCCAATGAATTTGAGTGATATATAGGTCCCACCCATCTCATATTAAAATCATTCTTACGTGTTCCACAAAATAATCATAAATCATTAATCATAACCCAAAGAATAAAATGGGTTTCATAAACATCATCCCATCATGAAATAATCCATATGAAACAAATGGATATCATTTTGTCATAATAAAAACCAAACCATGTAAATAATAGATACATTGTACTTGAAACATAAACATGGTAAATAAGTTCATATTAGATGGAATATAGTTTTGATAAAACACTTGAAATTAATTCTTGAGGAAAATATCATTTCTTCTTCAAAATCATTTTCTTTTCACAAAATGCCTCGAAATTTTAAAAGAAAAAGATTTTATGGAAATAATAATGAAATACTGTAGAGTAATCTTCATGAAGAAAATGGGTTATGAAACTGTAAAAATATGTTCACGCTGTATAAGTTAAACAAACATTCTCCTCGTACTTTTAATGAAAAAAGTAAAAAAGTACCTCGTTTGGTAAACAAAAGAAAGATTCCCTACATACCAAGAAGTAAAAGTAAAAAAAGGGAAAACATGACTTTAAAAATACATGTAAAAATAGAAACCACTTTATGAAAACATTTTTATGGATATGGATGAAAAATATTACCCCAGTAAATACTTACATATAAGCAATCCCGGATAAAATTGAGATTGCAAAATTATCCCTTACCATTTATAATCGGTGGAATCATACGTGTCACAAAATAAAGAAAATTACATGCAAATGTAAATATAATATCATTCATAATAAAATTAATAAAACATTCATGGGATGTTTAAACACCATACAAAAAAATAGTTGGTGATTAAGGCATATGTCTCACATAAATAAAAGTGAGACGAAATAATCCTTTACCTTGTTCCAATTACTTTCTCATGTGTCTGAAACTCATTTATAGTGGGTTTAAACAGTTTATTAACTTGTAGTAGAACCATAATAATATATATGATATCATATATGATTCACTTAGTTCTTTATATTACCCGTTCATTTGTCAATTTCATGTTAAAGCAACGTTTTGGGTAATAATCGTATCATTTATTGTACGTGTTTGGACTTGTTGTTCTTTATATTATTATTATTATATCATGATATACTTACTTCAATAATTAAAAACATGATTTATATATCATATATATTCATTATATATATGTATAATTGATAGATAAATGAAATGAAATACACTGTTCATGGAGATGGTAGGTCGTACGTACGCATGAATGTTGTTTTCATTTCCTTATTTAATTTAATTAAAGTAAGTATATGACATAAATATATATATATATATATATATAAATACAGTTGCATTATTATGTCGTATATTTCATTATTATTCATTATATATACTTTATAATCATTCTGGAATGGTTAACACGGAGAATGAATCTCATCACGTCGTGGAGACGGTAATCCGTATGTACGCACAAGCGATGATATCATTCCCATAATTATTGAATGGAATTGGAGTGGATGATATAATATATCAAAATTAGTATCATGTTATAATAATCATATATAGTTGTTATTTCAACCATTATACCCATCCAAGTAATGTGGTGTTGGAAAAACAGATTACACCATGGCGTGGAGACGGTAAGTCGTACGTATGCACGCGCGATGATTTTTTTTGTAGGATGGATTGAAGGTGAAATAGGGTTGTTTCATATTTATAATAACATATAATTATATTAGTGATACTTATGTTTTTACTTTATAATGAAACATATAAATAAGAAGATGTAGAAGAAGCAATAAATTTGAAAGATTCGGTAAAGGATATTACCTCTTCCTCGACGCACCTCTCCTTATCCTCCTCTTAGGGCACTAAATTTGTTCTTTAAAAAAGACCAGGACCTCTAGTATGTTTCTAGGGAAGTGTAGAAGTTAAATGGACAGGTTTTGGCCGAGCATGAAGACTCAAAATGTTGTGAAGATGAGTGGGAGGAGGTTCCCTTTTATAAGGGAGGAGAGGGGCACTTTTGGAAACCTCAAAAATATTAATTTATAATAAATTCAAAACCCACATAAAAACATCAAATGTTACTCAAATTCAGATATGAGGTATGATAGGGTTGTAATCTCATAAACCAATCAAATGAATACATGTTTTAATTCTATTTTAAACCTTATCATTTTTTTATCCTTTTTTTAATCTATTTAATTTTATTTGTGGTAATAATATTATAAATTTTAAATTGTTATAAATACATACATATATGTTGTCAATTTCCCATAATTTTATACTTTATATAATTTTCGACCATATAATTTCCAATTTTTAATTTTTAGTTTTTTTTAATTTTTAAATAGTTTAATAATATGTTATTTTTAAAAATACCAATAGTGTAAATTTTGAAACAATTCATTTATTGGAATTTAAATATAATACACATAGAGAATATATTCAAACCAAAATACTTAATAGGTTCCTAACATGTCATATTCATCTTGATAATTCATGGATCATATTAATTAGTTCATATAATATTTATTTTAATATTTGTAAACCATTTATTTGATATTTATTTTAATAAAATAATTACTACAACATTTTTGTATAATTATTTAATATACTTATTTTTTGCATAAAAATTAAAAATAAAACACTATGTGGAAAATAAATCTAGTATATTTCATAAGAATACTTTTAGTTTAATTTATCTTCTAATACACCCAACTTTTAAAATGTTATGTTTATTAAATTATGATGGTGACAACTTTTACATCATTTAAAATAAAATAATATTAGTGTCATGATTGCTTTTATAAGGATCCAAATGGTCAAAAATACGAAATTTGAATGCATATGGTTTATATGTACATGACCAATAAGTTTTGGTCTGGTTTTGGGCCTTTTATGGGTACTATTAGTTTAATAAAAACTATTTTATTGATTTTTCAATAAATAAATAATTTCTACATCATTAATGTATATGCTATTAAGGTAATTATATATTTCAAAAAAATTGAAAATAAATTACCATGAAAAATAAAAACATTTTAGCTTTAAAATGAGTATATATAACAGAATTTATATTCTGTATAACTTTATATTAAAAAAAATTAATTATTGATGATTGAGTGAGACATATTTCACATTCATTTAAATAAAATAAATTAAAGTTATTAATCACATAAAATTGGATTCTAATAGATATCATTTCGACCCAAGTATATTTTAGGACGAAATATAATCATCCAATTATATTAAGACAACTGTTAGTGTAATTTTATAATATTATTTTTACCGTTAATTACATAATTTACCTTTAACTGTGGTAAATAAAGTTTACCGTAGTTACTATTCATAATATCCAAAAATAAAAAGTAGCCTATTAGTATAATTTGTACCTACTGATTTAAAATATGGAATCCATTTTTCAAAATTAAAAACACATAATTTTCAGTAATTAATTTAAAATTAATCCTGTTGTCGAAAAAAACGGGTTTTTCTTTAAAACATTGCAAAAAATTGAATTGATTTTACTTACGAATTCAATGTAAAATTAATGATAATGAAATAATTTATATTAAATGGTAAAAATATATTCTATTTATACTTTAAAACAATTTAATATTATAATTTTACAATATAAATTTTCTTGATGAAAATAGTTGTTTTAATTAAAATTTAGCATATTTTTGACAATTCATCAAAATATGAACATTATCATACTAATATCAAAAATTTATCCAACATAAATTTTTGTATCCTAAATCAAAATAAGAAGCTAATTTTGTAAAATTAAACTTATATACTTGTTAAAAATTATATTTAAAATGGATGCGCCATTAAAATGCGGCAAACCTACATTTTTTGAAAAATACTTATTTTACATGAAAAATTTATTTTGTTCTCAACCATGATCTAGAAAATGTGTAAGATGAATGATAATTTTATAAAATTAAAAATTTAGTTAATACAATTCATAACGGAAAGTTCATAATAATATTATAAGAATATCTCGTTTAGTGAAAATCGGTATTGCGTACAACACACGCTATCGAGGAAGGACGTTGTTGCGTGTAATGTAAGACAATTAAGGGTTGCATGTATGGAAATCTTCCTTTGGTGTTGCGTATAACATAATATAAATAAATTGATCAAAATATATACTTTTTGTTTTGTAAAATGAATTTTATTTGAAATATCTTGAAATTTTGAGCAACACAAGCCATGAATAGTGTTGTGTATACTACAAGCTAATACAGTGTTGCATATAGAACAAGATAATCTTGGTGAAACGTACAAAAAAAGACATCAATGAAATTAAAAAGAATACTTCTTATAAAATATCAGGGCGTTACAAATGACGGTATTCAAATTGATTTCTAAGGACACCAAAGAATCATCCACGCTTAGATGTTTATAATTTACTAGGACATTCCCCCTCATAGAAACTATACATTGTCTACATTATAATGAATTCCTAGATACTACCATGGGGTTCACCCGAAGGGATTGATGGTGAGGGATACTAGGTGACACCCCAAGGCCCTCTACTCATCATGATGGAGGTATGAGCATGGGATCCTTAGTGTATGTTTAAAAAGGTCCCTCGGAGGTGACAATCATTCACCAGCACACCCATATACCGGTTGAAGGTGGTATGGTCAATTAGGGTCACAAAACTGAAGATTAATGAGGATTATTTTGTTAGGACCATGTTATATGGATATCCTCTTGGGGGTTTTTATGATACACAATTTGGAAATGTTTTCCCAATATGATCATAGAAATTCAAACATCAGACAAAATTATGTTTTCTAATGGTTTTATATATTAATTTATATTATGGTTTTATTTTCTTTGAGCATGTCATTTTCATATATCACTACATCACATGTACATTATGGGACTGCATTCGTGTTTCCCTACTAAGTTATGTACTCACACTCTACTCAGTAGACCATGGAACATGGGTACCAAAGAAGAATATCACATGATTATAGGCATATGTTAGGTTGAGGCCTCGTCATTACCTGGTCATGATGGAGTTGTCCATATTGGATTTAGAGATTAGAATGAGGTTAGGCTCAGGGTTTGTAGTGGGGCCACTTGTATTGTCATCATGTTATTTATTTATTTTAATTTGTTTATTTTTTAAATGTGATTGGCCTAGTGACTAATCAATTTTGTATGACTATATGCTTGTACATCATTTTGATATAGCATGTTGATTTTGTTTAGAATTTATGTATACTATGATGGGTTGGATATGTGATGTTATTAGATATATTATAGTTATTTTTCACTCTGATAAATGGGGTATAGCCACCCCCACAATATCTCATTAAACCCCACTTATAGTCAATAGCCTTTGGCACTCACAATGGTAGGCCTGAAGTCATATAAAAGATCAGTACGAGTATTGTTATTTCTGAACTGGGGTGGGGTGTTATAATAATCATTATCTCATTCAATTGGGTTCTATTACTTAAAAACCCATAATCACCTTCATCCATTTTTACAAGTAACATTTAAATAAAATGTACAATTATATAATTTCAACCTTTACACCTCAAAATCCCTACCATGATAAATACTCTATTATAACATTGTAACATGTAGTTTCAGAAAATAATTTTTGAATTTCCAAGGATGTTGAAATAATTTCTTAAGAGACATTCATATTTTTTCTTCATGTTATAAATATATTCCATATATAACTATAATTTAAAATATTCTTAGTGATTGAACTTACCAATATATAATAATTAATTAAAAATCCTATAAGCCTATTGGGTTAGAACATAGTGTTGGAAACAAGAGTTTAGGTTGATTAATTCCATGTTAAAATTTCACTCAATTACTTCAGAACATGAAAATAATAGTTTAAAAATGGTTCCACAGACCATTGTGTATATAATTTTCATAAATTCAAAAGTGATGATTCTTATAAATGTAGTGGTGGTTTATATATATGATTTTAATAATAATTTATTGATGTTTATTCATTCTCTTGGTGATGGTTTATATCATATAATTATTTAATAAATTTATTGGTGACTTAAAAAATATACCACTATAAATTAAATTATATATATTTATTGTCACAACCACTACAAACTAATTTACTTGTGTATTAAATGAACAACCACAAAAAAGGAAAATTGATTGTTTTTTTAAATATGATCTACAACGCTTATGAAAACCATATATATAAAAAATATTTAAAATAATATTAATAAATTTTGAGAGAGATAAACATTAAAAATAAGAATTTCTATTACATAAATATTTACAAAAAAAATCAGCCAATAACAATTAGTTATAAATACTTTTTTCTAGTAGACAACATATATATGTTTTGAAAAGATCCATCCTCTACCAATTCATGTAAATATTTCTATCACATCCACTATATCTGACCACTATTGTAGCAATATCTACACTAATCATACAAAAAACCCACTGCCTTAATGGAATATTTACTAAAACATAACTAATATAGAAATCAAGAAAAATGATCACAAGAAAAATAGTTATATTATAATCCATAATAATGTTTAACAATGTTCAGAAAAAAAAAATAAAACATAATGGCTACAATTTAAAGAGTGTTATAGGCCAAAACACTCAACCTCTAAACTATTACTAACATATGTCACTTGGCATAAAAAAAAACTAGAACATTTAAGATAATTACGATGAAACAGAATAGGCATCGAACATATTTAAATAGACAGAGCCTAATAAACTGAACACATTTCAAATAATGAGAACTATCCCAAACTAAATAAAAATTAATTTCAAACAAACTTATTTTTAATTAACATAAAATATATATAATAATAATCTATTCCAAATAAAATCTACGAAAAATAAAAAAATACAATTTTAAAGTAACCACATTAACAAAATTAAACAACCAAATACAAGCAAATATTTCCTTCAGAAAAATTATTTTTTCAAAACCCCTAATTTGATGATGTCATGCTCCACCAAATAAAACATATTCAAAAATTTTAACTCAAAAATAATAAAGAGTAATTTCAAAAAACTGAACTTCCACAAATTAAATTAAATCAAATCAATTATTCAAATTATTGAAAAATTTCATAACACGCTAAAAAAACCTCATCATTTAATAAAAAATAATTGTTAGATTAAAACTCCCATTTTAATTACTTATTACATTATTATATTAATAATGGGGTTTTAAGGAATTGAATTATATATTTATTAGTGAAAAAATGGGCTGATATAAATTTTTAGATATGAGGAAGGTGTTGTTTTTAATTTAATATTTGGTTGTGAATGTTATTGTTAATGGATGAAATCATGGTTATTATTAAGTTAACTATAAGGTTTTATAGAGGGTTGATACTTCATGTACTCTAAAAGGTGTTGTTTCCTACAATTCTAATTTTCTACACTCACTAGGAATATAATGGGAGATACTGGGAACCCATTGAGAGAGGCAGTCAATGGGGTAGCTTTGAGGTGTCATCAGGTATGCGATGACCCAATGTTGAGTACTTGATAACATGGCCAAAAAAACTTTAAAAAATTGTGCAATTTGTTCTTTTTCTACTCAATATATTTTTTCAATTTTTTCATTTAAACTATATTTCCCTCATCCAACTGAGATCCACTTCAAAAAAATTATTAGGTTTTAATGGTTTGTTTTTAATAGATGTTCATTCCACATTTGTATGTTTTATATCAAATTTAGAATTTTTTAAAGTATTGGTTCTTCATTTATAACATCATATATTATATAGTTGTTGTATGATTGTTTGAAAAAGTATATTTATGTGTTATTTTATTTTAAAATTACATTTTCTCTTAACAGACATTCAAAATTATGATCATGTATAACCTATTACATTTGAAAATATTTATTATCATTTTATTAGTTTTGTTTCAAATGCATTAAAAATATTTTTATAATTAAATTATAATCTTTTGAAAATGGATTTTCAAAAAATTTAATTTTTATAGGCTAATTATATGACTTTTGGAATGATTTTTTGGGAACAGAGTTGATATTGAAACAAAAAAATAAATCGAGTGGGGGATAAACTTACATATTTGATACTTATATTATAAATATCAACAGTTCTTCAACCAAACTAAAATTGGTGTAATTTAATCATTATAAAATCCTATTCAAATATTTTATGTCCAATAATTCTCAATTTTTTCATCTTTAAAATATGTTAACCATAGTCAATAAAACATTTATTACATCAATGTTATGTCCAAAGTATTCCTTTTTTCATCTGTATCTCCATTTTTCACTTTGCATTACTATTATTTTTATGTGAGCATGACTTTTTTTTAATTGATCATGTTAATTCTTTGGCATGTGTTGTGTTTGGGTGAATGCTTATTTCTTTGATATAATGAATATCTGTTATCATGATATATAGAATTTATATTACATTGGTGTTGAGAATGTATATTAATTCAGTATAGACCATGTCCCATGTATTAATATAATGATCATTTAAAAGGTGTTATATAATATTTTTAATGATCTATTAAGTAGGAATGATGATCTATGGTGATAATGGATGAGATAGAAATTACATATGTATAGAATAAATAAACACATATCTCAAATGAAAAAAAAATACACAATCATTAATTGAGTTTAGAATTTAGCATTATGGAATTAGATTTAAGGCTATAAATTTACTTAGGAATTGTGATCATAATATAAATACCACAGAATTCCATGCAATATTTTTTAAATTAACTGGAAATTTTTCCAGATGAGGATTTGAGACGGTATTTAATTTTGAGGCCCATAGTGGTTGAAATGTATTTTTGAAATTTTTTTTAATGTTCATTACATAATCATGTGAGTGGGTTTTTCCAACATTTAAACAGGTTCCCAAATAAAAAATTTGAGGATACTGTTGAACTCAGAGTGTTTGGATTCACCGATAAAGGGCCTAACATTGACCGACATGAACAAATAGTGGAAAGTAGTTTTTGGAAATAAATAATATAATGGAGTAATGATTATTTTATTTTTAAATACTTATAGCTCCAAAACGGTAACTCAGATTAGAAATATGAGAGTATTGTTGAGATAGTAAGGATGTGCTTCCCTTAGGCAGAGCCTAACCTCAACTAGTATGAGTTGAGGTGGATTGTTAATTTTCAAACTTTTTGGTAGAAAAATAAAATAACACAAATCATTATTTTATTAGATTTTCTTCTCCGTTATGCAGCAACTCATGAACGCCACAGTACAACGATGTGGAGACACTAAATCCCATTAATTAACATCATTAATGTAGCAAGTTTCCAATTCTACAAGACCCACACATCTTCTGTCTAAAATTAAATATGGAATTTCGGTTTGACGAAAAACCCTGAAATTCCTCTAGTGAAGAAAGAAGGGAATCTCTCCAACAACGAACATCGAAGAATCAGATGACAGTGACTACAACCTTGGAGTGAAAATTTGAGACCACAGATCGACGAATAAAAATGGACAATCATCCTCGAGCAATATCATCTTGAAGGATGGGGTTTTATGCTTTTCTGTATGAATTTCATTTCGCCTTTCAATCTTTTAAATGACGAACATGGGTTAACTCACGAACAAGTTAACTTGCATATCAATCATTCATAAAGGAGGGTTAATGATGCTGGATAAAAAGGGGATATCTATCTTAGTGATTATTATGCCTTATTTTGGTTCTTCATGTTCAAGTTAACAAGAACACCTCTAGGTCAACAGGAAGAAAGACATGGATCGTTCTATGGGTTTTCTTATGTCATGGCTCCTTTCCCAATTCTCATCTTGCGTTTTCCCTGTTATTTGTGGAATAATAGTCGGAGATGCATCATCCAAGGAGGCACCTGGTGGAAGTTTCACAGCTAGGAGTGTCATATAATCAATGATATGATGCATCGTGGGGCTGCAGCGGTGGCACTAGGATGCCACACCCATGCGGCGGTGGCAAAAGGGGCGGCTGGCAGGCGGTTGCAGCCACCTAGCACCGTCAGAGGCGAACTAACGCAGGGGGGGCATCGCCAGTTGGGAGCATACTCAAAGGGAGTGTCCTGCGTGGTGTCCCATAACATGAACTAGCACATGGTCTTGACGGTATTGCGTGCGGAGGGAGGCAGAAGACCTCAGCTGGCTTCATGTTGTGTGAATCGGATGGAGGTGCAACATTCGATCTGGCCTGAAGTCGGTCTGCCGATGCAGGTTGGGTTGGTGCATTAAATAGGGTTTCAAGGTGGATCTACATAGAGAAGAGATATAAAAATGATGCGGGAAATGTTGGATGGGAAACCGGGCAACTGGGAAGCCCGACTGCTCAAAAGTTTTCGGACTATGTTAGACTGGACAGGATAAGAATCGGGTCCCTGGGCGACCTGACGGACTTGACACATGACCAAACTAGGTTGGGTCCATCAAGTCCCAATGGTCCTTCCCACTAGGTTATGTTGGACCGGGTCATCCCAGACCCAAGCGATTTGGGTTGGCCAAAACAGGTCCATTCATACGGGACCCCCAAGCCAGGTTGGTCAGGTCGGTCTGACCATGTCCAACCGGGCCCAGATGCAACCAACCCCTATTTACTAAAACACCAATATATTTTAGACCAAGAATCTGATCGACACACCACATGCGGCTTTAGTACCATTACAACGAGAAGGTCCCTTGGGTATTATCTAAGTGAGTTTTTCGGGTAGTCGATATATGATTGAGGACTTGAGGGGTAGATTCTTCTAGAATCAAGCAGGATATGAGAGAACCTCACTGGTCTAGCAAAAGGGTGGACCTCACTGGTCCATAATATGAGAAAACCTATTTAATTCAGTAGACGAGCAGGTTGAAGTGGTCCAAAAGATGAGAAAACCTCAGTGGTCCACCAGGTGAGCGGACATCAGTGGTTTATCAGAGGAGTAGATCTTAGTTTTCCAGCAGAGGAGTGGAGATCAGTGGTCTAGCGGTTGAGCGGACCTCAGTGGTCCAACATCTGAGTAGACCTCAGTGGTCTAGTAGTGGAGTGGTACTTAGTTTTCCTGTACCTAATCAATCATCGGTGACTCATTAAAGTTGATTCCCTCCATAGTATAATATTATATATCTCTATGACTGATAATCGTTCTTTCTATACTTTGAGTTATACTTGGTGTGAGAGGTCTTTTCCATGTTGTTATTGTTATTTTGTCTTTTTGTGTGTTCCTTCTTTGTGATCATTCCTTTGTGTCTTGGCATACCTAACGAGTATTGTGTTACTCACCCCTACGTGGTCTTTGCTAGCACATGTCGTGTCCTATGTAGGTGATCAACGGTTCGACAAAGACCATGGTGGTCTGAGACCAGGTGGTGCTCAGTGAGACTATACAGACGGGCATGCTACTGCGACTATAGGCAGCTACCATTCACCTACCCATCAGGTATGGTACCGAGTTGATGGATTGTAGCATTTGTACATTCCATTGTGGTTTTGGGATTTTATTCTGGCCCCATTATAATTTCAGTTTGTATTGTACTCACTGTAGTTGTCTCAATGAAAATTGTGGCTTACTTTGTGTTTACTCTCTACAGTTTGAGATTTGTTCTTATGTATAGGTTTAAATGAAAATTCCTTCCCTTTTTCTGATATGCCTATTTAGTGTTAGTCTCCTGCCCCTATCCTATAGAAGGTGGGAATGTAGTAGTCACGAAAATTTCCCTAGGGGATGGGTCATGAAATAGTGGTATCAGAAAAGGTCAGTTTTACCAGGAGAACTGAGAGTTGAAAATTTCTTATGGGGAAATAGTCTCAAATATCTTGGGTTTGGATTTGGGGACAGGGAGTCCAGTATTAGTGTGGTGGAAGACGTATCCATACACCATGACCCTAAATTTTACTTTCAAACTCAGTACATGAAAACAATGGTTTCATGTGTCTTTGATTGTTTTACCATGATATTTTTGTGCCAGATTCATCTCACCAGGTATATTCAATTAACCGTGGTTCATTATGATCTCTTTTAGGATGGCTCCATGTATAAATCCATCCAGGATTCCATTGTGTGACTATGAGGACGGTCCACAGAGTGACGATGATTCAGTACATGTATTTTTAACCAAAATAGTACCTTTGGGAAGTGTCTTAGTGATACCACAAGCCGTTGTCCAGTATTTTCTACCAGGTCTATTAGTAGAGTATGCACATATGATAAGTGAATTTCGCAAGTTCGAGTAATAGAAACCTCCTTGGTTCAGGGGAGAGAAAAATCCTTAGGTTGATGAGGATTGGATGGAGGTGGTGACATGATTATTCTACTTGGTGAGGATGGAACCTGAGAAGATGGTGGTTCTAGTAGAGAGCCTTCTGAAAGGTTAAGGTGGGGAGATGGTGGTGTTTAACCATATGGACTCACGAGGAGTCGAACCTCTCCTTGTCTAACTTTGAGTTACTTTTTAAGGAATCTTTCTTCCCCACAACGTTTTTCTCTACGTTCATTCACGTTCTACTTCACTTACAAAAGGGCAGCCTGACAGTGGTTGATTACTCTAGGAGGTTCACATCCCTTTCCCATTACTCTACTGACATGGTGTGGGACCCTTTCTTCAAGGCCTAGACCATTGAGTAGGGACTCCGATAAGAGATCAAGGCCTCACTTATTTCCCTCATCTTCCCTATGCAAGCTGGGGTGCTGTAGAGATATCTACTAGTAGAGAGATTCCTTGCCGGGCAGAAACCATTGTTGGGAGCTACCACCAAGTGAAGGGTGGATGAGTCATCTGTGTATGGTAGCCAAAAGATGATATAGAGGCCTAAATGGGACATACCATTCAGAGGACAACTCCCGGACTCAGGTTCAGCGGTACGAGTCTCCTAGAGTAGAGGGAGTTATCGAGGGAGTAGAGTATGGTATACATGCGGCGGGTAGAGGCATATGGATTGGGATTTCCCGACACACCCCCGCAAAGGATTGGCAGACAATTGAGGGACCACCGAGGCAGCAATAGAGAGAGGAATAAGGTGGTCCTCTAGGAGGAAGACATGGAAGTGGAGTAGGATGAGCGTTAGGAGGTTGGAGTAGGTATGAGGTACTACAACAACCACCCCTAGTTGGTCCTCCACGGGCTCTAGGAGCAGGTGGACAGGGGCGATCTCATGTTCAGAAAGTCAAGGCATGTAGCCCTGACGTCCCGAATATGATATAAGGTATGATATTTGTCCTCTACATTTTAGGTACAGATATTATAGACATAGGTTCCAGTCACTCCTTCCTTTCCACAGACCTTGTTCCGAACTCATAGATTCTCATCAATCCATTGGCTGGATCCAAACGATTAGAGACTTCTACAGGAGTGGATTTGATAATCATACACTGGTGTTGGAAGTGTGAGTTTACTCTTGGAGGTGAGAGATTCGGCTGGGATCTCTTAGTAGCAGTGTCAAAGCCTTATAACGTAATTATCATTATGAACTATTTATCCACAATCTATGCTCAGATTGACTATTTTAGGAGCAGAGTGTTATGTGTCAGCAGATATGGGACCAATTTTTTCTTCACCGGTTAGAAGGGAAATTTTCTTGCATGGGATGGAATCACACATATGAGGGTACATCAGATCACTCATTAGTTGGATAGCTTGAACCTTTTTGTAGTGTATGATATGAGTCAATAGTTTCTTATAGTGGTGGATGAGTTTGAAGACGCCTATCTAGAGGATGTTCTAGGACTACGTCCTCATGAAGAAGTAGACATCTACATTGATCTGTACCCCCGAGAAGACCCTAATATCTACACCTGTATATCAGATGGACCTAACAGAGTTGAGGTAGATAAAGGTAATGTTGGAGTACTTGTAGAGGAAAGGGTTTGTAAGGACTAGGGTTTCACCATGGGCATCCCCTGTATTGTTTTCTAAAAAGGTAGATGGAATCTTGAGGTTATTCATGGACTTCTGATGGCTAAACCAGGTGACCATGGAGAAAAAGTATCCACTGTTGAGGATTGATGACCTCTTTGATTAGTTGAATGGAGAAAAATAGTTCTTAAAGATAGAACTCAGATCATGCTATCACCAGCTTCGAGTACAAGATGTTTAAATCTCGATGACAGAATTTAGATGTCTCTAAGGCCACTACGAGTAATTAGTGATGTTGTTTAGTGTGAAGTATTCCTCATTAGTGTTCATGGGACTATTGAAAATGATCTTCCAGTCGTACTTAGACTTGTTTGTACCGGTCTCCATTGATGACATCTTAGTGTATTCAGCATCAAACGAGGAGCACACGATACACTTGAGGATGGTTCTAGACACACTCTGAGATCCCCAAAATTATTTAAAGCTCTCGAAGTGTGAGTTCTAAATATGAAAGGCCAACTTCCTAGGAAATTTCATCTCCGAGGAAGGATTTGTGGGGGATCTAGTAAAGATCGCAGTGGTTCTTTCTTGGGATCCACCAAAGAGTGTTACTGATGTATGGATTTTACTTGGGTTGGCTATGTACTATGGAATATTTTCACCCGGCTTCTCCAAAGTGGATGTACCCATGATGGATTTGACAAAGAAGGTAAAACCCTACGCGTGTACAGTAGGATTCCAGTATATCTTTTAGTAGCTAAGGTAGAGCTTGAAGAGTTTTGTTATCTTGAGGTTTCCACAGGAGGGTGCCAACTACATGGTGTATTGTGACACATCAGGAACTGGGAATGGTTGTGTCCTGATGCAGAGGAAAGCAGATATTGATTATGTCTTACAAATGTTGAGACCGCATGATTAGAACAATACGACTTAGGAAGTTGTGTTTGATGCAGTATTCTTTGCACCAAAGACATTCTTAATCTACCTTATGGATGAAAATTTCATTATTTAATCTGACCAAAAGAGTCTCAAGAACATATTTTCTCAAAATTTTCTGAATTTGAGATAGCGACATTGGCTAATGTTCCTCCAAGACTATGATGATGAGATAGTCTATACTTATGGGAAGGGAAATGTGGCGTAAGATTATCTCTACAGCAGATCAAGTTCACAACTACAAAACAGGGCCACAGAGAAATTGGCCTCACTTCATATATCCTATGTGGATATAGATGACATAGCTTATCTTTATTTTATGGTAGTTTCCCCTCCACTCTTACTATGAGTCATTAAGGCACAACTCGGAGATGCCATCTGTGAGACCACACATGCTCATATTTCCATAGAGCATGCCCCTAATAGATATTCTAAAGGTGGGGAGAACATTATCCTTTATAGAGGGCTCACCATTGTACCAATGGCAGTACAAGAGGAAGTGTTGAGGGAGTTCTATACATCCCATTTGGTAGTACATCTAGTTGTGGTGATGATGTACCAGGACATCTGACGTCAGTAATGGTGGTCTAGGATGAAGGAAGCTGTTGCAATATTTTTCTCGAGATGACTCTCTTTTCAATAAGTGAAGGCTAAGAACAAGATTATAGAAGGTTTGACACAAAAACTTGAGGTACCAAATTGAATTTGGGAAAGGATATTAATAGAATTCATGACAGTCTTACCAAAAATGGTTATGGGGAAATGATAACATATGGGTGATCATTGACAGACTCACCATGTTGTCCCACTACCAACCCATTCAAGAATAGGTTTCAGTAGAGATCTTGGGATTCCTCTATGTGAAAGAGATAGTTTGACTCCATAGAGTCCCATAGAAGATAGTATTAGATAATGGTTCACACTTTACATCCCAGTTGTGGAAGAGATTACTGCCAACATTTTGGACTTAGTTGAGCTTGAGCACAACCATTCACCCACAGACTGGTGGTCAGACCGAGATGACCATAAAGACCTTGGTGGATAGGATTCATTCTTGTGTCCATGATTTTGGTCTTAGTTTGGAGGACCACCTACCATTGGTAGAGTTTACATAAAAAAATAGCTACCACTCCACCATTGGTATGACATCGTTCGAGGAAGTGTACAAATAACCATGCAGGTCACTATTATGCTTCACAGACCTAGGGGAGTCAACACTCATGGTTCCATAGAGAGTAAAGGGTACCACTGATAAGGTGTAAGTAATCTGAGATTGGATGAAGACTGAAAATAGTTGACATAAATCCTATGTTGATAGGTGATGAAGACCCTTGTTGTTCGAAGAGGGGGACCACATATTCCTACAGGTCTCTCCTCAATGAGCGATATATAGATTTGGACAGGGAGGAAATTTATCTACATGGATTATCATACCTTTATGATACGATGTAGAGTGGGAGAGGAGGTATACCACATGGCTCTAATACCACATATAGAGATGTTACCTAACATCTTCCATGTTCCCCAATTGAGGAGATACATGCAAGGAGCTTCTCATGTCATCTACCATGAGGAGATGGAGAATAACGATGGGGAAACATTCTTGGAGTACCCTATGGATATAGAGGACGGAATGGAGATGATCATTCAGGGATGGTTGATTCTTCTAGTGCATGTTTTTTGGAAGCACAAGAATCTCTAGGGGAGAACGTGGGAGTGGGAGACTTAGATTCAGGCTCAGTACCCCCGTTTTCTTGATTATCCCTTGTTTTGGATTACGAGGACATAAATCCCTAAAGGGGGGAGTAATGTAATACCCCATTATTCTATGTAATTGTTTTTAAAATTAAATGGCATTTTTTCGAGGCCAGACTCTGATATGGAACCTAATTCTGAGGCCCGAAGTGTCTGGAACATATTTTTTAAATCTTTTTAAGGTTTTTTAAATAATTAAGCAATTGAGTTTTTCTAACTTTTAAACTGGTGCTCGGATAAAAAATCAGAGGGCCCATTGAACTCATTGAGTCGGGATCCACCTAGAAAGGTCCTAACATTGGACATTATGGGCCAATTGTGGAATGTTGTTTTTTGGTTGTAAATAAAATAAGAGGGTAACCATTATTTTATTTTTTGGTCCTCACAACTCCTAAATAGAAACATGTATAAGAAATATGAGAGTACCATAGAGCTCGTGAGGGAATGTTTCCCTTAGTTTGAGCCTAACATCGACCGATACAGGTTGAGGGTGAAAGTCAATTTTTAGAAATTTTGGAAGAAAAATAAATTAACGTGAATAGTTATTTTATTAGATATTATTCTTCATTATGGAACGACTTCTCAGCACTACGGTGTAGTGATGAGGAGGCGATGAATCCCATTAATGAACCTCAATAAATAAGCATGGTGGTGACACTACAATGAACAAGCATCATCCTTCTTTAATTAAAAATGGAATTCAGGGTTGGTGAACAACACTGGAATTCCTCTAACGAACAACAAACGGAACCACTCCAATGAAGAATATTGTCGAATCAGAATATGGAAATGAAAACCATAGAGAGAGGATTCGGGATTGAAGATCTATGGTTGATGAAAAAAAATCATCTTCAATCTATCTCCTTTTCCAGAAAGGGGTTTGATTCTTTTCTGTGTTAATCTATTTTCCCCGTTATTTATTTTTAATGATGAATGTGGGTCAACTCATGAACAATTAAAATCACAGATCGATCATACATAAGGGAGGTTTAATGATATGGGATAAAAGGGGATATCTATCTTAGTGATTATTCATCCTTATTTTGGTTCTCTGTGATCTTCCTAACAAGAACACAACCAGATCATCACAAAAAAAGACCCGGATCATTCTTGGATGTTCATGTGTGGTGGCTCATTCCCCAATTTCCATCTTGCATTATCCCCATTCTTTGTGGAGAAATGGTCGGTGGTGCATTGGTCGAGAAGGCGCCAGGCGGAAGGGATGCAACCAGGCGGGTCGCGACATCGACAAGAGGTCACGGTGCAAGGCTGTAGTGGTGGCCCCCACCCATGAAAGTGTCAACAATCCTTCACTAAGGCACTAGGCCGTAGCGGCAGGTGGGATGTGGCATACCGTAGTGGTGACATGTTCTGCCAGCACGAAGGCTGATATATGGTGGCAGATGGACGAAACCACTCACCCGCATTGGAGGCAAACCAACATAGGGGGGACACTGGTCAGGAACCATGTCAGGGAGAGCCGCCCAAGGGCTGGGATGTGGATTTTACTAGCACATGGTCCTATAGGGAAAACTTTTTAAGAGAGGTGGACAACCTTAGTCAGCCGTGTGTTATGGGAACTAGATGCTAGCATGGTGTTCGGTTTGGACCCAAGTCGGCCCGCCGATGCTGGCCAGGATGGTTCAGAAAACTGGGACTCCAGGTAGCCGGGGCTAGAGAAAAGTTGGCCCACTGATGTGGGACAACATGGATGTAAAACCGGGCCATTGGGTGGAAAATATGGTCAACACTGAATAGACACAGCCAGACCAGACCGAATGAGAACCGGGTCACCGGGCGACCCGGCTAACTAAACCCAGGATCAAACTGGGCTGGGTCCAACAAGGCCCCATGGGACTGGCCACTAGCCCATAGACCCAACCATAAGATTTTGGGTCAGCCAAAATTAGTCAGGTCATGTGGGACCCCAAGGATGGGTTGGTTGGGTCGGTCCGACCAGGTCAGACTGGGTCAATACCCTACCAGCCCCTGTTTACTATAACACCAATATCTTTGAGACCAAGCATCCAATTGATGCGCTACCTACAATGTTGGGACTCTTATAATGATATGGACCCTTGGGTATACACTATGTGAGTTTTCATGGCTATCAAGATATGACTGATGGATTGAGGAGTATATTCAACAAGAATCAAGCGTGATATGAGAAGACTTCAGTGTTCCAGAAGATGAACATATCTCAATGGTCCAATAGAAGATAAATCCTCAGTGGTCTAGAAGATGAACGAACATGAGTGGTCTAGTAGATGATGGGATATCAATAGTTTAGTAGACGATTATATATTACTGTCCTAGCAGGCGAGTGAACCTCAGTTTTCCAGCAGACGATTGGACCTTAGTGGTTCAATTGTCGAGCGATCCTCAATGGTCCAACTGTTGATCGGACCTCTGTGATCTAGTAGCAGAGCATGCCTTAGTGGTCCAATATATGAACAAACCACGATGACTCCTTATCGATGAGTCATTTAGATGTACAAGATGATTCAACTCTATTATTGATAATCTTACATTATATACTTTGATTTATTCCTAGTGTGATCTGTCTTTGTTCTGTGGTCTTCACTGTGTGGTCTTGTTGTGTGGTGTTTCTTTGTGGTATTTCCTTTGTGGTTTGGGTTCCCTGCTGGTATTGTGTTACTCACCCCTACACGGGATTCACCCCCATGTTTTGTGTCTCTTGTAGGTGATTTATGCTTCGATGGAGAGCTTGGTGATCTGGGACCAGGTGGTTCTTAGAGAGATGGGACGGACGGGCATAATACTATGACTACATGCAGCTACACTTAACCTACCCTTCAGGTAGGGTCTCAAGTAGATAGACCGTGGATGTTTTTGTTTCATTTTTGTTCTTGGTCTTTTATTCTGGCCCCTTTGTACTTTCAATTTTTATTTTACTCCTTGTAGTTTTATTAGGGATATATATTGTTTACTTTGTGTTTACTTTCTGCATTTTCACCTTTGTGCATGTGTACAGTTTTATAGAAAAATGCCTTTCCTTTTGTTATATTCCTATTTGGTGGTATTCTACAACCCATGGCCTATAGAAGGCATGATTAGGGTAGTAATGACATGGGCCCTGGTCGATGGATTGTGACAATAATTCAGATCAATACAAAAGATAATCATTTCTCTATTTTTACCACAATTGATCCTATGTCTACATATAATAATCTTTTTTTAATTTTTCTTTCAATATTTAAATTAGCATATATGTTTCCTATTCAATTTGATTTTTTTACCCCTAATATATGGTTTAGTAGTACATGATAACTATGACACACCAAATACATTTTTTTAGGTTGATCTAGAACCCATCCCTTAACATTTCATGGGATCCGCATTCCCTAAAAAGTCTAGTAATGCTATTTTGGGAAACTAATTATTATTTTTATGGTTTTGAATCCCAATATTCTTGATTATTATCATATAAAACAAAAATATTTATGAATACATTATTAATATTCTAAACATCATAATTTTTATGAAATAACATTAAATTATAATGGGAAATTGTTACCCAAATTTTGGAAGGTTCATTCTTGATTTTGGAATCAACATTCTAATGATTGTGAATCCACATCTTCATCCATCCTATTGGGTGACCTAAATCATTAATACTTATAAAAATGTATTTAGAAATCTGGTTTAAAAAAGTTATAATACAATAATATTAAAAAATAATGAATAAATTTTCTACAAGATTGGTCTTTTCCTGGAAAACCTCTATGAACCAATGGTTTAAGGAATGATTTTCTTCATCAGTTAATGTTTTTTAGATATTAGTTTAGAAAATATCACATTAATAAAAATTATAGTTTCTTTTAGTTTTTTTATTATTAAACTATTTTAAATGATTATAATACCACATATGATGCATCTATACTAATATAAACAAACAACTTCTTCAGATCACGTGAGAAACCTTTGATAACATTTTCTAAAATTTGTTGACTGTTTAAGGATGTGTTATTAAACTCATGACATAATCTCCACACAAATTATCTTTAGTTATTGCGTAAACATTTCAAAGACTATGTGTGTGTAATATAGTTGATAACATTTAAATAAAATAAATAGAAATAAAAACACAAAAAATTATAAGTATATTATAATTTTAGACATATATTTTTAAATAATCATCAATGAATGATAAAATAATATTAACTTTATTTTGGTATATAAGAAATCATTATTTCAATCTATGGGAATATGAATCTAATATTTATAATTCCTAGGATGAATCACTCTCTCAAAATAAATATTCTTAAGAATATATCTATATATTTTGGAAGAATCACTAGTCGGTACCCCCAACACATCAATTGAAATGATAAGTTTAAAGTCATCAAATCCCATACATCTGTCATATTCATAATTTTATCTCATCTTTTATGTTTACATATTTGATAAATACATTAAATATTTGACAAAAAATTACAGTGTTTTATAATGACATATATACTAGTAATATTAAGCCCCTAATATTCCCTAGATGGATGAGTGATGAATTTCTGACCCATCGATGGAGCATTAAACATTGAACTAGAAAACTCAGTTGTGAAAACCAAGGACGTGCTAACAGTTTTTGCGGTAGTGGAATCACCCGAGTCTGTTATGGGTGAAAATATATATTGTGTTCTTTATGATTGTTTGTTGACTCTCCTTTCTGTCACGGAATCTAATGACTAAAAAAAGGGATGTACCTTAACACAAACGGGATTCATCCTTTGAAGAAACATCGAAAAATGGAAAAGGCATGAACAAGGATTTCTTTGAGCATGGGTTGTGCAAGTTCCAAGAGGGTCTCATAGGGTACTTCCGTGCCACATATTAGGCATGCAGGTGACTTGTGTGCCCTGTGTTATTTTCGCCCATGGTATTCATAGGCCTCTAAATACCCCTTTCCGGCCTCTCATTTAGGAGGAAAAAAATCCAGAAACTCCGATTTGAGCTCCCAGCACCCTAGTCTCTTCTCAAAGCCTTCCAAACACTTCTAAGGTAATTTTTTACCTATAAAGGAAGGTATAAAGATGGAGAATAAGGCCTAAGTGTTGAAACTTATCAATACATGCATGCCTAAGTGGCCAACCCTTAATGAAAATGGCCACACATGTGCTCCGCCTTATTCCTTCAATAGAACTTGCGGGCCACTCATTTAAAAGTATTTAGGGATAACACTAAGGGGTTGAGTCAGGCTTCACCCAAGTTTTATACTAAGGGTTGACCGGTGCGCAAGTACCCATGTGTCGCACAAGTATACCTGCATGACTATGACTTGTGCGCCCATGCAGGACTTGCGCGCCTCTCTCTTTTTGGGTGCGCCTCCTGCTTATTCACTATATTTATTCAAATCCACCTCCCATCTTCATTATTTATCCTTCATAATCCTCTTCAAATCCATTTATGGCATGATTCCTTGGTTGGCATCCTTATCTAAAAGGAATTATGTGGAACATCTCTCAAAACCTAGTGATTTACATATATGTATGTCATTAGGGTTAGAGATTTCATTCATTCAACCTCAACATTTAAGATGAGAAGATCTCTAATTTGGGCATCCTTCTTAAAAGTAATCCCCAAGTTCCCTAATTATGGGAATCCTTCTTAGGATTAATCCACAATCCAAGTTCCCAATTATGGGCATCCTTTTCAGGAGTAAGCCTCAGTCATAATTTTTTCACCTGGGACTCCTTTTCAGGAGTAAGCCTCAGTCTTAATTTCTTAACCTGGTCCTCCTTCTCAGGAATAATCCCCAGTCAGAAGTCCCTTTAACTTGGGCCTCCTTCTTAGGAATAATCCCCAGTCTTAACTTATTTTGATTTGGGCTTCCTTATCAAGAATAAAACCCAATCACAAGTCCCCTCCTAATTTGGGCCTCCTTCTCAGGAGTAAGCCCCAAGTTAGAGTATCCAAATCTCCATAAACCAAATATGCCTTTATGGACCTTGTTCCCTGACATCTTGTAACACCCCAAGATTTCATAGTGTGTCATTTCTTCAAAATAATTCAATAACATGCACTACATGCAACACCGAGTTAAAGCGCACCATGACTTACCAAAGAAGTCGTTCGAAAGAGGTTATGAATAGCATTAACTAAATTTTAAAATTTATATAATCCTTATAATTTTATAATCTATATTATGAGTTTCTTAGACATAATGTAAGAACAAATTCATTTTCAGTATTGCACTTTTACCAACTTTTAATAGTGTACCCTTTTTAAATCCAATATTTTAAACTTTTATATATTCAATTTGACTAAATAAATTTACTTTTTAGAATGGGGACATCAAAAATTTACAATGATACATCCCAAGCTTCCACGTCACGCTTTCCTTTGAATAATACAGTGGAGTGTGTGGTACGCAACTTCGAGTTCTAACACACAGCACGACCAATCAAAGTAGCCGTTATGAATAGTAATACCAACTTTTTGAAAGTTTATAAATTTTATATTTCAAAATGGACTTTATTTTTGGATTCTGAATATCGAAATTATCCTAAGTTGAATTTTTGGTATTTTTCTGAGAACTTCCAATTTTTATGAATAGTAAAAAATACTTAAAAACAACTTTTTTAATCAAAATAATTTATAGTGATAAATTATACTATTTATTGGTTTTAAAGTATAATTAGAATATATATTTTACCATTTTATCCAATGGTGTTCATTAGAATTAATTTCACTTTGAAATTGGACATAAACAATTGTCAATCTTTTGATACATATTGTTTCTTAAAAACATGCTATTTGTTGTGACAGTGGGAATTAATTATAAAATTAATTAATGAAACTTATATGTTTGGAATTTTGTAAAATAGACAACATTTTTTAATTCGGAATATCAATTATAGCTTAGGGTGAAATTTTGTCATTGTTCTGAAAAACTTCAATTTTTGATGAATATTGAAACTACTAAGTGGTAGTTAAAAAAATGAATTTCTCAAAAAAAAACTTAATTTTACCACTTCTGTGATTTAAATTTAGAAAATCCAAGAGACACGGTTAATATCAAGGAGTAAAATATGGTTCAATGAGATGAAAATAATTTTTGGTGAATAGTAACTTTTTACTTTTATTTATCCCGGTTAAAAGTAAACAGGGTAATTAAGGGTCAAATGATATTAATATTACCCTAACACATGTCCTAATTCTATTGTACAAGTTTATCTCGACCAAAAACAACCTTAGGAATAAAATATTTTCATTTAGGTCTACTTGGATTAGATTAGGACATTTATTATTATTTAATTCAAAGAAGAGTTAAAAGAGTTAAAATCAATGTTTATTTACTAAAACATTTTTAATATAGGGTTATACATAATATAAATTAGATTTTAAATATTCATTAGAAAGATAATATGATATAATACATAATTATAATTTATTTATAATTTTTAGACATTAAATAATTTAATTTATGTATGACACAATGATGATGCAGTAATTACCATAATAGTGAAACAATTAAAATAATTGACATTATAAATACCCAAATAAATATAATTTGAGACGTTTTATGAATTAAACTAATTTTATAGGTTAATATGACATTTTAGGATTGACTTAATTAACTTTGTTCGAAGTAATAATTCTGTTATGATTTTTAAAAAAACCAATTATTGAATAGTGTCAAAATTGACATAAAAGTGTTTTTAAAACAAATATTATATTATTAATTGATATTAAATTCCTAAAAATCTAAGGTTCGGATAAGAGACTTATTTCATGATATGAGTTTCATTAATGGATCACTTGGGGATCTCTTGGATGTATATAGTATGTTTATTAACCATATAATATAAAAATACAAAGAGACATTGTAAAAGTGAAACTAATTAACTAAGAGTTGATACTTAAAGATAAGGTTAATATAATGACCCAAACCTATCTAAATTCAATTGGTTGAGTGGTTTTCGACCCATACCCACCTTAACCTTTAAATAATATACTTTTTAGCCATTATAAACCGAATTTGAATTTATTATAAAATAATATTTCTAGATTTTCCAAAGGTTCCCCTCACCCCTCTTATAAAAGGGCACTCTCCCTTCTCATTAACTCACACCTTCAATGCCTTTTGGTTCCTCCCAAATCTGCCCAAATACTCTATCAACTTCTCTCACTTCATCCTAGAGGCCTACCTTTAGTCAGAAATCCATCTTAAGGATCCCTTTTGATCAAATCAAAAGGAAGAACCCGAAGAAGAGGTAATGATTTCACCACCCTTTTTCCAGTTCCTTTCTTCTTCCACTTATTCTTTCTTTGTTATTGCCATTATAAAATAATAAATCCAGTATATTATATATAATTTATTGTTATTATAAACATTTTACAACCATATTTCAGTATTCTATCCATTCTTTGAATAACATGTCATCATACGTGCGTACGTACGGCTTACCGTCTCCACGTCGTCGTGTAATTGTTATTAAATAAATTATTATTTGGATGGGTATCATAATGATGTTTAATTCATGTAAATAATAAATATAACATGATAATTATTCTGCATATATTATATACCATCCATTTATATATTATTTTAATATCAAAAAATGATATTGTTGCTCGTGCGTACGTACAGACTACCGTCTCCACGAACGAGATGAGATTCATTCTCCATCATATCCATTCAAGTCTAATTCTCAATTGATGATTAATAATAGTATATAAGGACTTGATATCTTTCTGGATATGATTAATATACAACCTATCCATGACAAAAATGACATACGTAACAAAACATATAAAGGAAAACGAGTAAGTTAACACCCGAAACGACGATAATACTAAGATATTATTAACAAATCAATGTTAAAAGATCATATATGATATCATATTAATGTATATGATTCTTGTATATTTTAATAACAATTATTTAACCATTATACAGAAGGTTAAACTACCCCCAACCAAGGAAAAGTACAAGGTATGGATTTATTTCGCAATCTCTTCATTTTCTGAGGTTGTTTATATGTAATAATCTACTGGGATCTCTTTATCATCCACATCCATGATTCATAAAAATGTTTTTAAAAACATTACAACTATTTTACAGAATATGGGTTAAAGTAATTTATAACCTTGTTCGACTTTTTATAAGAAGTACATAAAGGAATCCTTCTGTCGTTTTCCAAACAAGGTCCTTTTTAACCTTTTCGACAGAATTAAGGTAAGAATGTCTTTTTAACTTATATGGTGGGTGGAGCTATTTTCCACCGTTATAAAATCGTTGAAACTTCCCTTACAAGATTATAAGAATATTTTCAAAGTAAATGTTTGATTTTATAATTATGTGACTTTTAAATGATTTCAAAATGAGTATTTTAAGAATTTGTGAAAGGTACTCTTTATCAAGATCATAATTTTAAATGTTTTAAATATTTATCTTTCTAAATCTTTTTAATTAATGTCCATGTTTTCAAAATGATTTTAATTATTTATTTATATGGACATGAATGTTTTGAAATGATATTTATTTTCAAAAGTTTCAAAGTTGTACGGGACACTTTGATTCAAAAATATCTTTTAAATTAATTCCTTTATAAATGTGCAACTTTTCAATAATTTCGAGAGAAGAGATATTTCTCTCAAATAGTTTTGATTTCATCTATGTCAACATCCTTTGATGGATTTTAAGCTTATTTGAAGTTGATTTATTATGATACAAAACTTTTGTATTGATTTTAAGGTTTTGTGATACGTTTTACTATGGATGTGTTATTTTTATACCATTCATGGTTTATGGAGAAAGTATTGACATTTCGTATGCTAGTTTTAATACGAATGTTTATGTTATGTTTAAACCTTTTCATATGGGAATTCATTGGACTTAGTAAGTGATTGGTGGAGCCCACTATAGCTCCTCGATGCATCGGTAGGTCTCATGAGACAAACTAATGTCTTGGCACAAGGCCTTGGAAAAATCTTATTTGTAGTCTTGGCATGAGGCCTTGGCTATGTGGTTATGATAGTTTGGCATTATACGTTTCATCATTATGATAGTGGTTATTGATATTGCATGTGATTATTCGATTAGTTGAATATCCATGTGAATAAGTAAATGGAATTATTTCATTTTATTTTTTCCATACTATGTTGAAGTTCATGTTTAAAAGGCTTTTGTTTTAATTATACATTGCCTTAAATGTTTATTCTTATTTATGAATGTTTCTGCTATATTTGTATCCTTACTGGGCATTTGAGATCACCCCTTTTCTATGTTTTATTTTACCCAGGATGTGAAGAATTAATTTATGAATGACTTGCAGGGATAGTATGATGGGATAAGAGTGTGGACTATGGAGACTATATTGTTGTAGTTTTCATTTTATGATGTAATGTAAAATTTATTAATGTATCTAGTTTTTACAAGGCTACTAAACTAATCTGTCTTTCGAGAGTTGATATTTCTTGTGATCATGCCAATGTTATGTAATAATGCACTGACTCTGGGTAACTGGGGTTGGGGCGTTACAGTTGGTATCAGAGGAAGTTTAGTACAAACCTTGTAAGCTAGATTTAGATAAACTCTGATTAGAGAACATAGACCTAAGATGGAATTTGAGGATTAGTATAGAAAAACTTCCTAGAATTTTGGTATTATAGAGATTTTGTGAGTTTTCCGAGAAATACATCCCTGTCTGGATACGAGCAGGTAGAGGCAGCTCTGGTACAGATGTACCTAGGGGTAAAACCCGAAAACACCGCTTTGAGATAGACTCAAACGAGAACTGGTGCACGACAACAGGCCTTGTTGTACTCTTTGTTATGACACTCCCGGGGGATATGCTTAGAATAATTGTCATTTTCTTTAAAAACCATTATGAAGGGTGACTGAGTATATAATTCCTCAAAGGAGACATTTTTATGATTATGGATTATATCCATAAACTATTTAATTTTTTGTTATGTGTTTTACAAGTTTGGGATTAGATATTGTTATTCATAAACTAATCTAGTGTATGCCATTATTTAGAAATGGTGCCCAGTAGAAGGAATGAGAACTCCAGCAATGCACATTATCCAAAGAGAAAGAAGGATCATATCTTTCATGGTCTTAATCCAAAATTTATAAGAGAAATAGTCTCCCATGTATTATCATCATATGAAGAAATAATATCATTTGTTGATAAGATAAATAAAGAGTTTACTGAATCCTATGGCTTTGAAGGGAAGCAATAGAAGAAACGGATGGAAGAGAGAACGATGGATAAAGGGAAGAGGGAAAAGAAGAATTTTCCCATATGTGATAACTGTGGGAAGAAACACCCTGGAACTTGCCTGAAAGGAATGGGAGATTGTTATAAGTGTGGAGGAAGAGGGCACAAAGTACGCGACTGCAAGGGTAAGAAAATGGTTTCAAATGTACAATTATTCATTTGTAAAGAGTTTGGACATTACGCAAACCTATGTCCCAGTCATCAGACTATGACACAAATGATGCTATTGGATAATAATCAAGTTATGATACTACCACAGATGAAGAGGATTGATTAGAGTTCTTATGTTGATTATGTCATTTGAGTGTTGTATCAACAATGTACTTGCTATAATAATTATGGAGTATATAAGGATTGTACTTCAGTACTATTTCATTAAGGACTTGATATTGTGTGGAACAAAGAAATGTGACTCAATAGCAGGTTAACATTTTGGAAAATATATTGTTGAAAGAAAGATAAACCGTAATATGGTTCTGATACCGAGGTAGTGATTTTAGAATAATACATGATTGATTTGGATAAATTATATGGGATATTCTTGACTACCTTGAAACTGATTAATGATTTGTATATTCCTTTATTGTTGGGGTTTACAACATTTTTGGATTGAAGGAGTATATCTATTATTCTTTAAGGAATAAGGGATCAAGAATGTAATCAATAAGGTTTTATGGTAATTCAGGATGTTGCAATGTCTTAAAAGAATACATGATGAAGGTGTTCACATGTTATTACGTGGCAAAAAGAATCTTCATTGTGTTTACATTCCTTATAAATTTGGACCGAATTATTTTGGATAGTTCATGTTTGTATTGTTTTGGATTGCCATAAAAAGGACAACCCGGAGGTCGGGCGGCAACTCGTCGCGTCCGGCAAGGCCGTGAGACTTGAACCCACAACCGAAGGGCGACAAGGGTGTATCACCTACCACTTACCCACGTGATGTCCTGGATTGAATAATGTCGTTTTTTAATGGTTCTACTAGATGATTTATAAATTCATTTTTTAACCCTATACGAATAGGATAAATAGAGTATTATTTTTAAGTTCTATTATCTTTTAGAGTGAAAGATGAGTTTGTGGTAGAACTTAGTTAAAGGATGAGACTCTACTTGTCAAGTATATATTTTTCTTCTTCTCTTATTCAATGAAGAAATTAATTCTTATACTTTAGTGAAGGGATCTTAAAAAAAATGTGTTATCTGAGTACCATATGTTTTGCTGAACCGATGGTATTTTAAATCATCATAGATTGATGAATTTAAGGCCCTAAATTTTAGACTTATTTGAGATTGATGACCTCAATCACTACCTATAAATATTTACGTTTTGCCTCCAATTATATGTCTCTAATTTCCACTAATGTTCTCCGAATAGAGATCATAATTTGGTGGTGACCCTTTCATTTCTCGTTTCCTCTTATTAAGACTAAATTTTATTAACCCAATTTCTGATGTGGGTTTTCCCACAAAGATATTTTCTATATTCAAACTTTTATTTTATAAGAACAATTTAAAATTTCAAGGACGCAATTTATTGAAGGAGGGGAGAATTTAACACCCCAATATTTCATAGTGTGTTATTTTTTCAAAATAAAATTAATAACATACACTACACACAACACCGAGTTCAAGCACACCATGACTTACCAAACAAGCCGTTCGAAAGAGGTTATGAATATTATTAACTAAATTTAAAACTTTATATAATCCTTATAATTCTAGAATCCATATTATGAGTTTCTCAGACATAATATAAGAACAAATTCATTTTCAGTATTGCACTTTTACCAACTTTTAATAGTGAACCCTTTTTAAATCCAATATTTTAAACTTTTATATATTCAATTTGAGTAAATAAATTTACTTTTTAGAATGGGGATATCAAAATTTTAAAATGAAACATCCCATGCTTCCACGGTATGCTTTCCTTTGAATAATACAGCATTGTGTGTTGTACGCAACTTCGAGTTCTAACACACACCATAACCAATCAAAGTAGCCGTTATGAATAGTAATACCAACTTTCTAAAATATTATAAATTTTATCTTTCAAAAATGGACTTCATTTTTGGATTCAGAATATTGAAATAATCCTAAGTTGAATTTTTGGTATTTTTCTGAGAACTTCCAATTTTTATGAATAGTGAAAAATACTTAAAAACCACTTTTTTAATCAAAATAATTTATAGTGATAAATTATACTATTTAGTGGTTTTAAGTATAATTAGAATATATTTTTACCATTTTATCCAATGGTGTTCATTAGAATTAATTTCACTTTGAAATTGGACATAAACAATTGTCAATCTTTTGATATATATTGTTTCTTAAAAACACGCTATTTGTTGTGACAACAGGAATTAATTATAAAATTAATTAATGCAACTTATATGTTTGGAATTTGGTAAAATAGACATCATTTTTGAATTCGGAATATCAATTATAGCTTCGGGTGAAATTTTGGCATTGTTCTGAAAAACATCAATTTTTGATGAATAGTGAAACTACTAAGTGGTAGTTAAAAAACTGAATTTTTCAAAAAACATAATTTGACCGCTTCTGTGATTGGAATTTTGAAAATCTGAGTGACACGGTTAATATCAAGGAGTAAAATGTGGTTCAATGAGATGAAAATAATTTTTGGTGAATAGTAACTTTTTACATTTATTTACCACGGTTAAAAGTAAATAGGGTAATTAAAGGTAAAATGATATTAATATTACCCTAACACATGTCCTAATCCTATTGGACAAGTGTAACTAGACCAAAAACAACCTTAGGAATAAAATTTTATCATTTAGGTCCACTTGGATTAGATTAAGACATTTATTATTATTTAATTCAAAGAAGAGTTAAAAGAGTTAAAATCAAAGTTTATTTACTAAAACAATTATTATAGGGTTATACATAATATAAATTGGATTTTAATTATTCATTAGAAATATAAAATGATTTCCTACATTATTATATTTTATTTATAATTTTTAGACATTAAATAATTTAATTTATTTATGACACAATGATGATGCAGTAATTACCACAATAGTGACAAAATTAAAATAATTGATATTATAAATACCCAAATATTTGAGACTTTTTATGAATTAAAATAATTTTATAGGTTAATATGAGATGTTAGGATTAACTTAATTAACTTTGTTCGAAGTAATAATTTTGTTATGAGTTTTACAAAAAAATCAATTATTGAATAGTGTCAAAATTGACATAAAAGAGTTTTTTAAAACAAATATTATATTATTAATTGATATTAAATTTAATAAATATCTACGTTTTGTCCAAGAGACATATATCATGATAGGTTTATCATTAATGGATCACTTGGGGATCTCTTGGATGTATATAGAATGTTTATTAACCATATAATATAAAAATACAAAGAGACATTGTAAAAGTGAAACTAATTAACTAAGAGTTAATACTTAAAGAAAAGGTTTATATAATGACCCAAACCTGTCTAAATTATATTGGTTGAGAGGGTTTCGACCCATAACCAACTTAACCTTTAAATAATATACTTTTGAGACATTAGAAACCGAATATGAATTTATTATAAAACAATATTTCTAGATTTTCCAAAGGTGCCCCTCACCCCTCTTATAAAAGGGAACTCTCCATTCTCATTAACTCACACCTTCAATGGCATTTTGTTCAGACAAACTCTGCCCAAATACTCTCTCAACTTCCCTCAATTCATCCTAGAGGCCTTCCTTTTGTCAGAAAGCCAACTTAAGGAGCCCTTTTGATCAAATCGAAAGGAAGAACCCGAAGAAGAGGTAATGATTTCACCACCCTTTTTCAAGTTCCTTTCTTCTTCCACTTCTTCTTTCTTTGTTATTACCCTTCTAGAATAATAACTCCAGTATATTATATATACTTTGATGTTTTTATAAACATTTTACAACCATATTTTAGTATTCTATCCATTCTTTGAATAACATGTCACCATACGTGCGTACGTACGGCTTACCATCTCCACGTCGTGGTGTAATTGTTATTCAATAAATTATTATTTGGATGGGTATCATAATGATGTGTAATTCATGTAAATAATAAATATAACATGATAATTATTCTGTATATATGATATAACATCCAATTAAATATTATTTTAATATCAAAATAATGATATTGTTGCTCGTGCATACGTACGGACTACCGTCTCCACGAACGCGATGAGATTCATTCTCCATCATATACATTCAAGTCTAATTCTCATTTGATCATTAATAATAGTATCTAAGGACTTGATATCATTCTGGATATGATTAAGATACAACCTATCCATGACAAACACGACTTACATAACAAAACATATAAAGGAAAACGAGTAAGTTAACACCCGAAATAACGATAATACTAAGATATTATTAACAAATCAATGTTAAAAGATCATATATGATATCATATTAATGTATATGATTCTTGTATAATGTAATAACAATTATTTCACCATTATACAGGAGGTTAACCTACCCCCAACCAAGGAAAAGTACAAGGTAAGGGGTTATTTCACAATCTCTTCATTTTACGAGGTTGTTTATACATAATAATATACTGGGATCTCTTTATCATCCACATCCATTTTTCTTAAAAATGTTTTTAAAAACATTAATACTATTTTATAGAATATGGGTTAAAGTCATTTATACCCTTGTTTTACTTTTTATAAGATTTTCAAAAAGGAATCTTTCTGTCGTTTTCCAAACAAGGTCATTTTTAACCTTTTCGAAAGAATTAAGGTAAGAATGACTTTTTAACTTATACGGCGGGTGCGGCTATTTTCCGCCGTTATAAAATCGTTGAAGATTCCCTTACAAGATTATAAGAATATTTTCAAAGTAAATGTTTTATTTTATAATTATGTGACCTTTAATTGATTTCAAAATAAATATTTTAAGAATTTGTGAAAGGTACTCTTTATCAAGATCATAATTTTAAATGTTTTAAATATTTATCTTTCTAAATATTTTTAATTGATGTCCATGTTTCAAAATGATTTTAGTTATTTAATTATATGGACATTATTGTTTTGAAATGATATTTCTTTTCAAAAGTTTCAAAGCTGTACGGGACACTTTGATTCAAAAATCTCATTTAAATTACTTCCTTTATAAATGTGTGACTTTTCAATGATTTAGAGAAAAGAGATATTTCTCTCAAATAGTTTTGATTTCATCTATGTCAACATCCTTTGATGGATTTTAAGCTTATTTGAAGTTGATTTATTAGGATACAAAACTTTTGTATTGTATTGAAGGTTTTGTGATACGTTTTACTGTGGATGTGTTATTTTTATACCATTCATGGTATATGGAGAAAGTATTGACATTTCGTATGCTAGTTTTAATACGAATGTTTATGTTATGTTTAAACCTTTTCATATGGGAATGCATTGGACTTAGTAAGTGACGGGTGGAGCCTGCTATAGCTCCTCGATGCATCGGTAGGTCTCATTAGACAAACTAGTGTCTTGGCACAAGGCCTTGTAAAATTCTTATTTGTAGTCTTGGCACGAGGCCTTGGCTATGTGGTTATGATAGTCTGGAATTATGAATTCCATCATTATGAAAGTGGTTATTGATATAGCATGTGATTATTCGATTATAGAATAACCATGTGAATTAGTAAGTGGATTTATTTCGATTTATTTTTGCCATACTATGTTGAAGTTCAAGTTTAAAAGGCTTTTGTTTTAATTATACATTTCTTTAAATGTTTATTCTTATTTATGAATGTTTCCACTATATTGTTATCCTTTCTGGGCATTTGAGCTCACCCTTTTTCTATGTTTTATTTTTCCCAGTATGTGAAGAAGTAATGTATGAATGACCTGCAGGGATAGTATGAGGGGATAAGAGTGTGGACTATGGAGACTATATTGTTGTAGTTTTCATTTTATGATGTAATGTAAAATTTATTAATGTATCTAGTTTTTTCAAGGCTACTAAACTAATTGGTCTTTCGAGACTTGATCTTTCTTGTGATCATTCCAATGTTATGTAATAATGCACTGAATCTGGGTAACTGGGGTTGGAGCGTTACACTTCTTCTCTAAAGTAAGTCCTGATCTTTTTCTATTTGGGCAATCATACATATATATTCCCCATATCATTCCTTGTGACCACATCTTTTGTGGCACAAATTGTTAGGTTTACTAATATCTCTTGTTTCCCACACCGAGCATGACTCATGTGATCTTATAATGTAAATGTAACCATGACACATCTCTTTGGGCTGTTAATCACACGTAAGCCCCACAATTTCCAACTGAACTATGTGGAATTTGATCTCTACCTTAAAAATGGAGTATGTAGGAAGCCATTCTGAGGATCAATCCCATCACCCATTTATTCTCATCCTTCCCATTTGACATTAAACTATATATTAATTACCGAACTACGTGGGTTCTGATTCCTTTTCTAACAAGTATATGTAGGTAGACTATCTGTGGGTATGATCCCAACTCAAAAATACCCCATGTACTTCTGAATGACAATAAATTTCAAGTGCCCCACTGAGTGGCTTTAAAACATGTATGGTTATCATAATGACCAAGAGATAATTATATAATGTATTGAAGGATACCACTTACTAAGAATATCTAACAAATACAGATGATTCTCTATCGTTGAAGAACCTCAAATACATATAAATTATTCTCTAAATCTCATACATATTAAATCATTGATTGTCAGATCTAATGGAAACATCATTTTCATAATTGGTAGTGTAATAAGGATTCACGAACATAATGTAAGTCTATAAAGAGAGTCCCGGAGTAGACAATAATTCCCCTAAAAAAAGTGTGATGAGTCTGACCTCCCATCCTCTCGACCAATGAAAATTCTTAAACCTCATCGGTCAACAACTAATGAGCACCTACCTTTGGAAAGTAGGTCCAAATGGATATAGAATCATTGGATGTTTCTAGTTCAACGAATAAACCTGTAAAAAACCGATTGGAATTTTTGAACCTTAAACAAACAAGGTCATCCCCATTTCTAGAGTAAACAAAAAATGGTGAACCCGACGTGAATCCTTAACCAAGTTAAAATGATTTTTTACTTATTTGTTAGGCCCCTATTTAAAATCAATGAGAGGACCAACAAAACAATAAATAACATATGTTCTCATACAAAATATGTAGTGGCCGAACTTATCTTGATTATGTTTTTTATATCAAACAGGAACTATTTTCCAAGATCTTCTGCATTACAGAAATGGATTTGCTTAAGTTCACATCTGTGAATGCCTCTGTTGTGAATACCTCTGCTGCTACTCCTGCTGGATCATCGTCTGCTCTGAGGACGACATCACCTACTCAACATCTTCAACACTGAGTATCAAATGCACTGGTTAAGGAATACTGTCAACATGGTACCATTCCGACTCTGGAGGCCGCTTGACAAGCCATCTAAGTCAATAATTCACCCTGGTCATCTGAACAATGATGACCAGCGATCAAGAAGCTGGCGGTGCCAACCACCGTCTCCAACCGTTTCAGGTCTTTATCCTTAGAACACAATCACCGTTCCCTCTCATATTTTGAGGAGGTGAATGAGAAGGTCACTCAAGGCCTTAATTCATGGAAATAGGAGTCCTACCCATAGGCTCCCACCAACAATCGCCGCCAGACTTATGCGACAGTGCGCCCTCAACATGATGAGGGTGTCGTCTCCAGGCGTTCGGCTCAGGTTCCTTGAACCCGAGCAGGGAAGAAGAACCACCAGAGGTGATGACCGGTCAACAGTGAATAGGTTCTTATCTCTTCCATCTCTGGAGAAGTCCACCAACCTAACTTGGTGGCATGCAACGATAGGTCACACACACCCATCTGTTTTAATTCCATTGTTCAGTAGACTCGTCTTGCAGCAACACGCCATTCCCTCCAGGCAATTCCAGTGGAGTACTATAGACATGAACATACACCTGTTTATAAATCATCATCTAGTCAACACGCTCGTCTAACTACTTACGATGAAGCCCACCAATCCAATCTGTTGAAAACTGGTAAACAGGAACATACACCTGCTTACACTCATCAATCCTGCCAGCAGTCTCATCTACCAGTATTGAAGGACGTTCATCAACAACGTTCTGGGGAGTGCAATCAGAAGTCACATACAATTTCTAGTATTGATCAAGACTAAAAAAATTCTCATTTGGTAGCACTCAGAGAAGTCAATTGGAAATCCCCAATGACAAAGAGGAGGCAGACTCAACTCTCTTCCCCCACACATAAGTACTGTTAGAACTCACTGATAGGAAAAGGAGGAAAGGAGTAGGAACACACACCTACTCCAAGAACGAAATGAATGTATATTCCCATTCTGGCAGCTGAAGTCACCAAGAATATTCTTTCAATGGTGAAATAGTAGAAAAAAAATCCCCACTCATATTCTGTATGCCTACCAAGATATTATAACAGCTTCAGCAGCATCATAGGGAAAGAAATTCAAATCTGTCCATACCAGTGAAGTGACACATCAACAGTTCACTCTAGAACAGACACACACCTCTATTCCAGTCCAAGAGGGTTGTGGGGAATACTCCCCCCTGTCATGCGGGCAACCAAGTCAGGAACATACACCTGATTTGAGTGGAGATAATCATCCTAACCTGATCCTTTCTCCTGAGCAGGCATATACACCTACCCATAATAACCACATTATTCAAAAAGTGGTTCCCAAAGTGAGTAAGAAGGCGTCTAAGAAAAATAATCATCCAACACAGTCAAGAAATAAAGAGCCAATCTGTAATAAGGCCTTTCTCGATGATGGAGTTCTTGATGCACTCAGAAAATTATCTGTTGCAACTCAAGATTCTACTCTCTCAGTTCCCAATAGTGGGAACATTAATTCCAAAGGTCTGCATCAGAAACTTCCTCATGAAGGCTTGCTTCATGATAGTTCGGTCAATCATGAAGTATCATCTTTAGATGAGAGTCACAATAACCCTCTGCGTGGCCAGAAGATAAAGGAGCAAAATGTTTCATCTTTTTCTGTAACCCACCATGGTGGTCCTCCCCATGATGATAAATTTAGCTGTGAAAGTCCTCTCCACAGTAGTAATTCACATTGCCTGGAAAATGCTCCAATGGACAATGTAGTAATGAGAAATTCCTCTTATCTTGAAGAACATTAAAATGTAAATCTAGTCATGTATGATGCTTTACCAATAGCAGGTGAAATACTTTCTCAATCAGATGATAGCCTGGGGTGTAGGTCATTATCCGAACAACCCTCGAGTCATGAATCTTATAGTTTGATAAGTGAATTCTCTACCGATCTTGTTGAATCTGATAAAGAAACAAAGAAGCACCAGCTTTGGTCTAAACAGGTAGAAGAATATTCATCAAATGATATGGAGGAAGTACTGAATATGAGAAAACAACAGGTGAAAGGTGAAGTGCCAGTTATGTTTTGGCCTTTGGCTGACTCTCAGTATGACATTCTAGAGATGTTGACGGAATATTGTATTAAAGATATTCATCTCAACATGTAGAAAACTCTTTGTCAATTTAAAAAGAAAATATTATCTTATGATGAATTTGAATATCATGTAAAGATAATAGAAGGGCTATAATGCCAAATTGATTTGTCCTCTCTCTCAGTTTCTCAATATCCGTAGGCTAAAAAGCAGTAGAGAGCCCTTAAACGTTCATGCCTTGGCGCACTAAGAAGGTTATGCTAGTTAATTTCCAATGGCCTATCTGGTATTCATATCATGGGATGGGGTGTTCATGGAGCACTGCATATCACTGTACTCTCCAATCAACAAAGCCCGCCGAAAGTGGTCTCATGAAATGTTTTTTCCCATGGCTGGTCACAAACAATTAGCTTTATTTGTAATCAAAGTCTTCCTCAAAAAAAGGCCTCAACTATTTATTCCCAGAATTAGAAATACAGAGAAAAAGTTGTTGAATTACTTTTGCATCAGGAAAATGAGAACATCGAACATGCATCTCGTTTAGAGCGTGCACATCATCAAGTGACAGAAGTGTTAGAAATCATCTAACTGCCTTTTGAGCCAGGTGATAAGAGTGGATGCAGGTTAATACATCCATCCAATTTCCAGACTAAATTCTATAAGATCAGGAGATATTTTAAGAAGGTATCACATATAGCAACTCAAGAACCACCCCAGCTTGCCAGACGGGGGACTCTTTTAACCCAACCCTCAGAATCAACAAATAGGATTCGATGAGTTGAGCAGGAACAGTAGGAACCGCCCCTGTCCACCAGACTGGGGACTTTTTCAAATCCTTAATCTCTTCCTCAGAGAATGTCAGTCTTTTCTCGATTAGGGAAGAATCCCCAAGATGAAAAAGAGACAAATTATCATGATATTCCCTCCAAATTATGGTTCATCAAGAAGTTCCTGAGGGATCATATCAGCAAAAGGCAGTGTCTCAACAAGGACATGGAAAAAGACAATATCACAAAAATGCTGATAAAAGAGATGAAATGTGTTATGCATCAATTAATGTCATCAATGTAATTGTTTCTAATTCTGTAGATGAGTCTCACTCGGAGGGATCAAATGAAGTGGTTCATGCTCAAGATGTTGTACACACAGACACAAATGAAGAACATGTGCATACAAAAAATCAAAGGGTTACCCAGAATCTGGGTATTCCTTCAAATAACAAACTTCCCCCTCTCCGAAAGGCATCCAAAAAAAGAAAAAGGAAGAATCTGGTTACATAACCTTCCTCTGGAAAAGGCCAATCACTCTCACTAGAGCAAATATCCGCACAATAAGAGGAAGAGATGAAGGAATTAACGAGGTTGAATGCAGAACTACTTCAATGTAGTCTTCATTCTAAGCATGCTGGAGTCAGTCAGCCAAGGGAATTTTTTGTGGATATTGAAATGGAACAAGAGTATCCTCATTTACCAGTACACACTTAGAAGTCTAATCCTATTGGTTATGCACAACAACAACTGAAAATACTACCATCAATGGAAGTCCCGGTCGCCACACCTATCCAAGGTCCAGTTATTGCACCTGTATAGGTCCAAGCTCAACTGGATGTTTCTCAAAAGTTAATGACAACCATTGAGTCATTAACAGCTCGGTTGGAAGCTATGGAAGGAAAGAATGCACCGGTTTAACGGGAGAAGAGAGCTTACCCTGAATGGGTAGACACAATTCCTCCCCCATCAAATTTTTCAAGTACCACATTCCCAATCTTTAATGGATCAGGAGACCCAGAGAAACACTTAACACATTTTGTTTCTCGTTGCGATCATATGATGGGAACCCCTCAGCAACAAGAAGAAGTTAAGATCATGTGTTTTGTACAGTCATTACATGGCCCTGTTTTTGTCCGGTATACAAGCTTGCAATCCTGGTTAATTACCGTGTGGTAGGATCTTCATCAAAAATTTCTTCTTCAATTCAGATGAACTTTGCCAAAGACAACATTTTTTGATCTTACAAATTGTATGCAAAGTTAAAATGAAAATGTTTCATATTTAATTTCTAACTAGAAGGGATTAACATATTCCATGAGTTTAGCACTCCCTAAAGAAGAGTTGTTTCCAATTTGTGTGGAAAATTTGTGTGATGAATTACGTACATCGTTGATCCCTGTGAAATACACAGAAGGGTTTCGAGACCTTACTTCAATCCCTCAATAGATCGAAGACTCTCTTATAAAGAATAAGGATAAATATTGTGTAATTCCATCATATCCAGGAAGGAGAATGGGTAAAGTAGAGACTGCTACATTTATGCTTAAACAAGCACCTGTAACTGCTTCTACTTCAAGGTCTTCATCTTCTCGAAGGGCTCCACCTCTTGAGCATCAACAACAGATGCCATTTCGTCAAGATGATCAAAGAGATCAAAGAAAAAAACAATTTGAGGACTTAAAGAAAAAAATTTACTCTTTCTAAAATGAACAAGTTCTTGGTTACTTCATTTCGGCTCTGGAAAATAATTTGGTTTAATTTCCAAGGCCCAAAAGTCTAAACAAGGAAAGAGATGAAGACCATCACAATTATTTCCCATTTCATCAAATGTTGGGGAATCCCATTTAGGAGTGTTTTGTCTTCAAAGGACTCCTGCAAAAGATGGTGGACTCGGGACAAGTCAAACTGAAAGGTTCTTCAGCTCAGGTAGCATGTGCTACTGCTACAAATCCAGAGGAAGAAGGCGAGTGGTAAGAAGTCAAAAACAAATATGTGCATAAATATGATGATTGGATGGTCAGAGAAATGATCAACCAAACTCATGCCATTTTGTGAATGAAATTGAAGAAACCAATTGTGTCTTATGCTATGAATGCCACAGCAAAATCCTCTTCTTCAGAGGAAAAATCCTCAAAGAAACGGCATAATTAAAAGAAAGAGAAACAATCAGAAAAGGATGAGATCGTTTCAAAGCCCAAGTTTTCTTCGACTCTGGAAGATTTTATGCCATCTACATCAAAGCCTAAACGGGAACCGCCCCGCCAAACAGCACATCCGAAACGGGCTAATCAGGCAGAATCTTCATCAGATGAAGAGTTGATCTTTGGTTTTGTTAATATGATTCATTTATAAGATACTTATCCCAGTCACAACTTCGATCTTAATGAGACCGAGTTCCCTATATCAAATAGAGGAAATAGTGGGAGTTCCAGAAGTCTCGGATACAGAGGAAGACGTGGATAACCCGGAAACCAGTATTCCAATTCTACCCCTTCTAGAACTGTGTATGCAGCAAAAAACGTGGCAGATCCCTTCAATGGGATCAACAAGAACAAGAAAATTCATCCACCAATAACAGATTTAGTCCTGGTACAGTTATTCTGGATGATTGGTTAGAGGTTCCACCTTTTTCCTCTCAACAAGTAAATAGACCAATTCGGTCTAATCTTCCAAATCCAAGAGTATTTTCAACTCCTACCCCGATACAAGAAGCATCTACTTCTAATGCATCAACCTCTAAGGCACCTGCGAAACCATATGTTCCTATTGGAAAACACAGATCATTGGATCGAAAATATGATGTTTTGAAACATTTGGCCCAAGTACCGTCCAAGTTACCAATTCTGGATGCCTTGAATCTATCGAAGGATCTTCATGAGGAACTCATTGAAGCATTGTCAAGTCTTAAAGAGTTTGAAACTGAAATTTATGCGGCTAAAGTCTATCTTGTAGAGAATAATCCTGCAGAATTCTATGTCGTGATATCTTTTACAGATGAACATGAAAATGATGTCATGCATGGACATGTTAGACATTTTTATTTTCCTAGAAAGTTCAATGGTGTAGACATCCGAATAGCTTTCATTGATAACGATTCAGGACTTAACCTTATCCCCATTCGTACACTTCGTCGATTGGGCCTCATAGAATCTGATTTATCTCCTTCTACTCTGATGTTGCAAGGGTATGATAAAAATGAACAAGAAACATTGGGTGATATTACACTTAGAACTCAGTTTGAATACCTTGTATCCAATTCAGATTTCATGGTTGTTGATCATGATATATCCTTCAATGTTTTGCTTGAAAGTCCATGGCTACATCAACATGCGGCTATCCACTCATCATACAATCAATGTCTCAAGTATTGCTTTGATTGTCAAATTGGTACATTGAATGGTGATAAAGCCCCCTTCAAAACATGTGAATCTCAATACATTGAGTCAAAATTCTATCACATGAAGGGTAAGGAGAAATCCACACTAAGGGAGGTTACCATGTTTAATGCTCTATATGGTTTGAAAAAGATTCCAGTAAACCCATTCACACATGTGACTATAGATTATGTGTTGCCTTTCAATCAAATTGACAGGATAGACCCAAATCCGAATACCCTTATGGAAAATTCCATATTTTCAATTATGGAAATCAAGCCAAACAGCATGGGAGAAATTGGTGATTTACAAAGCAATGATGAAAGCTCAAATGGAGATGTTTTCATTTCATATTTTGAAATCCAACAAGTCTATACTTTTCCAACCAGGCCAGAAGAATATATAGCAATGTTATAGGTGAACGATGATGTCGATTCTCAATCCAACATCTCGTATTTATTACCCAAGGAAGACCCTTCATCATCAATAAGGTCGGAAATGGAAGCCTCTTCTTCAAGATGTTCAAATTTTAACATCTCTCCTGATCATGGAAATTCTACTTCATCATCTACTATGCAATTAGAATCAGAAGAGATAACATGTGTTGAAGAAGAAGATAAAGATATCAAGGATGCTCTTCCAGCTTTTGAAGAGGGTATCTCTACCACTGTGGATGAACACAGAGAAATAAATCTAGGTATAAAAGAAGATCCACACCCCACTTTAATTACTGCGGCCATGATTCTTGAAGAGAAGGAAATTTATATTTTGTTTTTAAAGAAAAATCAAGATATATTTTCTTGAAATTATACATATATTCCAGGGCATGATCATGATGTTGCTACTCATCATTTGGGTTTGCCAGAAGAACATCAAGGATTCAAACAAGCAGCAAGAAGAACACACCCTACTTATGCTTCCAAAATTGAAGCTGAAGTGGATAACCTTATCAAATATAACATAATTATAGAAGTTCAATATCCCAAGTGTTTGGATAATATTGTCCCTGTGAATAAGAAAAATGGACAAATTAGAGTTTGCATTGATTTCAGATATCTTAATCGGCATTGTCCTAAATATGATTTTCCAATTCCGATTACAGAACTCTTAATTGATGCAACAGCTAGCTATGAATAAATTTCCTTCATGGATGGATATTCTGGATATAAACAAATCCGAATGGATCCAGAAGATGAAGAATCTACAGATTTCAGATCCCCTCAGGGTGTGTTTTGCTATTGGGTTATTCCCTTTGGCCTAAATAATGTTGGCGCAACATATCAGCGTGCCATTCACCGTATCATCAATACCTTTTTAGAGAAATTTGTTGAATGTTATATGGACAATTTTGTGGATAAATCCAAACAACGTTCTACTAACTTGGATGATTTTGAATTCATATTCCACAATGTTTGACGACATTATTTGAAGATGAACCCCTTGAAATGTGCTTTTGGGGTAACCTCAAGAAAATTTCTCAGCTTTTTTGTACACCATCATGATATCTAAGTCTATACTGAGAAGAAAAAGTCAATTCTTGGTACGTCACCTCCTTGGAATTTGAAATAATTGAGAGGACTTCATGGACACTTAGCCTATATTCGTCGTTTCATCGCCAATCTGGCAGGAAAGAGTTTACCCTTCAGCAAATTGATGAAGAACGGAGTCACATACCAGTGGACTGAAGAATGTCAAGAGGCATTTAAGATTATCAAGAAATACCTCTTTAGTCCACCGGCATTAATGCCACATGTTGAAGGAAGACCACTTATCCTCTATGTGACAGCCTTAGAGCAATCATTGGGTGCCTTCCTTTCCCAAAAGAATGATCCTGGGAATGAAAACAACCTTTACAATCTCAGTCGGACTATTCTTGAAGCAGAAACCCGATATTCAAGTATTTAGAAGTGCTTCCTAGAATTATTCTTCGCAGTTCAAGATGTTGAGACACTACTTGCAACATCACAAGGTCCAATTGGTATCTCTTAATAACCCACTCAAATTCATCCTTAGTCGTCCAATGCTTACACGACATCTGGAAAGGTGGGGAGTTATTTTGCAGCAATTTGATATCCAGTATGTGTCTCAAAAGGAAATAAAGGGCCAAGATCTAGATGATTTCTTTGCTGAACACCCTTCAGCAGAAGATACATCTTTAAATATTGAACTTCCTGATGAATAGATCTTTTCTATTCAAGATAATCTTCAAATATGGGAAATGTACTTTGATGGTGCTTCCAGAAGTCCAACAGGGAAGAAAATGGAAGATACTAAATTCAAAAAAGTTGGATTAAGAATTTTACTTATTTCCCCAAAAAAGGTCGTGCTACCTTATTCCTTCTCATTGTTGAAATGTGGTACAAATAATGAAGCAGAATACCAAGATCTCATCGTAGGATTGGAGTTGGCACTTCAAGAACAAGTGAATCACTTAAAGGTGAAAGGTGATTCAAACCTGGTAATCAAACAAGTCAATGGGGATTATGACATCAGAAAATAAGAACTAATCCCTTTGTATGATTATGTCAGAGAGTTAATGGCATAATTTCCTATGGAACCGACATTTTCTTATGTCCCGAGATCACAAAATGCCCAAGCTGATGCACTGGCTAATATAGCCACAACATTGGTAGAACCAAATTGGGACGAGACAATCATCAGTATTGCCCACCATCGTACAATTTCACCTTATGTTCAAACTAGAATAGAGGACATCAATGAAATTCGTCCCATTCCTGAACCATATGGTCATACTATAGGATGGAAGACACCTATCAGGGAATACCTTCAAAATTGAACACTTCCACCTAATAGAGTCAGGAAAGAACAAATCTGGCAACGTGTGGTCAATTTTACTCTTTATAATACCCCATATCACCTAGAGAAAATTCTCTACAAAAGAGGTTTTGATGGAATTCTATTCATATGCATTGACGGTGAAGAGACAATTGCTGTCATGAAATAAGTGTATGCATGAGTCTCTAGTTCCCACTAGTCTGGACATAGACTATCTGATCAAATTCGAAGGCTTGGATACTTTTGGCCTTCAATGATACAAGATTGTGTTGATTTCACAATGAAGTGAAATTCTTTCCAATTACATTCCAACTTCATTCATCAACCCCCAGAGTTACTTCATACAGCTAAATACTCGTGGCCATTTTCCACATTGGGAATAGATGTAGTAGGACCTTATCCTTCACCTATAGCCAAGCAGTTTAAGTATATTCTTACTACTACTGACTTATTTTCCAAATGGGCATAGGCAATACCTCTCAAAGAAGTTATTTCTAAAACCATTGTTAGCTTCATCAAGTCTAACATCATTACCAGATTTGGTGTCCCTCATACCATATTGACGAACAATGGCACCAACTTCTGTTCATCCCAGGTAAGGAAGTTATATCAAGAATACAACATCAAATCCAACCATTCCTCTCAATATCATGTAGTGGCCAATGGCCAAATATAAGCTTTCAATAAGACTCTTTCAAACATGCTGCAAATGATGGTGGATAAAGATAAGAAAACATGACCTGGTAAACTCTTTCATGCTTTATGGGATTATCGAACCACCACTCGCACTACAACGCGGTCAACACCATATTCATTGGTATATGGAACAGAAGCAGTATTGCCTATTTAAGTTCAATTACCCTCACTCAGGGTAGCCATTTGTGATTAGTCATCTATGGATGAATAATCTCAAAAGCGATTGGATGAATTCGAACAATTAGACGAGAAATGATTGTGCACCTTGCACCACTTGGAAGACTATCAGAATCAAATAGCATGAGCTTTCAACAAAAAAGTTCATCATTGTTCATTCATTCAGGGAGAATTGGTATTGTTTCTCAAAACTCCAATGATACCAGGAATGAACCCTCCCAAGCTTGAGCCAAAGTGAGAAGGACCTTATTCAATACATAAGCTCTACTCCAATGGAGCTTATTCTTTAATCTCAATGGATGGATAACTCATCATGACTCCAACCAATGATAGATTTATGAAGAAGTATTTTGTATAAATACAAATACATCTAATTTTCCATGCATATGACCTTAAACTATTTTCACTTATGTCCAACATGACGTTAATCTGTGTCATCCTAACTACATTACACTAAACTGTACAGAAGTCCCTTACGTCCAGCAAGATGTTAAAATGCATAATCTCTGGTCCATGCATATGACCTTAAAATGTTCGCACCATCATCCAACATGATGTTAAACTGTGAAATAGTACCTAATATGTCCAACATGACATTAAATTATGTCCTCTTTTTTCCTCACTGCATGACATTAAACTACATAGTCCCCTTTTCATCCAACATGACGTTAAACTGTATTGTCTCCATATTCTTAGCTACAGGATGCTAAACTGTACAACACCCTTATTTTCCAGCATGACATTAAACTGTGTCCCTATATTTTTCCTACAAGAAGATAAACTATATTTTTTCCTGCTACATGACACTAAACTGTGCAGCACAAATAGTCCTCATTGTAAGACTTTAAACTGCATAGTCCCTTCATACGTCCTACAAGACGTTAAACTGTGCATCGTTAAGGTTGTTTCTACCTCTTTTTTCTGACACCGAGTATAACTCACGTGAGATTAGAGTAATCTTCAAACATAACACCCTCTTTTGGACGCTAACCATGTGTAAGTCCCGACATCATTTTTAGGTCATTGTCCTCAAGAAAAACTTGATCACCTATTCATTATTTAGTTGACCTACGCAGACTTTTATCCTTGCCTTCTAGGATGGGTACGTAGGCAACCTCGTGATGTTCAAGCCCAAAATCAATCTCCTCACATCAGTTCACCTCCATCTCATATGATTTTGATCTGTGAAGCAGCCCCATAACCAATACTTTTTACATTTTTTCACCGTCGTCCTTGCTATATGATGTTAAAATATTCTCACTTTTTTCCTGTATGACAATAAACTACAACATTCTTTTACACTCTCACCTAAGAGGGAATAATTATTTACATTGATCTCTGATCATGTTATCTTCTAAAGACTATGTTCATACATGGAAATTCTGGAACCTTTTATCTTGGGTCAAACCATCATTGTACTAAAGTCCCCTTTCACTCTTCACTTGTATGAACCAAATCTGTACAAAGGGTATTTCAAGAACTACGTGTTTCTTGATTCCCATCCTTATGGGATATGTAGGAATGTTCGAGCATCCCTCGAATCTAGCCCCATGTCTTTGGGCCTAACCCCAAATTCCACATTCAGTCCTTTGGCTGAAAAGTCCCCCTATGAAAACATAAATGTGGTATGGAGACCCTGGTCTTCATTCACATCAAGTTTATAAAACACATTGTGTACTCTTTATAATGGTCTGAGATCTATGACCCTAAACTAAGATCTCTTATACTCTCGTCCAACATGATGTTAAACTATATTTCAAGAACTACGTATGGATTGATTCTCATCCTTATGGGATACATAGTGAAGTCCAACACCTTAATCTAGGACTCATCCATAACCTGATTATGGTTAGCATTGTCTTGTGTATCTTCTACATGAATTGGACAATGCCCATTTTAATGTATCATACTCCTAACCAAAAATACTTACAGATCTCCATAACCCTTTTCTTGACTACTGGTCTCAAAATGGTTGACACTTGAGAGTCCTTTTGCCTAACTATGCAGCACATGCCCTTAGGCGGCCTTGCATAAACAGTCTACATAACAGACCTATCTGCCAAAAGATGCTATTATTTGACTATGCAGCCAATTCCCTTAGGTGTCCCGGAAAAATTCAAACCCCTAACAGGTTTTTCAAATAGTGGTAACTTCATTCTTATGAGAAAAACCTCTTTTTTCCTTATTGGTCTTAATGACAATATGTAGGGATCCACAAAAATAACCATCCTTAACATATTTGTCTCATACTATTTTTCATGATTTGAAAGTATTCAAGTATATGGTTTATATTTCCCTTCCCTACATTTGGTTCAGACCTTCATGGTAGTGAAATTCATCAAATTCTTTGACAATATTGATTAGAAATATCCTCTCCATATTCAATTACCACTCTCCATACAGCAGACTCTGTGCGTTGTAAAATTTGAATCTCCATAAACTTTCACTAGATTTTTAGCAGTAGAAAAGTAAATTTATGAGAGTTCTTTTGCCAAACTATACAGCACGTGCCCTTAGGCGGCCTTACATAATAGTCTACATAACAGACCTATCATCCAAACGATACTATTATTTGACAATGTTTCCAATTCCCTTAAGCGGCCCTATATAATTCCACCCCCTGACGGGTTTGTTAAATAGTGGTAACTTCATTCTTGGGAAATACTACTTCAAATTCCTATTAGCACATTTTCATATAATTCCTTAGGTTCAAAATTTCTTAAGTCATAGTTTACATATTTTCCTCTATACGTGAATATGGTAATATGTTTTTAGAAAAATTATCAAGGAATTGAGTTAATTTTAATCCATTCAGTCAATGATATTTCGACCTTAAACATTAGCATGTTTATGTCTGGCATGCATGATTTTAAATTTCCCACAAAATACATGGGAACTCTGAACAAAATTCAAGTACCAGCTCACTAAATATATACTTTGTAAGATTTAGGTATTATTGAGCAATTAAAAATATTCAAAGTTTGTAGGGTTGTTTATAATAATCCTAGAAAAAATCAAACTATGCTTACTAGGCCCATTGGATTATGTAAAAAATTTAAATTAGGTAGAGAAAGAGAATTCATGAACAAATGTTTAAAGATGAAATTGTTTTTCATTGATGCATAAAAGTTAGAAGGACATCCATAGACTGGAGTCTCTTCCCTTTTTCGGGAATTACAAGAGGCTTTCAACATAACTCTTCATTTGATTTATGGAATCTCGAGCTTCATCAGTAGCCACCTGGAATTCATTCATTCAACTGGATACAATAAGATATGAAATGATACCATCTCTTCTTAGAACAATTGTAAAAGAATGTTCTTGAGTGCGGGTTGAGAAAATTTTCTGTGGATCAAACAGTGACTCTATTTTCATCCAAGAGATATGGAAGATGGATACATGTATTTGAGAATGGAGCATTGTAAGTAAAAAATCCATTTGGAGAGAGTACTCTTTTCAGATATTGTTTCTAATGCCATGATAGTCTTCTCTCCATCAACTTCCAGTAAAAAACATATCTTCCCATGGTTTTCCATTTTCATATCTGTAAGGAAAAGGCATGGAGGAAAATTTTGAAAGTTCACACCATTGTTTATGCTCTTAATGCACAACATAACCGAAGTATAGGGATTGCATTGTGGCTACATCTTGGGTGTATAGTTCTTCGGACCTGGAATGTTGACTCCTTGTAGATGACCATGACCATATAAAGGCAGATAAATGCTCCGTGGGAAATTGACCTGATATTTCTTCAAGTACTTGGCCAAATCTGGGAGAGTGTTGTTGCAGATATCATAATAATCATGGCGAACGATTCTCATAATGTCATCAATTCGCTTACTATCCAGTTCATCAGCCATTCCAATTCTTCTAGGAGCCATTAAATTTGCGCAAAGGTTTAATAATTAAGCCTTAAGTGGGTTGATTTTTCCTAAAATTTGTGAATAAAAGTGAAAAAATGGCGAAGGCATTAAGGCGCAGAAGTCCAATTTTGGCGCACAAGTGTAACTATTCTGTGAAGGTGGTTGGCGCGCATGTATCACCGTGCAGGTCAAAATACCTCTGCAGTAGCATGACACAGAAAAGAAGCAATGAAACCGCAGAAAATTGGAAACCTTTGTGATGAAGGAAACTTGCGCGGCGAGAGCTCAAAATTTTGAAATCTGGGTGCTTTGTGTGAGAATGAGGCACATATTTATAGTCCAGGCCGCACCCCTACATGTTGAAGCCTGGGAGGCTCACACCTGCGTGACGCCAAATGCACTCCTCTCACTGGCACGTCGATATCTGCGTGCTCAAAACTTGTGTGCCGCCCTTCCTTGGTCTTCCTCTTTAACTCAAAGTCACATCCTCATTTCTTTCGGATCCAACTCTGAGTGGGGACTTTTGTTGACGCTCCTTTCCTTCACAAAATCTAATGACTGAAAAAAGGGAAGTACCTTAACACAAAGTTATTCATCCTTTGAAGAAACATCAAAAATTGGAAAAGGTGTGAACAAGGATTGCTTTGAGCATGGGCCACGGAAGTTCCAAGAGGGTCATGCCGGGTACTTTCGCACTACATATTTGGCACGTAGGTGACTTGTGTGCCCTAAGTTATTTTCACCCAAGGCCTTCAAAGGCCTATAAATAACCATTGTGGGCCCCCCATTTAGGAGGAAAAAAATCCACAAGCTCCGATTTGAGCTCTCGGTGCCCTAGTATCTTCTCAAAGCCTTCCAAACACTTCTAAGGTAAGTTTTTACCTAGAATGGAAGGTATAAAGAGGGGGAACAAGGACTAAGTGTTGAAACTTATCAATACCTACGCGCCTAAGTGGCCGACCCTTAAAAAAAATGGCCCAACTTGCACGTTGCCTTATTCCTTCAATAGAACTTGTGCGCCACTCATTTAAAAGTCTTTAGGGATAAAACTAAGTTCTTGAGTCATGCTTCGGCCAAGTTTTACCCTAAGGGTTGACCAGCGTGCAAGTACCCATGTGTCGCGCAAGTATACCTGGGAGACCATGACTTGCGCGCCCACGCATGACTTGCGTGCCTCTATCTTTTTGGGTGCCCCTCCTTCCTATTCACTTTCTTTCTTCAAATCCACCTATCCTCTTCAAGATTTAGCCTTCAGAATCCTCTTCAAATCCATTTATGGCATGATTCCTTGGTTGGCCTCCTTATCTGAAAGGAATTATGTGGAACATCTCTCAAAACCTAGTGATGTACATATCTTTATGTAATTAGGGTTAGAGATTTCATTCATTCAACCTAATCCTTTAAGATGAGAAGATATTTAATTTGGGAATCCTTTTTAGGAGTAAGCTCCAAGTTCCCTAATTATGGGCATCTTTCTTATGAGTAATCCCCAATCCAAGTTTCCAATTATGGTCATCATTTTCATGAGTAGGCCTTAGTCATAATTTCCTGACTTGGGCCTCCTTTTCAAGAGTAAGCCTTAGTCATAATTTCCAAATCAGGGCCTCCTTCTCATGAATAATCCATAGTCTTATGTTCTTTTGATTTGTGCTTCCTTTTCAGGAATAAAACCCAATCACAAGTCCCATCCTAATTTGGGCCTCCTTCTCAGAAGTAATCCCCAAGTTAGAGTGTCCAAATCTCCATAAACCACATATACCTTTATGGACCTTGTTCCCAGACTTCTTCTATAAAGTAATCCCTGATATTTATCTATTTGGGCAATCATATTTATATAATCCTCAAATCATTTTTTGTGACTGCATCTTTCCTGGCACAAATTGTTAGGTTTACTAATATCTCTTGTTTCCTACACTGAGCATGACTCACGTGAGATTAGAGTGTAAAAGTAACCACGACACATCTCTTTGGGTCCTTAATCATACGTAAGCCCCACAATTTCCAACCAAACTACGTGGACTTTGATCTCCACCTTAAAAGTGGAGTACGTAGGAAGCCTTTCTGAGGTTCAAGCCCATCACCCATTAATTCTCATCTGTCCCATATGACGTTAAACTATATCTTAATTCCCGAACTATGTGGGTTCTGATTCTTTTTCTAACAAGGATACATAGGTAGCCCATCCGTGGATATGATCCCAACTCTAAAATACCCTATGTCCTTCTGAATGACAATAAACATTAATTGCACCGCTGAGTGGATTTAAAACCAGTATGGTTATCATAATGACAAATATATCTTTTTTTTTTTGACAAAAGAAGACGGATCCATTAATGATGGAGATCAGCAGAAATACAGGAGCATAACCACGAGGGAAAATGATTGAACCAAAGCAAATCCTCATAAGGAGGGCCAATGCCTGCCATCTTGTGAGCGGCTTCATTCGCTTCCCTTCTAATAAATGAGAAATTGCAGAAATTGAAGCCTTGTCTCCGCGAGTAAATACACCGGATAATGGGGCCTAAAGGTTGAAGCCCGCCGTCAGTGAGATTGATGGCATTGATAACAGTGAGACAGTCGGATTCGATGTGAATGGAATCCCAACCGCGATCTTTGGCAAAGTTTAACCCAGCAAGGATGGCGGCGGCCTCCGCGACTGAGGGCTCCCAACGTGCATAACGTGCTTCGTATTTGGTAGCGATGAGATTTCCCAGGTTGTCTCGGGCCAGTAAACCAAGTCCAACTGGGCCATCCCTAGGGAGAGAGGCATCCACATTGATTTTAAATATCCCTTCCGGTGGGGGGCACCAATGTTGGGGAAGAGGAGGGGGGGTGAAAAGTCTTTGTTGTTCAGGGTAGTTCTGCCAGACCGCAATCCATGACAAAGCCCGGTCAATCCAAAATCTGGGGGGCCTCCGGAAATGATTGAAAATGGCCTCGTTCCGCCTATTCCAGATAATCCAAGTCAAAATGCACAGGGCGCCTGCTTTAGCTGGTGAAAAGGAGGAACACCATCGCATCAGGAGAGATGTAAGATCTGAGGTGGCGTCCAGGCACAGCTCAAAAGTTGATCCCCAGCCATTCCAAACCTCCTGAGCCCTGGGACATTGGATAAGGGCATGGAGAGGAGATTCAATCACAGCGGGGCAGAAAGGGCATGAGTTGTCGTTTGAAAAGTGTCTGTAGACAAGGAGGCTCTTAGTTGGGAGGATACCAGTACACACCTGCCACCAGAAAAAGCGAACTTTAGGGGGAACATTAAGCTTCCAAATTGATGTCCAGGGCCTCGCATCTCCTTCTGTAATTTGAGAAGTAAGAGCTCGGCGGTAGCCATCTTTCACTGTATACTCTCCTGAGCTATCGTTTGTCCAGAAGAGATGATCAGGCCCTGTGTCTGACACACAGGGAATACTCAGTATAATTCTCCTATCCCTCTCATTAAACCAGGAGAAGAGTTTTTCCAGACACCATCCCGCCCCTTGATCATCAAAAAGACAACAGACTGTGGCATGTTCGGATCCTGGATAACAAGGGGATGACGCCTTCGTGCCTGTCTGATCAATAAGCCAGGGATCATACCAAATCTTGACCATACAACCATTCCCAATCCTCCAGCCTAGGCCTTTCCTCAGCAGATTACGACCACCCCAAATGCTTCTCCAGAGAAAACTGGGTCGATAGCCAAGATGGGAATCCAAGAAATTCTTATGTGGGAAATATTTAGCCCGGAGAACTCGCGTGCATAGGGATGATGGGTAATTAAGTATACGCCAACCTTGTTTCGCCAGCAAAGCATCATTAAAAAGAGAAAGGTCCCGGAAGCCCATTCCGCCTTCAGATTTTGGTTGACAGAGGGCAGACCATGCGATCCAATGGACTTTATTTTTTCCGTCCTTTCGTCCCCACCAGAAGTTAGATGTGTTGGATTGAATCTTTGAGAGCACCACATCAGGAAGTTTAAAAATAGACATCAAATAGCTGGGGATAGATTGAAGTGCCGCCTTGATGAGGATTTCCTTCCCGGCCTTGGAGATTTTTTTAGGGGTCCAACCTTGTATTTTTCTTTCAATTCGATCCACAATAGCTGAACAGATTTCTTTCTTTGACCGTCCAACCACCGTCGGGAGCCCAAGATACTTCTGGTGCTTATCGACCCCAGGAATGCGTGCTAAAGAGCAGAGATCTTCTCTTTTCAGCTGGGGAACTCCAGAGCTGAAAGAAATTTCTGATTTACTCTGATTGATCATTTGTCCTGAAGCCCGTTCATACTGTTGTATCGCCTGGCAGATTGCAGTACACTCATTAAGGGTAGCTCGGGAAAAAAGAAGGCAATCATCAGCGAAGAAGAGGTGGGATATCGGAGGGCCCTTGCGACACGCTTTCGCCCCATGAATTATGGAAAGCGAAGCTGCCCTGGAAAGGAGGTTAGAGAACACATCAGCCACTAAAATAAAGAGGAAGGGTGAAAGAGGGTCTCCCTGACGAAGCCCACGGGCTAGGGAAAAACCTCGGGTGAGCGTCCCGTTGACATTAATACAGAAGGAAACTGACGAGACGCATTGCATGATCATGTCAATCCATTTGGTACAGAAACCCATCTTGAGCATCACAAATTCGAGGAAGTTCCATTCCACTCTATCATAGGCCTTAGCCATATCCAATTTCCACGCCATGATCCCTCTCTTCGCTCGTGTACGTGTTTTCATGGAATGGAAAATTTCATGAGCAATAATGGCATTATCAGTGATTAACCTTTTTGCTACAAAAGCGCTTTGGTTCTCTGAAATGACGTCGGGTAGCCAAGGACGCAGCCGATTCGCCAGGATCTTCGAAAAGATCTTATACGAAACATTACACAGACTGATAGGTCGAAAGTCCGACACCCCTTGCGGATTTTTCATCTTGGGAATGAGTGTAAGAATAGTTTCATTAAGAGAAGACAGATCCGTTTTCCCTGCCCAAATATCCCGCATCAGATTGCAAATGTCTGGACCAATGATGTGCCAGTAATTCTTGAAAAATAGGGCGTGGAATCCGTCTGGTCCCGGGGCTTTCGTAGAGTGGATTTGCTTTAAGGCCTGAAGAGTCTCGTCATTCGTTACATCTTTAGAAAGATGTCTATTCATATCGTCAGAAATCACAGGTTTGATGCAGTCCTCAATCTCAGGACAAATGTAAGAATGGCCTGCAGAGAAGAGTTTCTGAAAATAGTTCAGGAATGCTTCTTGGATTCCTCCTGTGTCAGACACTTTACTACCGTCTGAATTAAGAATGCCAGAAATAAAGTTTTTTCGGCGTCTTGCTGAAGCCTTCTGGTGGAAATAACGGGTATTAGCATCCCCTTCTGCTATATGAATATCACGCGCTCGCATAGCCCAAAAACCTTCCTTATTGCGTAGGGAAACATCCAGCTCTCGTTGGGTTTCACTTATTTTGGAGAGAATGCTGCTAGACGGGGGTTTGCTAAGGAGATAGCCAATCTTCCTTTCAAGGAAATTGCATTGCCGGTCCGGATGACAAAATTTAGAGTAGCTCCAAGTCTTCAGATCAGATGCCACTCGGAGAAGGTTGGTTCTCAGATCAGCTTGCCCATTCTTCCAGCCTGAACGGATAACTGCCTCGCACTCGGGATCTTTTGACCAGAAGCTTTCGAATCTGAATGGTTTCCTGGAATTAGAAACGTGCGCATTATGGGTGCAGTTAATGACAATTGGGCAGTGATCCGAGCAGTTGAACGTGAGATGTCTGATATGGTACATTTTGAAGAGGCTCATCCAGTCCATTGAGCCAAAGAATCTATCCAGACCTTCAGCGATTCGATTTCCATCATATCTGCCTCGGAACCATGTGAAGGGATTACCCGTGAAACCCAGGTCCATCAGCTCAGCCTCAAGGATAGCATCCTTAAAAGCAGACATAGACGTGGAGGAGCGCATAGCTCCACCTATTTTCTCCTTCTGGAAAAGGATCTCGTTAAAGTCCCCTCCAAACAGAATGGGGCTTGGCAGATCACGACGGAGTTTGCAAAGAAGATCCCAAGATTTCCATTTTTCAGTCTGGGAGGCCCAGCCATAGAAGCCCACAAAAGTCCAGGTGGGGTTGTGGGAATCACAAATGGATGCAGCCACGTGGTGCTGGGAAAAAGACAGGAGCCTCACATCGACATTATCCTTCCAGAGAAGACATAATCCCCCTGAATGACCCTATCGGGGAACCGGGAAACAACCCTGGAAACCGCATTTTAGGGCAAGATTTGTGATGTCCTTGTTTTCCAATATGGTTTCGGACAGAAAAACCATATCAGGGCGACTTTGAGCGCAATGGCGCTGGAACATGCGAACCGTTCATGGGTTGCCAAGCCCACGGCAGTTCCAGCATAAAGCAATCATTGCTCTAGGCGGGGCCGGGCCTGACCCGCCTCCGCCTTTGTCTCTTGTGGGGTTAATGACGTTCCTGATGCTTTCCTCCTTTTAGGAATACTGGTGTGCATACCACTGGACTCGCTTTGTCGTTTCAGGTATCCTGGTTTGGGATTCCCTGGGCAATCGCCTTTACCACCGTCACGTGCCCTTCTCCATGTTCTACGAGTAACATGTCCAGAAGGTGAGGCTTCAGTCATCCCAGAATCGGCTTGCAGAAGGGCACCAGTTGGGATCCGATTTGGACTCTACTCAGCTTCAGGCGGGTCCAAAGAAACATGTTTCTGCCTCGGCAATTTCTCTGGAGGTTCTTTTGGTTTAGGTAGTGGCCCAGTTGAAGTAAGGAACGTTAAGTTCGGTGCAGTTAGAGCGAAGTTGGATTTTGTGATACCCTGAATCAGGTGACTGTCTTGCCGAGCCCCATCATTGCATCTGACGATAATCTCTTGGGAGGCGTTTCCATTTCCCCTAAGCTCATCCGGGGGTTCTTTAGGGAAGACGGGTGGTCCCATCCTTATGATAGAAGGTTGTTCAGATTCCTGGCGCCTTCGATGGGCTGCAATGAGACGGTCCCGATCAATTTGTCTCTCCGCCTCAGGGATATATGCCTCTCTGTGTGTTTTGGCCCGGAGCCACGGACCGTATTGTAGGGTAATATTTTCAACGAAATTCTCTGGCTTTGCCCCACACGCTTTCTCCATGTGGCCGATACGTTCGCAAAGGAAGCAGAAGATTGGTAGTTTTTCAAATTCGAACGAGATCCAGGTGTTGGAATCATCAATTTTCAGGAACATACCTCTCATTAAGGGTTCAGACACATCGATCTCAGTCTTTATTCGAACACAGGGGCCCCATTGTATTGGGTCCGAGCAATCCCACTCTAGGAAGTGTCCGATCCGGTCTCCAATTTCTTTCATCACATGTGTTGATCTCCCATGGAACGGTATTCCTTTAATTCTTATCCAGAACGGGGATCGGGTAAGTGTGCAATTCTGAATCTCGTCTCCCCCTTTAAATTCCTCCATCAGGATGAGATGATTGTCAAAGGACCAAGGTCGTCCTCTGAGGACTTTATCTTTGTCTTTATCACTGAAGAACTCAAAAACAAGGAGTTTGTTCTCAATTTCCCGGATGGCTACTCCAGCTTCCAATTTCCAATGATTTTGAAGAGTGGTCCTGAGGGCCTTTAGATTAAAAGGTGCCTCGGTCGCCAGTCTTCCGACAACCAATAAAGCCATACGTTTTGTCCAAATATTGTCTTCGTTTCTACAGGTTGCAATTGGTTCTTTTTCTTTGTCAGTCAAAGTGAGGTTCTTCCATTGGTTCAGCAGATCCGTCTCCATGTTGAGAGCCACGAAGTCTCCTAGGGGGGGATTGACCTATCAGAGGTCCCCTATCCAAGGTGTGTCAAGCCCAGAGGGAGTCCCCGACCCAGGGATTCCGGCCCAATCCGCACCAACGCACGCTAGTTCTTCACGGCCGAAGCTTCGCGGTCAGGAAGAACACAAATTAACCAAGCCTCCAGGAATCTACAAAAAAAGTATCACAGACCGGATTTAAACGGCAATTAACATAGGTCAGGCCCAACCCAAAGATTTCTCTGTTCAGTCACCACCCGATAAAAGTCCTCCAAACACAGGCCGCACCAAAACCTGCGCGGCCAAAGCTGCGCGCTGGGAGCAATCACACTTCACAACCAGCCTTACACAGCCCAATCCGTCAAGCTGGAGAAGACCACAGGCCACACCAAGACCTGCGCGGCCAAAGCAGCGCGCTGGGAGCAGTCATACTTCACAACCAGCCCTGCGCAAAGATTTCCTTCGCGCAAAGATCCCTCGCGCTAGTCCCCTCGCGCAAGTCCGCTATCCAAGTGGAGCGCTAGGAAACACAGACAGGTCTCGCGCAGGTCCCCTCACGCTTCGAGAAAACGGCCAGGCTGCGAGGCGCTCCCACTTGCGCGCCGAAGGATTCTTCTTCACATCCACGTCCTCCGCGCCCCGGGGAACCACCGCACCTTCGGAAATCGGGGGAACCTTCGCGAAATGTGCTTCACGATTCACCGCGTTGCAGTGAGAGCTCCGGAACTGCCTTCCCCTTCCCAGATCTGGTACAGATGTAGAACCAAGGGGGATGAAACACCGCAGAAGGAGCTTCGGGTCTTAACCACGTCGCGGCGGAAACTTCGTGAAACAGGGAAAAAAACTTCCACCAGCAGACCACCGCCAGAATTCTCGGAAGTCAGGGAAACCAAAAAAGGAAAAGGGATCCTCAAACTCAAGTGAGCTTCGAGCCACAAAGGCCTCAGATATGAAGGGAATCTGACGAGCTGAAGAAGAAGAAGAAAAAAAGGAGAACTCAGGCCTGGCGCTGCGTTCCTTCACCTAGATCTGACGACGATGGGGGTTGGTGATGCCGGAAGGACCTTCAAGACCCCAGAGGAGCAAGGAACAACTCCTGTCGTCGAGGTCGATCGAAAAGAAGAAGAAAACACGACTCAACCGGAACACAGCAGACCTGATTCGGGAACTGGGGACGAAAAATAGGAGGTGGAGAATGTGGATTCTTCACTGCGAAGGATTGGGGAGTGACACAGGGAAGAGAATGACAAACCCCAGGCGCCAGATCTGAGGAAGGGCGTAAATCGGAGACCTGGAGCAGGGGGCGGAGGGAGACGGCGTCGCCAGAAATCCGACAGACACTGAGACTGAAACCTAGGACACCCTAGGAGAGAAAAGCTCTCACGCCGGAGAGAGTATCTTTATATAATGTATTTAAGGATACCATTGACTAAGAATATCTAAAAAATACAGATGATTCTCTATCGATGAAGAACCTCAAATACATATAAAATATTCTCTAAATCTCCTACATATTAAATCATTGATTGTCAGATCTTAAGGAAAGATCATTTTCATACTTGTAAGTGTAATAAGGATTCACGAACATAAATTAAATATATAAAGAGACTCCCGGAGTAGAAAATAATTCCCCTCAAAAAGGTGTGATGAGTTCGACCTCCCATCCTCCCGACCAATTCATATTCTTAAGCCTCGTCGGTCCAAAACTAATGAGCACCTACCTTTGGAAAGTTGGTCCAAATGTATATATAATCATTGGATGTTTCCGGTTCTATGAATAAACCCATTAGAAACCGATTGAAATGTTTGAACCTTATACAAACAAGGTCATACCCATTTCCAGAGGAAACATTGTTATTATCTTGGATCATATTTTTTTGTTCGCAACATTCTTATATATCAAACATATTAGAATATATTCGATGTATAGAAAAAATATAAAACTAAAATAATTATAGTTTCGTTAAAAATAAAATTTATTCATTTGTTTTAAAAATCATATATTATATATGTTATTATATATTAAATTTATATATAATATATGTATAATATAAATTTAATAGTTAATGAAATAACTCATGAGTCATAAAAAATAGAATTCAATCAAGTAAAATAGATACACACACTATTAATTACTAACATCTGATAAGAGTGAACTATCCAATTTTATCCAAGTTATCACCTAGAAGAAAAAAGCACTAATCATATAAATAAAGGAATTGTTAAGAAGAATATAATAAAATTATTAACCCAAAATAACTAGTCTATAAAAAAATAAGCATTAACATAATTTTTGAAACCATCCCTTTGATTATATAATAAGTCAATTCCCATCAACATATTAACGGTGAAAAAATTTAATGAATAAACAAAAAATAAATATATTTTTTCAACCACAAAATGTTATATGATAATTTTTTTACAAAACCTTTAAAAGTTAATTTAAAATATTTATTAAGCAAAATATATTTTCATAATAACAAAACATGAGTTTAATAAAAAAACAAACGTTATTTACATTTTATAGACAATATAATTTGTTGAAGGATGTTTTATTACATAATAAACAAGTAAAAATTTAAATAAAACCTCTTTTATTTAAAATAAAATCCATTATATTTAATATAAAATAATATATTAAAATATAAATAAGTCTAAATTTCATAAAAAATAAGTTAGAAAATTCAATAAAAGAAGTTTTTATTAAAATATTAAAATTAAATAGAATCTAAAATATGAAATTGACATCATTTAATCAAGAACAAAGACATAAATAAATATAATTGATCACTGTAACCTAATTATACTGCCAAATGATATTATACAAATTATCTAAATAATAATAGGGTTTGTAAAAGGACTCCAAAGTAAGAAATTCTTACTCCATGGAAGAATTATAAGGATATGGAAAATTTTGAAATGATTCACGGAGGGAGTGGGAGGTTTGTGTATGATGGGATATAGGTAAGGAAAGGTGACTAGGGTGTTTAGTGTCACTAGAATATAAAGAGGATTGAGATTTTTTTATGGTTTTGAGAGGGAGAAGGAGTTGGTGTCTGGTAGCCTACAAGGAGGACAAGATGTGAGGGTGATCAAAATAATTAGTGTTAGTAGATGAGACTAGGGTTAAGCTTATAGAGGGAGAACCATAATCAAGATATGCACAGAGGGGTGCTGATGTCGGGGTGTATATGGAGGAACTCAGAGGGGGTGGGTGAGGTTTTAGGAATTTAAGAAAATATCAAGGTAATTATTTAAAATAAAATATGATAGATGTTTAATTTAATAGTTGTATTAGTTAAAAAACCCCCAAATGTTTTTCAGATTTTCTTAAATTTCAATTATATAGGTTGTTTAAATAAATCGTCACTATATATAAAATAAAATAAAATAATGTTAACCTAGGATATGGTAAACCTTTACTAAAAAAATAATAATATAAAATCATTTTTAGTTGTTCCTTAAATATTATGTAGCTTGATCATTTACAACCATTTAATATCTCTATATGATCTCAATAACTATTATATGAAACCATTATAAAATATAATTATATTAAAAGTGTGATATCTATACCATATGATGAACCAATCGATAATACATGTTATAGAAACTCATGATACCACTTGTAGTAAATGAAATTTAATTCTCAGGGGGTGTTTCTCCATTTATAAATAAGGAAAATCAATCACTAGTTCTTCATCATTTAACAAACTTTTTATTAAAATTTTAATCTTAGGAGACTTATTTAACTATATTTAAATATCTTAAAAACAATTAAATGAAATTACATTAAAAATAAATAAATCAGGAAATAACCCTTGAACGAAATTTTTTATCCTATTTATTTATCATTTTAAACCACTTAATATAGCCTGATACTACGTATTTTACATCTTATTTGGCTTATAACCGCTATATTAATCCATTTATTCTTTGAATCATCATTAATTTGAAATGATTCTTACTAAAAATGAATTTTACCATCACCAATTTCAATTCTATTTTTAGATATATATAACATGATTTTTTCAAATTTGGTTTGATATCAATTGATGGTGCCTTAACATTTTTTTTATTTCCATATCATTCTATGATACCAATTTTAATGCATCAATGTACTTGTAATGAATTCTCCCTAAAGAACATATCTCCATCTTTAAACCTCTATATCTCCAACAATAGTTATGAAAATTTAATTCATTGTGAGTGGGGTTATTCATAAACATCCTCAAGTAATGGAATATAGTTTTTCATAATGAAGAAATCCCTTACTTCCAAATTACGTCCATGTATTGTTATTGGTTTTTATTTATGTTATTCCATAAGTAAAAACTTTTTTTATTTACATTTTTTACAACCCTATAATTTCTTTTTGTTCTCATCTATATTCATTATGTGACTAATCCCATTTGTCAACATTTCTTCCAACGATTCTTCATTATTTAATCATCCATCATGATTCCTCCAACAATTAAGGGATCATTCACTAGTCTTCCTTCCTTGTCTCTTAATGGAATTTTGGAAACCACTTAGGTTTTATTCTTCATTTCTTTACTTGATAACCATTGTAAAAACAAAAATCTTTTTTATCCTCACCTTATTTTATTCAATAAAGGATGATAACAAATAATTATTTAAAATAAAAATATTATTTCATTATAATTTTATTATCCAACACCAGTTTTACCATTAATGTATATTTAATTTCATTAATGATCTCATATTTTCCTTTCTTTTTATAAAAGGATTAGATTTGATCGTGATTACTACATGAACATTTACCATATTGAAAACTAGATTTACTATCCTATTCTTCACTAGAATAATTAGTTCATTCTAACTTTATGAGGAAATATACATCTATTATATTTCAATAGGTTTTTATAATATAATTTGAAATAGATTTATCGGAATATCTATTCACACTAACCTCAATTGGTATTATCATATTTTATATGGGTTTCTTCATCTTACTCATTCATTTTCCTTATATTTTATCATTAAAATATTATAATCACCAAATCTACAATTAAAAATTAATGATTAATCCACAATTACATTATCCTCCATGGATTTCCATTTTATTTCCTCTACTATGTTTCATGTCACAAATATAGGGTAAAAATGAACATTCTTCTTGTATAATTCATTTCTCGTTTCTTTAACAAAGATATTTTCGGTCCTTGCATCATGAAATATTTTATTTTGATTTTTCAAATCAAAATAACGTTTAATATACTCCAAAAAATCATCACTACATTCTTATAAATAACAAACCATATACAATTTCATGCCATAAAATTTATCACCATTAAAAACAAGTGGCTTCAGCAATGTTTTCTTATTTTTGAAAAATTTAAAAATAGACATGAATTATTAAATATACAAATCAAAACCTGTGGGTTTTAATACAACAAGGTAAAATTAGTGTGTGATGATAAGAGTCACAATATACCTTGATAGGGGGATGAATTAGGGTACTACTAAAATTTATCTCTTTCTTACTTAACCCTTTTCCCAAAATTGATCTTCTTCCCATGTGAGAAGGAAACTATTCAATCTATATTTTCCTCATATTCTCTTAAAAAAAAGTTTAAACACACATAAAAAAGAGTAACGTACCCACAAATATAAGGATTTTACTTTATTCTCCTATAGTAAGATAAATTAAAGTATAACACACTTATTTATGTGCATTTGTATACAAATATAATATAAATAATGTTTTATAAATACAAATATAGGCCATAGTAACTCATCAGCATGGTTCACTACGTCCAAAAAATCCTCAATAATCGTAGCACCTTCATCTGAGCATTATTTTGAGGTAAGATATCAAAATAGGTTCTTAAATCGTTGATTGTTAAGTATAAGAAACAGAATTATTATGTATCACAACACAAGATTTTATTCCCCAATGAAATCCACCTCATTATTCTCGTTTTATACAAATATTGGTAAGATTATATCACTTTTGATATTTGAGTTAATTTTTTCTACACAATAATAGAAATAAAAAATATTTTCTCTAGATTTTGAATATTTCCACACTCTAATTCTCTTTATTACACTATATATTCTTCTTCAATAAATGTTAAGATAAAATACTTATTAAAATTTTAGTTAATGTCTTATACACAAAGAAAACAACATAAATACCTCTAATAGAAGAATAATAATTTCATAATGGATTTACCTTCGTTATTTTTCATCTTTTTTTTCAAATCCAGATATGGTTAATGAAATTCATAGAACACCAAGACTCCCTTCAATAAATCATATATATTAATAATTATTTCTTTAAAGGGATATCTTCTTCTTGTAAATCTATGAATATCAATGTCAATTATTTCCTTTTTTTCATTTTTATAACTTCTATAAAAGTTTTTAAATAAAAATTTAAGCACCCTCTTTTAATTCAACAAATAGTATCAATTTAAATCCTTTGACTTTCTATGATCATTTCATTTGTCATAAATGTTGATTTTTTTTAACCTCAAACATTTTAGTTGAGTAAATATTCTAAATATTGATCCTTATATAACTTATCCAAATTCAAAATGAATATTGAATATTCTATGAAATTATTCAAATCACAGTTTGACATATTTATTTTCATTTGGATATGATTTTAAAATTATGTCCTCTAAAATAAATTAGTGATTAAACTTTTAATACCTTCGAATCAAAGCATTAATCCTTCTAGATTATTATATTCTGAAATCACAATGGCATATTGTATTACTTAATGGTGCAGTCACCAATTCACAAGAGACAGTAGATAACCACATTATTCCATTGGGGCATGATCCATATTCCCTCATATCTAATATTATATATAGTTATGTCTTGGAATAACCTATTTCAACATAACACTCAAACTTTAAAAAGTTTCCTAAACTAATTATTTCATGGAATTAACATTATAGTAATGCTTTTTACTACATTTTACAATCCCTTGTATTTCAACATGAAACCTTCTTTGTTATCCATACTTCCCTGAATATTTATTATTATTAAATAATCAAAGAATAATTACTCCTCATTATAGTGTAAAAAATCGACCAAAATCATTAAATATTTAAAAAATCTATTATAATTTCGTATCCATCCTTCATAGTGAAATCCTTCAATGATCACCAAAAAAATCCACACAATATTTTCATAACCACATATTGTGATATGACTTGCCAAACCCTAGAACATGACCACAATTTATAGTGTTAATAATTTCAAAAATATAAAAAAACCAAACATGATGTCAATTATATCATAATGGAATATGTTCGGTCATGATTTTTTTTTTCATTACCAAAATCACTTTTAAATAAATCCAACTTTCTAAAATACTTCTCCATACAAGGTTTCAGTCCCTATATTATCATGATATGATAAAATAGAAAATTTATACAACATATAATATCTATAATTCTCTTACATATGATTATAAAAAATTCAAACCATGTATCACATCCATCTAATATAGATCCAACATCCTTCAAGCTTCTCATTCCATAAACACAAATTAGAGAGGCATCATGATATTACATCATTATCCATAAATATAGATTTTATATTTTAATTGAATGGAATTTAATAAAACCTAGATTAGGCTTTCATACATATCCTCATGTTCCAATTACATGTATGTCAATTATATTCATTATTTCCCTAGTGTGGTCACCAGGTACGAAAACTATTCTCAGATTCTATTATGAATTAGTGAATCTCTATTTATAACCACATACAATCTATAACATCACAACATAAGTTCACTATGAATACTAACTATATTGTGTCATTATAGGGCCTCAAGCACGCCTCTTCGTATGACAAAGGATATGGATAAAAAGCGAGGGTCTAGGGTTGCACATTGATAGATCACACCAAAATATTAGAGTGATTAATGAAATATAAAAAATAATGAATCATCATCTAGAATTATAAATATCTGAGTATATAAAAGTGATAATCAATCCCATAAATATAAAAATGTAATGTGAAAATATGCTGTCCAAAAAACTCTATATCCCCCCAACAGGCTGACCATAGATACCATATTAAAACAAAAAAAAGATAAATGTACAAGTGGGTATGTTGAATAAATGAGACTCACCTCGTCCCAAACACCAATCACATCTTGGCTATCCCACTCGATCAATCTATTTCGGCCTATTCCCACTTGGAACCTAAAAATTCTGAATTCTGTTTGAGTGTCCAATCATCATGGCTACCTAAGAAGGGCGTGAGTATAAACCATTTGATAACAAAGAAATTGGTCCCACATATTACTATAATTTAATTTTAAACATTTCATATGATTATAAAATAAATATATTTGTGGTTTGGAAGTGTAAATAAGTTAGCACTGTCAATACTTGGGTATTGCATAACACACCGAATAGACCCAGACCAACTTCACCATATGTCGAGGTGTCTCTAAGAACATCACAAAACCATCCACTCCAATAACATAACCAATGTTTATTCCTATGTGTTTGTCCAAGGATATCCAAATCCTGCCCATAGGCCACCCATCATACTGAGATAGGGTGAACCCTTCCCTGAGACACGACGTCTGAGTACATAGATGTGACTCTCTCTATCATAAATCACCTAATATGGATCCAAGGATCATGTTAAAGGCACACCAAAATATAAAACTTCTAGATATGAGGATAATGTTTGTAAAATCTATAATTGTATCACATTTGAATCCAATAGGTGTGTCCAAGGAATCCCAAACTCATATGAAAAAATAGGGGATTTCTCTATTGGGAATAATCATCGTTTGAGTCCTTTCTATGACTATCCCTACTGGTCATCACATCATGGTGGGTTGTGAATACCAACCTAGAGATCCCAAGATCATGTCCATGTAATCCCATACAAATATATAAACTCTAGGGATTACCCTTCTGGAAATCAACATCATTTCAGTATAGGGCATGACTCGACCTAATAGACATCACATCATGGTGGACTGTATAGCCCAGCTTATGGATCCATAGAGCTTGTCCAAGGCATCCCAAAACTATAATGAATCATAGGGTATATCCCAATAGGGATTCATCATTACTGGAGTCAAGGTTGTTTCTCCCCTGGCAAGACATCACATCTCGATGGACTGTGCATCCCACTACATGGATCCCATGTGTGTATCCATGAAATCTAGAATTTATGTGTTAGTACAAGGTTCAACATATACATCCAAGGATAATATAATACACATCCCACATATTCATTATGTCTTTATGGGAAATACTTCCCACCCAAAATGTATCATATGAATCATCTCATTTCGGTAAACCATTTATCTGAACCCATCCAAACCATAAGCTAAGCTACACTAGTTTACAACCCATCCTTATTATAGAATCTGTGAAATGATCAAATAAATGATTTAGGATTTATTTTGATACCTGATACTATCCCTACAGTAACACAGTATTATCATACATAGATATTACATCTTTTTAGGTGAATATTCTTTACATTAAAAAATAAAAACATGTTGACTATAATAATTTAGTGCCTTTGGAAACATGGAAACATAGAAAAATGTTTCAAAGTTGAGCTACATAATCTCCATCTATGTTCTTAATATTTACAACCCTTCTAATAAATTTCATACATAATATATGTCTTCATAACCTGCTGAAAGGAAACATAACATAGGGTTATCTCAGATGCTCAGTGAGGGAAAAAAAGGGAGATACATAAGCATAACATGAACATAACGGTATGAAAACATGATCATAACATTTGAAAACCATAACCTACATATCAAAGATCATAGTATTGAATAATGGAATAAATATTGATAGTTCATAAGACATGAATCATATGGGAATCAAATAACATGATCCATGAGTAAATAACATTGGCATAAGACATAAATGTTTTTCATACCCATCTCCTTAAACATATTTTATTCAATATATTCCATGTTTGTAGTCCAAATCATCATCCATTGAAGGCATTTCATAGCATGTGGTATGATTCACATTAATATCCCTTCCTATATCCATTTATCTTCTGATATGTTGTGTTATTTAGGTGAAAGATCATTCACTATATTTTTCGAGCGTTAAATAATTTCATTGATTTCTCCAAATCAAATTCAAACCTGAGGAAACAATTAGATGAGGAGTCATCAACAGACCTAAGGATGGTGGTATCTTCATTTCCCCTAAAAGATGAAGTGTTTTAATTGATTCTCTATTATGTATCATGTAAACCTTTGTCATGTGTCACCCTTAAATTGATTTTTTCATTATAAAATGATTGAAACAATTTGATACGATCTTGTTGATCATTTTTATATAAATAGAGGATGTAGAACACGACCATGGACATCCCTTGGCTGTGATGGCTCAAATTTTCCCTTTTAAAATTTATTCCAAAATTTCTTGAACACATACTAAGTATTTGTATTAGGTTGTAATTGAATTTTCCCACTCCAATAACAATCTTTAATGAATCCAAGCACCTCTTAAATTCATAGATTTCTTTATAAAATGAATTTACTATGTATGTAATTGACCAATTAATAATGTCTAGTTCTACATGCCTCATTGAGCCATGTAACATGAATTACCATGATTTTAATAGATTAAATAACATGTATAAAATTGAATGGATTGTTAATATTGGTCTTATTTAATTAAATGGAATAAATATTCAAAATGAAATTAATTATAAATGGTGGAAGGGTCTTGATTGTTGTTTAATGATTTATGAAACGATTATTTGAATTTTAATTCCTTATTGTATTTAGAAATGAATAATTAGGTGAATAAGAGATAATTCCTCATAAATATTATTATAGATATGATAACACCTTTGATATAGGATGTGGATTGATTGTAAGTGTTCTATTGGGAATGATGATTCATGCTCCCTTATATTGAATTTTGGGCATGATGTCTCACACCATTGAATCTTTTTGAATAGTGGGTGTGACACACCATGTACTATGTTTCGAGTTTTGTCATGATAACACAACCATCATCCCGATTATTGTGCATAACGTATCTCAATCTTCATGGGATGTAGTTAATGTATCATTTTCTTGAGCTTATAAGATCCTTTATACTAGTCATGGATTTCTATGTTATGCACTGGTCGATCTAGGACCTTTTATTCCAAGTGTTTGACTACTTATGTCTACATTCAATTAGTCCATATAGGTGAATTAAATATATTAATATACTATATATATTGTTAATATCTATATAATTGCTAAACAGAAACCCATTCCCGCCATTAGATGAAGTAGGCAGTTCCACTAGGTTTCCTTTAGAAACATACAAAGGCTAGTCATTTATTCATCATTGTTTCTTATTTATTTATACCTACACACTATTAACAATTAAAATTTCTTGGATTACTTCTAGGAACCATTGGTGGTGGCCTACTGGGATTTTATCTCACACCCTACATGGGATACCTTTGGTACCAGGGTATTTTTTTGTACATATGGATCATGGAAAGACCTCTACATTAGATTCTTGATATGATTTACTTATAGTTATAGATAATGAGAAGAGGGTCGAGCATATGCTCGAGATTCTAGTTGAGAATCCTTTTGTTCCTTTTTTAGTTTTTGTATATCATGATAGTATATGTCTCTCCCCTGTTCCCATTTTTGTATATCAGAATTCCATGAATCCATGTGTATTACACTAAAAAGTGACTTTTTATTATTATTCAATTGTTCAGTTATTTATTCTTCCATATTTAATTATTAAATATTTTGTATATTATTATTTATTGTAAAGTAGGTTACCGGTTTGGTCATTTACAATCGATTTATATCGTGATTCCTCTATTTCATTCTTATTGTTGTTATCCACTATTCCACTTTGATATGATGGTATAGTCTTCCCATTTTACCACCTTTACACCCTCACTACTAGTCGAAATCCTCAGGCATAGGGGGCATAGTCTTGAGGACATGTGACCCACTAGCTCGGAGACCCATTTTAGTGGACACCAGGTCAGGATGTTGCAAAATGGTAAAGAGAATATTTTTCCTTTTGTCATTATTATTTGGGTATTAGAAAGGTTACTAGTAGTTAAAGGAATTTAGAAATGACCATGTTCTTGGACGTAGCTATCCCATGTAAAGGGAAATCCAAATTACCTTTGATAGGAAATTTAATTTATTCTTTTCACATATTTTGGTTGATACAAGTTCACCATTGTGTGCAACGTTTATTTTGGGATATTATTGATATTGGTATTATTGAATAGATGATTTATATTACTTTTTTTCATTAAAATGATTTATTTTCATTACATTCATCATGCTTGGAATAATAGTACTAATATGCCATAAATTTCATATGTCATGTCTTTTTCTAGCACATATTTTCCTAATGCATATTATCAGTGTCATGATATTTATATTTCAATGTGCTGAAATTTATTACATTATTGGAAAAAATAATTTAAACCTAAAGTGATTCCCCTTATCTAAGAGTGATTTCCAGAATAGGTTAAAGGAGCCACATTAATAAGTTAATAATGGAACATTGAGAGAGGGACCATTGGTCGGTGGGGTGGGAACGTGTTATGGCATGTGTTAAGTGGATAACATAGTTAGGTTCATGAGGAGTATGGGCCCTTATGGATCCAAAATTGGGATCCAACTAACTCAACCATTTAATTAATTTTAAATGAATGAATGAACATAAATTCAAGAATGAATATCACTTTTATAATGAAATGGTCATCTTATACATTTGAAGTAGTGACCAAGACCTAAACTCGTCCATAATAGTTGTTAGTGGGGTATTTATTACATTTTTAGGGACCATAATGGTTTTTTATACAGCCTAAACATAGATTTTGGAGTAGGTAGAGTGGTGTTATCGTTTTTATTCGAAGGCTATGTACCTATCGTTGTTTTCTATCTATAGTATTTTTATTTATTAACATATATTCAGAGGTGTGTGTTTTGAATTGTGGTCTCATGTATCCACGACATCCTCCAATAAAACTCCCTGAAGGTAGTCGCCACCATGCATATGAGGTGGAGGGCCTTGAGTTGATAGTGATTCCGCCTATTGTGCAGAATATAAAAGGTGTTATTTGATCTACCTAGAGTATATCTAAGTCAACTCCGTTGTTCCAGGAAGAACATCATCACAACGTTTTAGGGGATGGAGGACCAGATGCTAATGAATTATGGATCAAAGTTATTCTTTCTATATTTGAGAATTTTTAGATGACTCCAGAGAAGGGACTAAAACATAATGCTTATATGCAACATGATTCTGGTGAGAAGTGGTTGGATGTTATTACCCTGGAATATTAACATAGAGATATTTTTTGAAAATATTTCAATACTATGTTATATGATTATTTCATTCCCTAGACTTGAGAAAAAGTAGAGATATAAAATTCTTAAACATAAATCTGTGAGGTATGTATATTATAGAATACTATGATCATTTTATTGAGATGCAGTGGTTCAATCATACTCTTTCTGGTGATGATCTTATGAACACCATGAAATTTTAGGAATTTATAGTGTACGCCATCAAATCATAGTTTAATTTATTTAGGTTGACTACTATTTTGGCGATAGTCAACCAAGACATTATTATAGAGGAAAATATGAGGGAAGCCGATGGTGAGAGTAAGGGAGGTTTGGTACCTAAAGCTATCTCTGGATCTTCTAGAGGGTGCAAACATTGCTTTTAGGTTTCTTCAACGTAGCAACAGTTAGGCTCCTCATGCTGATGGATTTATGATATGTCCCCGATGTGGGAAGATGATATACACGAAACCTCAGTGCTTATTATAACAAGAAGAATGAAAAGCCTACAACAGGATCAACCATATCCAGCATTTTATAGAACATTTACATCATTCCATAGTGATAAGTGATCTACTCCTATACTGTGTTTTGAAGAGGGTCATATAATATCATGGTATGAAAGCATTTGGGATACTATTTGCCAATCATGATGTGGTGTCCGTCGAGGAAGAGTTAGTCAGACTCATGATTTTCAGTTCTAGGAGAGCGGTCATGCTCAGGGTGGTCAGACAGTGTCCTCGGGCCATGGTACATGCCCATTTCTGTGGTCCAACATTTTCCAAAGGTGCAGAGCACCAAACCTTATACAGCTTGAGGTACTATTCTAGTAGCCTCCACTTTAGTGTCTACATTATTTAACATAGGTGCATCTCACTAATTATTCTCTGAGACTATTATGAAGAGTCTAGGGCTCAATATCAAACACTTCCAGGGCGTTATGATGCTCAATACCCCATTAGGTATCTGATCAGCAGGTGTTCACTATTGTAAGTATTTTCCCCTAGTGATAGGTGGATATATCCTTATATAGAATATTTTCATCCTAGACATGACATTATTTGATGCAATCATCAGGATAGATGGGTTTGTTCCCTATTATGCACATATTGACAACTACCATCGGAGGGTGATGTTTGCATCTCATGAGGGAAGTATACACAAGAATAATGGATAATGGGATGTGAAATATATGTTATAAAGTTCCATAAAATATATGTTGGGTAGTATGAGAGCTAAAATTTTCAGTCTATTCCTAGATGATCATGGTTTATGACCCGCTTTTTTCCCTCCTGTATTGTAATGTTTTCAGTAATTCATTCCCAATAATTTCTATACTCCACCTCTGGTGAGAGAGGTATGATTTACCATTGTGATTATGAAAGGGACATCACCAGTGACCATTTTTTCTTATTGGATGATAGCTAAAGAGTTTTTGGAGCTCAAGAAGGACTTTTAGGATCTCAAGGCTAAATACTTTATATGTCCCAACACTTCTCCTTGCGGTTCACAAGTCATTTTTACCAATAAGTCGAACGACAACCTTAGGCTATGTGCAGATTACCATTGATTAAACCAACTCACAATATAGAATCAATATCCGTTTTCAAGAATATATAACCTCTTTGATCATCTCCAAGAAGTGAGTGTGTTTTGAAAGATAGATTTGAATTATGTTTATCATCAGTGACATGAAAGGTCATCAGACATTCCTCATGTGTCTTTCATGATTTGGTATAGTTTATGTGGTTACCTGTTCATGTAATTTAGACTCATGAATGAAACTACATATTTTGTGGCTCTAATGAATTGATTTTTTCACATGTATCTGGTTTCATTCATGGCAGCCATTATTGACAATATCTTAGTGTATTGACACTCCATAGAAAACCATTAAAATTCTCTTTAGATAGTAATGAATACACTGATATATAATTAAGTCTATTTTAAGATAATTAAATCCCCCTTTTGGATAAAAAAGTTACACTTCCTAGGTTATACTATATTGGAGTTGGGAGTTTCAGTAGACCTAAAGAAAGCGAGAACTGTAGTTTCATGGGTGGATTGCAAGAAAGTATGCCATATAGAGATTATTGGGGATATATTGATATTACAAACAATTTATCTAGGATTTATCAATATTGAAACACTACTTATGGTCTTGATAAAGATGGGTGTGAATTCATGTGGTAAAAACTTATGAAAATATCATTCAACAGTATAAGGGAAGATTTAATTCAGCATTGATAATGATTCTGTGTAGGACCCCGGGACACCCTAAGAGGGGAGGGGTGAATCAGGGTGTCAACATTTTCTTTTAAAGAGATGGATCTTGTTCCCAAATTGGTAGGAACTTGTTAAACCTATACGATGGATATGAACAGAAAGAAAACATTCACATTCAAAGAGACGACACAACACTTTTTACTTGGTTCACCACTAAGGGCTACGTCCAAGGAGAATACGCCGACAGGTTGTCGGTCATACCAAATTCCACAAAACATACTAGTTGTGGATTACAATGTTTTGGGCATAGTCACTCTGTCCCAGGGTCACTACCTTTACAAAGATTCAGGGATAGCTCACTGATTCCCTCAAGTCACCCCCGTTGACTCCCCCTGGCTCACTGCCCTTGGTGAAGTCACACTCAGTTAATAGACGTGAAAGTCTCTTCATCCTCGCTAAATAAGACATCCTCTGTTGAGTGTAGATGCTCTGTTGAATCCCAACTCTCACCTGTAGTCAAATATCACTTCCCTTCAAGGGTAACAGGCAATCTCCCAACTTTCACGTAGCTCAAAAACACGGGCGCACTTCTTTACTGCCTGGCGGGCAGGTCTCCTACGCGGCACACATTCAATGCGCAAGTTCAAACTGGTGCGCAGATATCAACCAACCACCTTAGTGACACCTCCTACTTCAACTTCAAACCTGCGCGACTGAATTCCATTCTCACCCAAACCGCCTTGTGCACGCAGCCAACAACCGCCGCACAGCTTCTACCTATTCAGCCCAACTACCACTTGCGCGACTCAACTACTTGCGTGATGGGAGCTCGAAAAATCTCAAAGTCTTGAACTTCATTGCAAATGAGGAGGGGTGGTCCTCTATTTATAGGAAAACTGGACCCCCTGCGTGGTGGCGTGCATGTATCCTCACGCCGCGCAGCTCCAACCACCCAATCCTCTATCGCATAACTCACTTGCGCGATGAGACAAATACTTCTGCAACCCTCCTTCCTTTGACATATTTTGAATTTCGGATCATGAAGAACAATAGGAGTGAAGGTTTCCAAACCTCCTAGGCACTGGCGCGCAAGTCCCTTCTCGGTGCGTAGGTAACTTGTGCGACCCAACCTATACTTGCGCGACCCTTATCCCTTTTCCATTTTTTGATTTTCTAATCTTCAAAAACACTAGGCACGCAAGTTCTATCTCTATCAGGTATACGACATGCAAGTCTGTTTTCCAAAAACACCTTTTCTCCATTTGTTGATTTTCAGGCCCAAAAATTTGGAAAACAGTAGAAAATGGTGCCACCATTAGTACTGTAATCAGCTTGACCTGTATGAGAACTTTTCTGGCACAAATTCTGAACTTCCTCTAAGGATTGACAACAAACACAAACCATACTCCAATTTATTCATAGATGACCATGGTTCCAACAATCTCCCCCTTTGGGTTGGTTGGTAATAATAAAATAAATTCGATTGATCCCCATCCATATGAAAACCAAAAAATGAAAGAATCAACTCATCCAACACTCTAAGTATACGTGAGAAATTATCGGTGTAGAAAACAAGAGAGGAAGCATGAATTGGGTTTCAGTGTTTTGGAATTCTGAATGATGGCCAAGAAGCATTAAATGACTGATGTATTCTTTCTCATCCTTCCCATCCTATCACTGACACTGAATTCGCATCGTGTCATAGTCACAGGAGAATTACATGCCTGAATTTATTATTTTCTCCCTCATTGACAATAATCCCAAAGACCTGTAATTTGTTCAGTGTTCATGTCAAACCATACTCCCCCTGGATAGCATCTCCTCTAAAAACATTCATCACATCCATAAACAGATAAAAAAAGTTATCATAATCAGGAATAGGGGTATTGTGAAACCTCTTTATGCCTTGGGAGGTGCCTAAACACCGAGGATCAACTGATGCTTCTCAAACATAGTTTTTGACAGTGGCTTGGTCAGGATATCATCCACATTCTCATCAGTTCCCACATGATCTATTCTAATCACCCCTTGCTCAACTTTTTCTTTGATAAAGTGATACCTGATTTCAATGTGTTTTTTACAAGAATAATGAACAGGATTCTTCATGAGATCAATTGTGCTCTTGATATCACAGTAAATTACCATTGGTTGATTCACCTCATCACCAATATATGTTAGTTGTTTCTTCATCCATAGCAGTTGAGTTCATGCCTTTGTGGCGGATATATACTTAGCTTCAGCAGTAGTAAGAGAAGTACTTTCTTATTGCTAGCTCAACCAGCCAACACATTTCTGCCCAATATAGTAGGCTCCACCTCTGGTAGAATTTTTGTCTACTACATCACCAGCCCAGTCCACATCAGAAAAATATGATAATTCACTATTCCCAACTGCAACAAAATATAACCCAAAGTTATGTGTACCTTGAATGTACCTCATGATTCTTTTTTACTGTCTCCATATGTTCCTCCTTTAGAATACTCTGAAAGAGGGCAGCAAGACATGTGGCAAAGATATTATCTAGCCATGTCGCTGTCAGGTACAGTAGGATCCCAATGATCCTCTTGTACATGGTGGGATCAACAGAGGCCCCATCTGAATGCCTTTCCATGTTTAGTTCCAAATATAATCGGAGTTGACATTGGTTTGGAGTCTTGCATATTAAACTTCTTCAACAGCTCTCTTGCATACTTTTCCTGGGAAATGAAAGTGTCATCCTTCTTTTGAATCACATGTAGCCCCAAGAAATATGTGAGCTCCCCAATCATAGACATTTCAAATTCTGATTTCATATGATTGGAAAATTCATCCACTGATTTCTACCTGCTACCACCAAATATGATATCATCAACATAGACTAGAACCATGAATTGATCTTTTGGATGATTCTTCACATATATATTGGGATCCACTCCTCCTCTTCTGAACTCCATCTTCTTGAGATACGAGTCCATGCTAGAATACCATGCTCGTAGTGCCTTCTTCAAACCATATAGGACATTCTTCAGTTTGCAGACCTTTGTCTCATCAATACCAAGAACAAAACCCACCGGTTGTTCAATGTAGAATTATTTTTCAAGTACACCATTCTAGAATGTTGTCTTGACATCCATTTTATTTAATTTATATCTTCTTTGGAGTGCCATGGAAAGGAAATATCTGATTGACTCCAGTCTGGCCACTGGAGCAAAGGTTTCTTCAATATCAACACCTTCAATCTGGGAATACCCATTATGTACCAGTCGAGCCTTATTTATGATAACACTTCCATGATCATCAAACGTGTTCTTGAAGATCCATTTTGTACCAATTACATTGTGCCCTTTGGGTATCTGGACAAGATCCCATGTCTGATTCTTGTCAATCTGATCTAGCTCTTCATTCATGGACTTCACCCAAGATTCATCCTTTGTAGCTTCTTCGAATGAGGATGGCTCCACAACTGACAGAAATGAATATTGCATGTTATTCTTCATCCTCCTTGTTTGTGTGGGTGCACCCCTATCCCCAATTATGTTAGATGGATCAATCTCAACTCTACGATTTCTCCTTTGTGGTTCAATTGCATTCTCTCCAGCCATAGTTTCTTCATCAGATTCTTCTTTTGATTCAACAAAATGATGTGACTGCGAATTGTTTTGTATAGATTCTTCTATTTTTATATTTTTATTTTCTCCATGTTCACTTTCTTCCTCACTTTTGATAACATCAGAATATGATTTCCTTGAAGCATTTGTGGTTTTCTCTTCAATTATTTTAACATCACTGCTTACTACAATCCTTCTTAATTGCTTATTAAAACACTTGTAGGCTTTGCTATTAATTGGATACCGAAGAACAATTCCTTCATCAGCATTGTCCCAAAACTTCCCTTGAATTCCTTCCTTATTCCGAATGAAACATTTACTTCCGAAAACATGAAAGTATTTGAACGAAGGATTCCTTCCATGCCACAATTCATATGGCATCTTCATTTCTCCCATATGAAACCCTATTTAATTCTTAATGTGCACTGAAGATTCAATAGCTTCCTTCCAGTAATGGAGAGAGATACATCTCTCAATCAGAATAGTCTTAGCCATGTTGTTGACCTGTCGATTCTGGCGCTCAAAAACTCCATTTTTATATGAAGTTCTCACAGAAGCTACCTCATGTTGTATTCCATGTTTTTCTACGTAATTATCAAACTCAATAGACATGTATTCCCCTCCATTATCCGATCTCAAAACTTTGATTGTTCATCCAATATCATTCTTGACTATTCGCTGATATGTTTTTATGCAGTCAAGCACATTTTATTTCCTATGAATGACCATAACACAATCCATTCTACTGTAATCATCAATAAAAATAACAAAGTACCTTTCTACATGAGTTCTGGAAACATTTATCGGCCCGCATACATCTGTATGAATTATATCAATAAGATGAGATGCCATTTTCTTCTTTGTCCTATATGAACTACAGACCAACATTCCACGAATGCAAGCATCACAATATTTTTCATCCTCATGCTTCAGTTTTAAAATGTCCATGACAATCCATAATTTTGATATTTTCTTCGTGTCTTGTTGATTGATGTGACTCAGTATCCTATGCCACAAATTGTTTTCTTCTTCTAGAGTCATGTAGCAAAAATTTTCTTTAATATTAACCTGATATAGGTTGCCTTCTGTTTTGGATCCTTTCATAAGTGAATTTCATATGTTTCCCTTGATAGTGTAGCCTTTTTGATTAGAAGTAATAATAAGTCCCGAGTCATAGAGTTGAATCATGCTGAGTAGATTATGACGTAGGCCATAAATGTAAAGGACTTCAGTCTTCTTTACCCCTCCATTAACTAATTCAGTACTTCCATTGCCTGTGATTTTTAGAGCTCCATCATTACCAAATAGAACTGTTCCATCAACCTTCCTTTTGATATATATTAACAGGCCAACGTTACCTGTCATATGGGATGAACAAACTCTATCCAGAATCCACGTACTGTTGCTTTTGGTAGCTTCGAGGGCCACCTCTACAAGGTTGTATTTCTCAATTTTCTTCCTTTAATTCCATGAGACATTGGAATGAGTATAGATCACTAAGGACTTTCAATTATATCATCTGTGTACATTGGTTCTACATAATTGAAGTCTTCTTCGAGAGGAGAAAACCTATTTGAAAGAGCAACACTATCTTATCGACGAGATTTGACTTTTCTTGAATTCCAGTATGAGGTGCCCATGTCCCATCTGTGCCTACAATAAATAACTTTATGACCATAGTTAGAGCAATGAAAACAGTATTGTTGACGCCCTTTTTCGTCACATTGTCTAAAAGAATGGAAAGGGAAATGACTTAGCACAAATTGATTCATCCTTTGAAGAAAACATCAAAATTCAACAAAGGCATGAACAAGGCTTCAAATACACAAGGGTCGCGCAAGTTCTGTCACTGTCGCGCAAGTCTACTTGCATGCCACCCAATTTTCACTCAAGTTACTTGCGCGCCCTAAAGAATAACCGCTCGGGGTCTTCTCCAGCCTATAAATAGACCCTGTGGGGCCCCCATTTCAGGAGGAATTTTTCCAGAATTCAGATACATAGCTTTGAACGCCCAAGTCTCTTCTTCAGGTATTCCGAACACTTTTAAGGTAATTATTTACCTAGAATGGAAGGTCTAAACAACAGGAGTAAGGTCTATGTGTTAGAATTCACAAACACTTGCACGCCTAAGTGTTTTACCATTGAGGGAAATGTACACACTTGCACGCCACCCTAATTCTTCACCATAACTTGCGCGCCATCTTCTGAAAATCCTCTTGGGATAATTTTAAAGGCTTTGATCAAGGATCGCCCAAATATTACTCTAAGGGATGAAAATCGTGCAAGTACCCATGTGCCTTGCAGTTTTACCTGCGCAACCAGGACTTGCGTGCCCACGCAGTACCTGTGCACCTGCCAGGACTTGCGTGCCCCTATCTTTTTGGGTGCCTTTCCTACCCATTTCATCCCTCTTATGCCATTCCACCTCTCCTATTAAAGATTCATTCTTCAAGACACTCCTCAAATCCATTTATGGCATAATTTATTGATTTTCCATCCTTATCTGAAAGGAATTCTGTGGAATATCTCTCAAAAACTAGTGATTTACACATCTTTATGTCACTAAATATTGATATTTCATTCATTAAACCTCATCTTTTAAGATGAAATAACCCCTTAAATTGGGATTCCTTTTTCAAGAGTAAGCCCTAGTCTCAAAGTTCACAAGTCTAGGCATCTTCTTTAGGAGTAATCCCCACGTCCTCTTTAACCTAGGCCTCCTTTTCAAGAGTAAGTCCTAGTCATAATTACCATTAATTTTGGGCATCCTCCTTAGGAGTAATCACCAATATTTAAATTCTCAAATATGGGCATCCTCTTCAAGAGTAAGCCCCAAGTCCCTAATTTTTTTTTCAAGTCTATTAACATGGGATTCCTTCTCAGGAGTAAGCCCCAGTCTTAATTTCTCTAAATCATTCCTAATTTACTTTTGATTTGGGCTTCTTTTTTAGGAGTAAATCCCAATCATAAGTCCCCTCATAACTTGGGTATCTTCCTTAGGAGTAATCCCCAAGATTAGAGTATCCAAATTTCTATGAAGAACATATACCTTTATGGACCCTGTTCCTAGATTTCTTCCCTTAAGCAAATCATAATCCTCATCTATTTGGGAAATCATACACACATAAGCCCCTCATCATTGCATCTTTCATGACACAATTTTCTGGTTTCACCAATACCTCTTGTTTCCCACACTGAGCATGACTCACGTGAGCTTAGAGTGTAAAAGTAATCATGATATCTTTCATTGAGCCATCAATCATGCATAACAATAATACTCCCTTACTCGAACTACGTGGGTTCTGATTCCTTTTCTAAAACAAAGGATACGTAGGTAGCCCATTAGTGGGTACGATCCCAACTCTGAAATAATCCATGTCCTCTTAAATTACAATAAAATTCAAGTGCCCCATTGATTGGCTTTAAAACCAGTATGGTCATCATAATGACCAAGATATTTTTATGTATTTAAGGATACCATCAACTAAAAATCTCTAACAAATACAGATGATTCTTCATCGATGAAGAACCTCAAATACATAGAAAAGATTCTCTGAATTTCCTACATATCAATCATTGATTTTCAGACTAAAGGAAAGCTCATTTTATACTTGGTAATGTAATAATGATTCAAAAACATAACTTAAATCTATAAAGAGGGTCCCAGAGTAGACAATAATTCCCCTAAAAAAAGTGTGATGAGTCCAACCGCCCATCCTCTCGACCAATGAAAATTCCTAAGCTTCATCAGTCCACAACTAATGAGGGCCTACCTTTGAAAAGAAGGTCCAAATGGATATGGAATCATTAGATGTTTCCAGTTCTATGAAGAAATCCGTTAGAAACCGATTGGAATGATTGAACCTTTAATCAACGAGGTCATCCCCAATTCCAGAGGAAACAAAAAATGGTGAACCCGACGTGAATCCTTAACCAAGTTAAGATGATGTTTTACTTATTTGTTAGGCCCCTATTTAAAACTCAATGAGAGAGCCAACAAAAACAATCATTGACATATGTGCTCATCCAAAATATGTAGTGGCTGAATTTATCTTGATTACATTTGTTTTATCAAATAGGCACTATTTTCCAAGATTTTCTGCATTCTAAGAAATGGCTGCTCTCATGTTCAAACCTGTGAATACTGTTGCTACGAATGCCACTGCTGCTACTCTGATTGGATCATCGTCTGCTCTGAGGATGACATCACCTACTCAGTGTCTTCATCGTTGGGTATCAAATGCGCTGGTTAAGGAGTACCGTCAACACGGTTCCATTCCAACTCTGGAGGCTAATCGACAAGCCCTCCAAGTGAACAATTCACCCTGGTCTTCCGGACAGTGACGACCAGCGATCAAGAAGCAGGCGGTGCTAACTACCGTCTCCAACCGTTTTGGTTCGTTATCCCTGGAACGCAATCACCATTCACTTCCTTATTCTGGGGAAGTGAATGAGCAGGTCCCTCAGGGCCTTAATTCAAGGAAGCAGGAGTCCTTCCCGAGGGCTCCCATCAACCATCACCACCAGACTCGTGTGGCAGTGCGCCCTCAACATGATGAGGGTTTTGACTCCAGGCGTTCGGCTCAGGTTCCACGAACCCGAGCAGGCAAGACGAATCGCTAGAGGCGAAATCCGATTAAGAGTGAGCAGGTTCCCATCTCTGCCATTTCCGGAGAATTCCACCAACCTATCTTGGTGGAAAGAAATGAGCAGGCACACACGCCTTCCCGTTTTAATTCTGCTGTCTAGCAGACTCGTCTGGAAGCATCATGCAAATCCCGCCAAGCAATTCCGGCGGAGTACTATAGTCAGGAACATATACCTGTTTATACATCATCAGCTAGTCAGTCGGCTCGTCTGACTACATATGATGGAGCTCATCAACCACGTTTGGTGAAGTACAATCAACAGGAACATACACCTACTAGTATTGATCAATCCTACCAACAGTCTCTCTTGGTATCACACGGAGAAGTCAGTCGGAAAGCTCCGGTGACAAACAGGAGGCAGACTCAACTCTCTGCCCCCACACTTGAGTACTGTCAGGATTCACTGATAGGAAAAGGAGGACAAGAGCAGGCACATACACCTACTCCAAGCACATAATGGGCATATATCCACGTTCCGGTAGCTGAAGTCACCAAGCATATTTTATCAATGGTGAAAGAGAAGAAGAAAATCTCTTCTCATATTCTGGATGCTTGCCAGGATATTATAATAGCTTCAGCAGTATATCTGGTAAAGACACATAAATATATCCCTACCAGTGGAGTGACACCTCAGAAGTTCACTCTAGAACAGACACACACATCTGTTCCAGTTCAAGAGGGTTGTGGGGCATACTCCCCCATATCATACGGACAACCATGTCAGGCACATACACCTGATTTGAGTAGAGATCGTCAGCCTAACCTGGCCATCTCTCCTAATCAGGCACATAAACCTGCTCATAGTGGCCACTTTCATCAACAAGTTGTTTCCAAGGCGAGTAATATGGCGTCTAAGAAGAATACCTGCCCATCATAGTCAAGAAATCAAGAGCCAATCTATAATAAGGCCTTGCTCAATTCTGGAGTTATTGAAGCCCTCAAGAAGTTATCTGTTGGAATGCATGATTCTACTCCCTCATTTCCCAAAAGTGGGAACATTAATTCCAAAGGTCTTCAACAGATACTTCCTCATGAAGGCTTTCTTCATGACAATTCGGTCAATCTCGAAGTTTCATATTCAGATGAGAGCCACAGGAACCCTCTGTGTGGTCAGAAGACCAAGGAATAACAGATCTCATCTTTTGTTGTAACCCACCATGGTAGTACTCTCCATGATGATGAATTTCGCTGTGAAAGTCCTCTCTACAGTAGTGTTGAACATTTACTGGAAAATGCTCCAGTGGACAATGTATTGCCGAGAAATCCCTCTTATCTTGAGGCACATGAAAATTCGAAACTAGTCATGTATGATGCTTCTTCGCTAGCAGGTGAAATACTTTCTCAAACAGAAGATAGCCCAAGGTGTAATTCATTCTCTGAACCACCCCTAAGTCACGAATCTTCTAGTTTGATCAGCGGTTTCTCTACCAATCTTGTTGAATCTGAGGAAGCAACAAGGAAGCACCAGCTCTGGTCAAATCAGGTAGAAGAATCTTCATTGAATGATAAAGAGGAAATGCTGAGCATGAGAAAACAACTGGCGAAGGGTGAAGTGCTAGTCATGTTTTGGCCTCTGGCTGACTCTCATTATGACATTCTAGAGATGTTGATGGAAGATGGGATTCATGATATTCATCTCAACATATGGAAAAATCATTTTCAGTTGAAAAAGAAAGTATTATCTTATTATGAATATGAAAATCATGTTAAGATAATAAAAGGGTTACAACGTCAATTTGACTTGGAATCTCTATAATTCTCTCAATATCCAAAGGCTGAAAAGCAGCAGAGATCCCTTCAGCATTCATGCCTTGGCGCACTAAAAAGATTGCGTCAGTTAATTTCCAATTCCCCATCTGGTATTCATGTCAGAGGATTGGGTGTTCATGGAGCACTACATTTCACTGTGCTCTCTAGTCAGCAAAGCCCGCCGAAAATGGTCTCATTCAATGTTATTGCCCGTGGCCAGCCACCGTCAATGGGTTTTGTTTGTAATAAAAAGCATTCCCAAGAACAGGCCTCAACAAGTTCTTCTCAAAATAATGAATACAGAGAACAAGTTGTTGAAATACTCCTGCATCAAGGAAATGAGAATATTGAAAAGGCCTCTTGTATGGAGAAATCACATCATCAAGTGACAGAAGTGTTGGAAATCATCCAACGGTCTTTCGAGCGGGGTGATAAAATTGGATACAGGTTGATGCATACAGCTAATTTCTGGACTAAGATCTGCAAGATCAGGAGAAATTTTAAGAAAGTCTCAGACATAGCATGTCAAAAGCCACCCCATCTTGCCAGATTGGGGACTCTTTTAAACCAACCCTCAGAATCAATAAATAGAATTCGAGGAGTTGAGCGGGAACAGTAGGAACAGCCCCAGTCCACCGGACTGGGGACTTTTTCAAATCATAAATCCCCTCCTTAGAGAATGTCGGTCTTTTCTCGATTGGGGAAGAAGCCTCAAGAAGAATGAAGATCCAAATTATCAGGAGATTCCCTCCAAATTACGGTTCGTCAAGAAGTTCCTAAGGGATTGAATCAACAAAAGGAAATTTCTCATCAAAGACATGGAAGAAGACAATATCACAGAAATGCTGATAGAAGGGATGTGATGCGCTATGCAACAATCAATTTCATCAATGTCGTTGTTGCTGATCCACCAGATGAGGCTCACTCAGGGGACTCAGATGAAGAAGTTCCTAGTCAAGAAGTTGTACACTCAAACACAAATGAAGAAAGTGTGCATACATGAAATCAATGATTTACCCAAAATCTAGGTGTTCCTTCAAATAACCCACTTCCCCCTTTCCGAAAGGGATCAAACAAGGGGAAGGGAAAGAATCAGGTTACATATCCTTCTTCTGGAGAAGGCCAATCGCTCTCACTAGAGAAAAGATTTGCACAACAGGAGGAAGAAATGAAGGAATTGAGGAAGATGAATGCAGAACTACTTCAGGGTAGTCTTCCTCCTAAGTGTGCTGGAGTCATTTAGCCAAGGGTGTTTGTTGTAGCTACTGAGATGGATCAAGAATATCCTCCATTATCAGTACACCCTCACATGTCTAATTCTACGGGTCAAGTGCAACAACAATTGGCAGTGCTACCATCAGTTGTAGTACCAGCTGCCATACCAGTCCAGACTCTAGTTATTGAACCTTCCGATGTCCAAGTTCAATCGGATGTTTCTCAAAAGTTAATAACTACCATTGAGTCATTAACAGGTCAGTTAGAGACTATGGAAGGGAAGCGTGCACAGGTTAAACAAGAAAAGAATGCTTACCCTGATTGGGTAGATTCAATATCTCCCCCATCAAATTTTGGGAACCCTGTATTCCCTATTTTCAATGGATCAGGTGATCCTGAACAGCATTTGACGCTTTACATGTCTTGTTGCGATCCTATGATAGGAACTCTAGAGCAACAAGAAGCAGTGAAACTCAGATGCTTCATGTGAACCTTTCAAAGACCAGCTTTTTTCTGGTATACAAGCTTGAAATCCCGGTCAATTACCAGATGGGAAGATCTTCGTCAATGATTTATTTTTCAATTCAGATCAACTTTTCCAAAGACAATAGTTTTTGATCTTACAAACTGTAAGTAAAGGGAGAATGAAAGGGTCTCTGATTTCATTGCTCGCTGGAAGGGATTAACATATTCCCTGAGCTTAGCACTCCCCCACGAGGAACTATAGCCAATCTGTGTGGCAAATCTGCTTGACGAATTATGCACACCACTGATCCCTATAAAATACACAGGAGGTTTTCAAGACCTTATCTCAATCGCTCAACAAATTGAATATTCTCTTATACAGACTAAGGATAAATCTCATGTAATTCCATCAGGTCCAAGAAGGAGAATGGGTAAAGAAGAAACTGCTACAGTTATGCTTAAACAAGCACATGTACCTGATTTTACCTCAAAACCATCATCTTTTCGAAGGGCTCCACCTCCGGAACACCAACAACAATGTCTGTTTCATCAAAATGATCAAAGAGATCAAAGAAGAATACAATTTGAGGATCTGAAGAGCAAAACATACTCTTTCCTAAATGAACAAGTTCCTGGTTTCTTTATTTCGGCTCTGGCAAATAATTTGGTTCAGTTGCCAAGGCCCAAAAGGCCAAACATAGAAGAAGATGAAGAACGTCCCAATTATTTACCCTTTCATCAAATTTGGGACATCCCATCCAGGAGTGTTTTGCCTTCAAATACCTCCTGCAAAAGATGGTCAACTCAGGACAAGTCAAATTAAAAGGTTCTTCAGCTCAGGTAGCATGTGTTACTGCTACAGTTCCAGAGGAGGAAGGCAACTGGCAAGAAGTTAAGAACAAAAATGCACAAAAATATGATGATTGGAAGGTAAGAAAGATGATCAATCGAACTCATGCTATTTTGTGAACGCAATTGAAGATACCTATTGTGCCCTCTTCCATGAATGATGCAACAAAACCCTCTTCATAAGAAGGAAAATCCTCAATGAAACGACTTGATTCAAAGAAAGAAAAAGAATCAGAAGAATATGAGTATGTATCAAAGCCTAAGTTGTCTTTGACTCTAACAGATTTTATGCCATCTAATTCGAAGCCACAGGACCTGTCCCACCAAACGGCACAGCCTAAACAGGCTAATCAGGTAGAGTCTTCATCGGATGAAGAGTTTATTTTTTGTTCTGTTAATATGATTCAATTGATAGATCCATATGTCAGTGGATGTTTTTATTTCGATGAGCCTAAATTCCCTGTATCAAACAGAGGAATCAAATAAAGTTCCAAAGGCTCAGGATACAGGGGATGACGTGGATCTTTTAGAGGCCAAAATTCCAATTGTACCCCTTCTAGAACTTTGTATGCAGTAGAAACTCATGGCAGAACCCTTCAGTGAGCTCAACAAGAACAAGAAAGTGTAGGTTCCAGGCGTAGTGGAAGCGCGTTGGTGGGTTTGCCCAACTTTAATTTTAACGTGAAACAACGTTCAATCCGAGATCTGTCATGATATAAAATGCTGAATCTTCAGAATAGAAATAAGAATGAAAAGAAAAGAAGAGTCCCGAAACCCTTTAGGAGGATCATCATATATTGATTATAATTAATTCAATTAATGCATAAGAATTACCTTGTTGGAATTCTTTCTTCGTTGATGTTTACGGTCACGATTCGGTGATCCGTCGTTGCGTCGTAGAATCCAAGTGTAGGATTCCTCTAGCGGTGATCCACACGTGTGTCACGTACCTCCGGAAAAAACCGAAGAGATCTCCGGGTGCTAGCGCGGAAGAACCTTCGCTTGCGAAGTCCGCCTTCGACCACCTTCATCCGGTGGAGGATCTTGCTCTCGTAACTTGAGGGAATTCTTGGTGGAAAGGGAATTCTCTCTTGGCTTGAGAGTATTTCCAAATCCGTTGTGCACAACAATGGCTCTAAATTTTTTTTTTGGGGTTGCGAGGATATTTATAATCAGGTATGTGGTTAATAGAGTTATGACAATAAATAAACGCATTACGCGTTTTATTTATTTCATTAACTCTTATTGAAAACCCCCATGTCGAATTATTAATTCCTTGACATGTGCCCACGCTGATTATAATAAATATCATTTAATAAAACAATATTAAATCCTCAAAATCCCAATTGGAAAAACTACACGGCGTGTAATAATTAATACACGGTGTTTACTTGTTTTCCATAAAACTACACAGCGTGTATATTGGCGTGTACTTTTATTTTCCATTTTTTTTCTCCACCACATTTATTAGACCTTGAGTAATGACTATTTATTTCTTAAATAAATGTAACTGCATTACTCGCTAATAAATATATTATTTTATCCATAGTATATTTTCTCAAATAACTAGTGTCAAAATAAATGCGATCAGACATCCTTAAATAATTATTAAACCACAATCGGGAATAATTTTTATTTAACTTGTTAAATTAATATTTAACTGAGATACATGGACACACTTAGTGTGTGACCCTCTAGGGCTCTTTCTCAGTGGCATTAGGCTGAGCCTGCCTAAAGTCCAAGGTTAGCGTCTAGCAACACGCCAAGGCGCCCATAGAGAAAGAAGTTAACGCCGCAATGACGTGTCACCTCCTACGAACGCTTACCGTGTAATATAATCCCTTTGTCTCGATATCTCCAATCAAGCGGGTTGCATGCTAGTGCCATCAACCCATGTTCTTGATTATTCTTTCTTTGACTTCCCGGAATTGAACTTTCACATACATTACCATGGCCATGGATTTATTTAGGATATATCAATTCCATCAAAGGGCCTGAGATATCTACTTCTGTTATGGAACAGAAGGGACAAATCCTTTCTCGCATTATCTATTAATGCGGTATTACTCATGACGCACCCAACGTATCCTACCTCACTACGAACAGTGTGTCATCACAGTTTTCGTCAATACATATAAGTGCGCGAGTTGTAATACCCATTAATAATAATCTTAAAGTCTAAGGATCAATACGCACGTCCGTAGATAGGAACATCCAATGACACTATGAAATGTGGATTTCCTACTGGCGGGTCTCGTTCTCATAATATCCTCCTGGATATTACCAAGGGCGCACACCATGAGAAGGTGCCTCAAAGTTTTATGAGTCCTCACCTCTAATGACCTGTATTATTTGTGTCCCTCAAATAATATCATCTGGCCATAGAACATACATTCAAGAACAGTGTTATGTAACTCTCAGGTTCTCATCATAGTAGGGATCCTCTACGACCCTTTAATGCAACAGCTGTCCTTAGGACATTATCACATCACATGTCACGCAGAAGAACAATCAAGATGTGATAAGGGTTTTATTTAATGAATAAAGTACAAAGTAGTTGGTTCTAGACCACCAACTCCAACAGACTCCCACTTGGACTAGAGCCAACTGCTAACAACCTTTAACCCGCTAGCTCTCACATGATATTCATGCTTCTGCTGAGATAGGCCTTTAGTCATGGGTTCCGCCATGTTCTCTTCTGTGGACACTCTCCTCACTGCAACTTCACCCCTTTGATAGAAATCCCTCAAGAGGTGATACTTCCGGAGTATGTGCTTTGTCTGTTGATGTGACCTCGGTTCTTTTGCAAGAACCACCGCTGCAGTATTATCACAATACAGTGTAATGGGATCTTTACTGCTAGGCACCACATCAAGCTCCTGGACAAAGTTCCGAATCCAAACGGCTTCTTTGGTTGCATCAGAAGCCGCTATATAATCGGAATCTGCTGTAGAATCGGCGACAACTGGCTGCTTTGAACTCTTCCAGCTCATAGCTCCTCCATTGAGACAGAAAACATATCCAGATTGCGACTTCAGATCATTCTGATCTATTTGAAAACCAGCATCAACATACCCTCTGATGACAAGCTCCTCGTCTCCTCCATAAACCAGGAACATATCCTTAGTTCTTTTCAGATACTTAAGGATAGTCTTAACAGCAGTCCAATGCTGTTCTCCTTGATCTGCTTGATATCTGCCTACCATGCTCAGTGCATAGGCAACATCAAGCCTGGTACATAACATGGCATACATGATGGATCCTATAGCCGAAGCTTATGTGATCTTTCTCATCCTATCTTTCTCCTGTTGTGTCTGGGGACACATTTTCTTAGAAATATGTAAGCCATGTGACACTGGAACCAATCCCCTCTTGGATTTTTCCATACTAAATATCTTTAGTATCTGGTCAATGTATGTACCCTGACTTAGTCTAAGCAGCCTCTTGGATCTATCACGAATGATCTTGATCCCTAGAATGTAGGCTGCTTCTCCTAAGTCCTTCATGGAGAAACACTTGTTCAACCAGTCCTTAACTGACTGTAAGGGTGGTACGTCGTTTCCAATAAACAATATGTCATCAACATATACCACTAGGATGACGATCGCATTCCCATTAAACCGCTTATAAACACATGGCTCACATTCGTTCTTAATGAAACCAAATTCCTTTATGGCTTCATCAAATCGAATTTTCCATGACCTGGATGCTTTCTTTAATCCATAAATGGATTTATGCAACTTGAAAACCCGTTTGGCTTCACCTGGTGTCACAAACCCTTCTGGTTGTGTCATATAGACATCTTCCTGAAGGTTCCCATTAAGGAATGCTGTTTTGACATCCATCATCCAAATCTCATAGTCATGGTAAGCTGCTATGGCAAGTATGATTCTTATGGATTTAAACATGGAAAATGGAGAGAAGGTTTCATCATAGTCAATTCCTTGACGCTGTCTGAATCCTTTAGCCACTAGCCCTGCTTTATAGGTGCTAACTTGACCTTCCATGTACAACTTTCTTTTGAATACCCATTTCCATCCAACAGGCTTTACATCAACTGGCTCATCGACCAGAACCCAAACATGGTTCTGATACACGGAATCCATCTCAGAATTCATAGCTTCTAGCCATCTTGAAGCTTCTAAGCTTTCTACTGCTTCCTTGTAGGAGATAGGTTCATCATTGTCCAACAATAATGATTCACCATCCTCGGTGACTAGGAAACCAAATCTCTCTGGTTCCCTTACCTCTCTTGAGCTCCTACGCAGTACTTGTGTTTCTGGAACCTCTTCCACGGGGACCTGTGGAACTTTTCCCTGCACCAACTCATGTGTATCTTGAGCATCAACTTCGTCGAATTCAATCTTGCTCCCACTATCCTTCTTGAGGATGTGATCCCCCTCAAGAAAGACGGCTTGTCTGGCGACAATCACTTTCTTGTCTTGGGGGTTATATAGGTAATATCCTTTTGTTTCCTTGGGATATCCTATATTGATACACTTCGTGCCCCGGGGTGCTAGTTTGTTTCCTGAGAAGGCCTTAACAAACTACCCGCATCCCCATACACGTGTGTGCGACAAAGTGGGTTTCCTTCCATTCCATAACTCGGATGGAATTCCATTTTCTGCCTTAGTTGGTACTCGGTTTAATGTGTATGCTGCAGTTTGTAATGCATATCCCCAAAAGGATAATGGAAGATCCGCATGACTCATCATCGACCTCACCATGTCCCACAAGGTGCGGTTCATCCTTTCACTAACACCATTCCACTGTGGTGTATAAGGAGGAGTGAGCTGAGATAGAATCCCAGACTCCCGTAGAAGATCGATGAACTCTTGGTTCAGATATTCTCCACCTCGATCCGATCGAAGCTTCTTTATCTTCTTACCAAGTTGATTCTCTACTTCATTATTGAATTCCATAAATTTCTCTAAGGACTCTGACTTATACATCATTAAGTAGACATAGCCATATCTACTCAAATCATCAGTAAAAGTAATAAAGTAAGAATATCCACCTCTAGCTTCTACTAGAAATGGTCCACACACATATGTGTGTACCAATCCTAGAAGCTCTGTAGCCCTTTCACCTTGTCCACCAAAAGGCAGCTTGGTCATTTTTCCTTGTAAACAAGCGTGACATCTATCAAGTGGTTTTAGCTCAGTAGAGTCTAAATATCCATCTTGGAAGAGCTTTTTCAAGCGCTTCTCGTTCACATGACCAAGGCGGTGATGCCATAACTGGGTGATGTATGAGTCATGTGAGTTTGTTTCATTATCGATTGCCAACACTTGGTTTTCATAATTTAATACATACAAATCATTATTCAAATGTGCCATACCATAACATATGTTGTTCTTATAAAAGTGACAACCCTTATTTCCAAACTTGAAAATAAATCCATCCATATCCAAACAAGATACAGAAATTATGTTCTTGGTAACACTAGGCACAAAATAAAATTTTTGTAAAACCAAAATCATGCCAGTTGGCAATGAGAGGTGATAGTCGCCAATAGCCAACGCAGCCAGCCTTGCGCCATTGGCAGCTCGAGGATCCACCTCTCCTCTGGCGATCTTTCTAAATCTACTTGGTTTCTGCATTTGAATACATATGTGATCCCCACAAGCTATATCTAATACCTAATGTGTAGAAATAGAAAGATTGCACTCGATAACGAATGCACCTTTAGCGTCCCCACGCTTTTGGGTGCAGTTCCTCTTCCAGTGGCCCTGCTTAGCACATGCAAAACACACTGCTTCCCGTTCCTTGCCCTGCCTCTGGATTTTCCCCTTCTTGGAGGGACGATTCTCGGGGGCTTTAGACCGTTTATAAGTCTTTGGCCCCTTTTCCTTGTCCTTCCTTTTCTTGTTCACCATAAGGACCGCGGGTTTGTCATGCCCCATGTCCTTATCTACCTGGAGAATCAAGGTCAGAAGCTCTGATAGACTCTTCTCATTGCCGCTCATGTTATATTTGACAATGAAGCTAGATAAGGTCTTGGGAAATGATGATAGGATGATATCTGTACGCAACTCATCTGGGAATTTAATACCTAAGATGTCCAAGCGTTCAATGTAGCCAATAAGCTTGACCACATGAGGCCCAGCTGGCGCAGACTCTCCAAGCTTCGTGGTAAAAAAAAGCATTGGAGATCTCATACCTCTCCTGTCTCGCCTTCTCTTGGTAGAGATCTTTAAGGTGAGACATCATGCTATACACATCCATGTTATCATGTTGCTTCAAGATCTCATTAGACATGGCCAATAGCATGAAACACTGGACATCTGTGGCAATCATCCATGTGTTTCATGTAGAGAGATAATTCCTCATCACTAGCCTCTTTCCCAGGCGCAACTGGAATAGGCTCTTCCAGCACATATAATTTCCTTTCGTGGCGAAGGACGAAGCGTAAATGCCTCTACCACTCTTGGAAATTGGTGCCGGTGATAAGGTTTTCTTTTTCGAGTATGGTGTGAAATGATATGTTTTGAAGTCATTTTCTTACCGTTTCTACAATTTAAGATGAGCAAAGGTTTAGTACATTATTATAAAAATTGAGACAAATAACTAAATTAATACTTATTAGTCTCCCACTATTTTATCGAAATCCAGTAGCCCTCACCATTAACTTCGGAATATTCTATTGCATGAATATTCTAGTGGCAAGGATCCATATTTCCCTTCGCATTACCCCAAATACGGTCGGTCAATCAACTTGAAGAGTTTTAGGTAGGCATTCCAAATGCCAACTGCATTAACACGTAGTTCCTTGATCCACTGAGTGGACTCCCCAATCCTGAAATACTTTTTGGATTTCCTCAACCTTTGCCTCTTGGTCACACCAAGTCCTGCTGTGGAAGTCAACCCTTGATGCGAACCAAGTCAAGTCAACCCAAAACCTTCAATTAGAATTCCCCGATAATTGAAAGCACCCCAACTAGGGTTGGTCAAACACTTTGAACTATGGTTCGATTCTAACCAAGATTATGGAAGGCTATGCCGACATAATATTTATTTTGAGGGATTTTATCCTTATACGTAAATTTCCATTTTATTATCTTTGATTACATTCTTGTTAATATTAAGTGGGATATACTTAAGTGATTAACCATGTCTAAGATAATATTTACGTATAAGCCAATTTTATTTTAGTTCCATCTTGCATGCTCGTTTAATTCATTAATTGTGCGATCGTGACAACACACCCACAATAAATAAACCATGAAACTGACAGAAATAAAATAAATGGTATGATCATGAGCTTTTCTATTGGTTAGTTTATCTAGCGGTTGATAAACTAACCCAAGACCTAGGGGAGAAACACCTTGACCATTTCGGGTTTGTGTTTACAGCTTTCCACCTGTTCACCTTTGTATATCCTTGGATTGGTTTCATCTTGGCTCCTGACTTGAGCCTCCTCCACTAGCTTGGGAGCTCCATCAATTACATATGCATTTATCTCACACGCAGGTGAGGGGAAAAAAGGGGTTTTTACATAAAAGAATCTGTGGGCGCGCATGCCCTACATATTAATGAGGAGATGGATCGCAGGACAACAAATTTAATTTAAATAAATAAATTAAAAGAAACCATTCACATACAAAGGTCTCGGTCTAGCTCATGATCATCCATACATGCAACGATATTTACGCATAAATAAAACTAGCATTCAATTCTTTAATCATTCTTGTTTAAGATAAATCATGCTCGAATCAATTAATTATCTTTAATTAATCAATCCTTTTATCTTAAATCCCTTTTCTGAATTTCCTTGAGATTCTCATCCATCATAATTTTAAACAAATAAATTCATTTAAAATTATCATTGTACACAACTTGTACCTTGGAGGCAACCCGACGAATTCCCATTTATTACGCAGATGTTAAATTAAACACATATATATAAAACACCTATCACGTGTTGTGCCTCAGCTTTACGCCTGCACCATGGTACTTGTCTCAAGGGTTTGTATAATATAATAATAAATTTTAATAAATCTGTGTAATTCGGGTGAGTACACGACGTGTAGTTCCGACTACACGGCTTGTACTTTTTCTTCACCATCCATCTGAAGTACATGCCCGGGGATAGGGCGTGTTAATGTACTTCGGAAATTTTCGGAGTACACGGCGTGTACAGTGGGACACACGCCGTGTAGTTTCCGCGTTACACGGTTTCCAGCCGGGCAGGCTATGTACGGAGTACACGACCCAACCCTAACCCGAAGGGACTACACGCCGTGTTCATTGGACCACATGACATGTATTCTGGAAACCGTGTGCCACCTGTTTCTGGTCAACACACGGTGTCTTAAATTCTTAGAAAGTATCCAATACACGGCCTCATTTGGCGGATCAGTCAATGCATTGATCCTAGACTACACGGTGTGTACTTCCGAATACACGCAATGTATTCTGGTGTTATACGGCCAGAAACATTTGGCTTCTCCGGATGAGTTCCTCTATTTTATTTTAATCAAAATTAAAATAAAAATCCATTTCTGTGAGGTGAACGAGAAACAAGAGAGGAGGAACAGATCTCGATATTCAGATTTCCAGAACGATTAAACATGAATTGAAATAACTAAATTATTAAATGCGTAAATCACCAACAAAAAACTAAATAATTATAACCAACGATATGACCCCTCTGATACCACTTGTAGGTTCCGGGCGCAGCAGAAGCGCGTTGGTGGGTTTTCCCAACTTTAATTTTAATGTTAAACAACGTTCAATCCGAGATCTGTCGCGATATAAAATGCCGAATCTTCGGAATAGAACTAAGAACAAAAAGAAAAGAAGAGTCCCGGAACCCTTGACGAGGATCATCATATGTTGATTTTAATTAATTCAATTAATGCATAAGAATTACCTTGTTGGAATTCTTTCTCCGTTGATGTGTCCGGTCACAATTCAGTGATCCGTCGTTGCGTCGCAGAATCCAAGTGTAGGATTCCTCTAGCGGTGATCCATATGTGTGTCATGTATCTTTGGACCAAACCGAAGATATCTCCCGGTGCTAGAACAGAATAACCTTCACTTGCGATGTCTGCCTTCGACCGCCTTCATCCGGTGGAGGATCTTGCTCTCGTAACTTGAGGGTGTTCTTGGTGGAAAGGGAATTCTCTCTTGGCTTGAGAGTATTTCCAAATCCGTTGTGCACAACAATGGCTCTAAAAATTTTTTTGGGGTTGCGAGGATATTTATAATCAGGTTTGAGTTTAATAGAGTTATGAAAATAAATAAACGCGTTACGTGTTTTATTTATTTAATTAACTCTTATTGAAAACCCCCATGTCGAATTATTAATTCCTTGACATGCGCCCACACTGATTGTAATAAATATCATTTAATAAAACAATATTAAATCCTCAAAATCCCAATTGAAAAAACTACACGGCGTGTAATAATTAATACACAGTGTGTACTTGTTTTCCATAAAACTACACCGCGTGTATATTTAATATACACGGCGTGTACTTTTATTTTCCATTTTTTTATCCACCACATTTATTATACCTTGAGTAATGCCTATTTATTTCTTAAATAAATGTAACTGCATTACTCGCTAATAAATATATTATTTTATCCACAGTATATTCTCTCGAATAACTAGTGTCAAAATAAATGCGATCAGACATCCTTAAATAATTATTAAACCACAATCGGGAATAATATTTATTTAACTTGTTAAATTAATATTTAACTGAGATACATGGACACACTTAGTGTGTGACCCTCTAGGCCTCTTTCTCAGTGGCATTAGGCTGAGCCTGCCTAAAGTCCAAGGTTAGCGTCTAGAAACATGCCAAGGCACCCATAGAGAAATAAGTTAACGCCGCAATGACGTGTCACCTCCTACGAACGCTTAACGTGTAATATAATCCCTTTGTCTTGATATCTCCAATCAAGCGGGTTGCATGCTAGTGCCATCAACCCATGTGCTTGATTATTCTTTCTTTGACTTCTCGGAATTGAACTTGCCCATACCTTACCATGGCCATGGATTTATTTTGGCTATATCAATTCCATCAATGGGCTTGAGATATCTACTTCCGTTATGGAATGGAAGGGGAAAATCCTTTCTCGCATTATCTATTAATGCGGTATTACTCGTGACGCACCCAACGTATCCTACCTCACTGTGAACAGTGTGTCGTCACAGTTTTCATCAATACATCTAAGTGCACGAGTTGTAATACCCATTAATAATAATATTAAAGTCTAAGGATCAATACACACGTCCGTAGATAGGAACATCCAATGACACTATGAAATGTGGATTTCCTACTGGCGGGTCTCGTTCTCATAATATCCTCCTGGATATTACCAAGGGCGCACACCATGAGAAGGTGCCTCAAAGTTTTATGATTCATCACCCCTAATGACCTGTATTATTTGTGTCCCTCAAATAATATCAACCGGACATAGAACATACATTCAAGAAAAGTGTTATGGCACTTTCGGGTTCTCATCATAGCAGGGATCCGCTACGACCCTTTAATTCAACAGCTGTCCTTAGGACATTATCACATGACATGTCACACGGAAGAACAATAAAGATGTGATAAGGCTTTTATTTAATGAATAAAATACAAAGTAGTTTGTTCTAGACCACCAACTCCAACAGAAAGATCTTCTACAAATAGAAAATTCAGTCCTGGCACAGTTATTCTGGAAGACTGGTTGAAGGTTCCATCTTCTTCCTCTCATCAAGTGAATGGATCTAATTGTTCTAATCTTCCAAAACCAGGAATTTTGCCAACTCCTATCCCAATACATGATGCATCAACTTTCAAAGAATCTACTTACAAGGCACCTGCTAAACAACATGTTCATGTTGGGAAACGCAGACCTCTGGATCAAAAGTATGATGTATTGAAACACTTGGCCCATGTACCAGCCAAGTTATCAATTCTGGATGCTTTGAATATGTCAAAAGATCTTCGAGAAGCACTCAACGAGGCTTTGTCAAGTCCTTAGGAGTTTGAATCTGAAATTGCTACAGAAAAAGTCTATCACATAGAGAATAATCATGCAGAATTCCATGCAATAATATCTTTTACTAATGAATATGAAGATGATGTTGTGCATGGGCATATTAGACCTTTGTACTTATCTGTCAAGGTCAATGGCGTGGATGTCCGAAGAGCTTTCATTGACAATGATTCAGGAGTAAACCTCATGCCCATTCGTACACTTCATCAATTGGGCCTCACGGAATCTAATTTACCTCCTTCTACCATGATGTTATAAGGATATGATAAAAATGAACAGGAACCCCTGGGAGAATTTATACTCAGAACTCAGTTTGGAGATCTTGTATCCAATTTAGATTTCATATTTGTTGATCATGACTCAGCTTTCAACATCTTTCTTGGAAGACCCTGGCTACATCAACATGCGACTATCCCTTCATCATACCATCTATGTCACAAATATTGTTTCGATGGTCATTTTGGGACATTATATGGTGATAAGGCCCCATTCAAGACATGTGAGTCTCCATACATTGAGGCGGAATTCTATCACATGAATGAAAAGGATAAATCCACAACAAAGAAGATTACCAAAGTTAATGCTCCATATGGTTTGGAGAAGATTCTAGTAAATCCATTTACACGTGTGAGTACATATTATGTGTTGATTATCAGTCAAATTGAAAAGATAGACCCAAATCAAAATAATCTTATGGAAAGATCCATAATGTCAATTACAGAAATCAAGCTAGACAACATGGGATAAATTGGTAACCCACCAAGTAGGGATGAAAGCACAAATGGTGACATCTTCATTTCATCTGCTAAAATCCAACATGTCTATACCTCTCCAATAAATCCAGAAGAAGTTATAGAAACATCATATGTGAACAATGATGTCAATTTTCAATCCATCATCTCCTCTTTATTACCCAAGGAAGACCCTTCATCATCAATTGGGTCGAAAATGGAAGTTTCTTATTCAAGATGTGCAAATTTTGACATCTCTTATGATCATGAAAATTCTACTTCATCATCTACTATGCAAGTAGAAATGGAAGAAATAAAAAAAATTGAAGAAGAAGAGGAAGATCTCAGAGATTCTCCTCCAACATTTGTAGAGGGTATCTCTACCACCATGGATAAACTCAGAGAAATAAATCTGGGTACAAAAGCTGATCCACGCCCCACTTTAATCAGTGCATCCATGACTCTTAAAGAACAAGATATGTATATTAACTTTTTAAAGAAAAATAGAGACATATTTTCTTGGAACTATACAGAGATTCCCAGGCTTGATCCTGATGTCGTTACTCATCATTTGGGTTTACCAGAAGAACATCGAGGATTTAAGCAAGCCGCGAGAAGAACACACCCAACTTATGCTTCAAAAATTGAACCTGAAGTGGATAAGCTTATCAAAGGTAACTTCATCAGAGAAGTTCAATATCCCAATTGGTTGGATAATATTGTCCCTGTAAAGATGAAGAACAGACAAATTAGAGTTTTCATCGATTTCAGAGATCTTAATCGGCATTGTCCTAAGGATGATTTCCCAGTTCCGATTACAGAACTTTTAATTGATCCAACAGCTAGCTATGAAGAACTTTCGTTCATGGATGGATATTCTAGATATAATAAAATCTGAATGGCCCCAAAAGACAAGGAATCCAGAGCCTTCAGAGCCCCTCAGGGTGTATTTTTCTACCGGGTAATTCCCTTTGGCATAAAGAATGCAGGTGCAACATATCAACGTGCCATGCATCGTATCTTCAAACCCTTTTTAGGTAAGTTTTTTGAATGCTATGTAGATGATTTGGTGGTTAAATCCAAACAACATTATAATCACTTGGCTGATTTGGAAGTCATATTCTGCAAGCTTCGACAACATAATTTGAAGATGAATCCCTTAAAATGTGCTTTTGGGGTAACCTCAAGAAAATTTCTCAGCTTTGTTGTATGCCATCATGTTATTAAAGTCAATCCTGAGATTAAAAGGTCAATCCTTGGTATGTCACCTCCTCGAAATTTGAAGGAATTGAGAGGACTTCAAGGAAACTTAGCCTATATTTGGCGTTTCATCGCCAATTTGGCAGGCAAAAGGTTACCCTTCACCAAATTGATGAAGAAGGGAGTCACTTACCAGTGGACTGAAGAATGTCAAGAAGCATTCAATATTATCAAGAAATACCTCTTGAGTTCACTGGTACTCATGCCACCTGTTGAAGGAAGACCACTTATCCTCTACGTGATAGCTCTAGAGTGATCATTGGGTTCCTTTCTTCCTTAGAAGAATGATGCTGGGAATGAAAACAGCCTCTACTACCTCTGTTGGACTATGCTTGAAGCAGAAAACTGGTATTAAATTATTGAGAAGTGCTGCCTGGCATTAATCTTTGATGTTTGGAAGTTGAGACACTACCTGCAACATCACGAGGTCCAATTGGTATCTCACAATAACCCGCTCAAATTCATCCTTAGTCGTCCAATGCTTATAGGACATCTAGCAAGGTGGAAAGTTATTTTGCAGCAATTTGATATTCAGTATGTGTCTCAAAAGGAAATAAAGGGAAATTATCTGGCTAATTTCCTGGCTGAACACCCTTTAGTGGAAGACACATATTTAGATATTGAACTCCCTGATGAGGAAATATTCTCTATTCAAGAAAGTCATCAGGCATGGGAAATGTATTTTGATGGTGCTTCCAGATGTCCAATAGGGTGGATAATGGAAAATCCTAAATTCAACAATGTTTTCTTAGGAATTGTGCCCATTTCTCCAGAAAAGGCAGTGTTACCTTATTCTTTATTATTGTGGGAAGGTGGTACCAATAATGAAGCAGAATACCAAGCTCTCATCGCAGGCTTGGAATTGGCGCTCCAAGCAAAAGTGAATCACTTGAAGGTGAAAGGTGATTCATACCTGGTAATCAAACAAGTCAATGGGGATTATGCCATCAGAAAAGAAGAACTAATCCCTTTATATGATTACGTCAGAGAGTTAATGGAGGAATTCCATTCGGAACAGACATTTTCTTATGTCCGGCGATCACAAAATGCTCAAGATAATGCACTGGCTAATATAGCCACAGCTCTGGAAGATCCAAATCGGGATGAGATAACCATCAGTATTGCCCACCGTCGTGCAATTTCACCTTATGTTTGAATCAGAAGAGAGGAAATTAATTAAATTAGTCCCATTCCTGAACCGTATAGTCATACTACAGGATGGATGTCACCTATTAGGGAATACCTTCAAAATGGAACACTTCCACCTGATAGAGCTGAGAAAGAACAAATCTGGTGATGTGTGGTCAATTTGACAAATTATGGTAGCCTAGATCACCAAAAGAAAATTATCTACAAATGTGGTTTTGATGGAGTTCTCTTCAGATGCATTGATGGTGAAGAGACAATGGATGTCATGAAAGAAGTGCAGGCAAGAGTCTGTGGTGCCCACCAGTCTGGACATAGAATGTCTAATCAGATTTGAAGGCTTGGATACTTTTGGCCTTCAATGATACAAGATTGTGTTGATTTCACAAAGAAGTTTAATCCATGCCAAGTACATGCCAACTTCATTCATCAACCTCCATAGTTGCATCATACAACTAAATACTCGTGGCCATTTTCCACATGGGGAATGGATGTGGTGGGACCTTACCCTTTAGCTACGGCCAAGCAGTTTAAGTACATTCTTACTGCTACTGATTTCTTTTCCAAATGGGAAGAGGCAATACCTCTCAAGGAAGTCAGTTCTAAATGAATTGTTAGCTTCATCAAGTCTAACATCATTACCAGACTTGGTTTCCATAATATCATATTGACAGACAATGGCACCAACTTCTGTTCATCCGAGGTGAAGAAATTGTATCAAGAATACAACATCAAATCCAACCATTCATCTCGGTATCATGCAATAGCCAATGTCCATATAGAAGCCTTCAATAAGACTCTATCAACTATAATGCAAAAGATGGTGGATAAAGAAAAGAAATCGTGGTTTGATAAACTCTTCCATGCTTTATGGGCTTATCGAACTACCACCCGCACTGCAACGCGATCAACTCCATATTCACTGGTATATGGAACGGAAACCATCTTTCCAATTGAAGTTCAATTACCCTCACTCAGAGTAGCCATTTTTGATTATTCATCTACAGATGAGCAATCTCAAAAGCGATTGAATGAATTGGAATGGTTAGATGAGAAAAGATTGTGCACTTTGCACCACTTGGAAGTCTATCAGAATTGAATAGCACGAGATTTTAACAAAAAAGTTCATCTTCGTTCATTCACTCAAGGAGAATTTGTATTAGTTCTCAGAACTCCAATGATACCAGGAAAGAAACCTCCCAAGATTGAGAAAAAATGGGAAGGACCTTACTCAATAGATAGGGTCTACTCCAATGGAGCTTATTCATTAATCTCGATGGATGGAGAACTCATCACTACTCCAACCAATGCCAGATTTTTTAAGATGTATTTTGTATAAACACAAAATATATCATCATTGGTCTGGTATGACCTTAAACTGCACCACCATCTAGCAATACGTTAAACTGAAAAACCAACGGTCCATGCATATGACCCTAAACTATTTGCACATACGTTCAACATGACATTAAACTGTGTCCCCTTCATCATCCTTGCTATATGACATTAAACTATACAACAACGGTCCATACATATTGCCTGAAACTATTTGTATTTTCGTCCAATATGACTCTAAACTATGACGTCGTAACTAATGATGCTAAACTGTATAAAAGTCTTTTACGTCCATAAAGATGTTAAACTACATAACCAACGGTCCATGCATACGACCTTAAACTATTTTCACGTCCCTTACGTCCAGCATGAAGATAAACTACATCATCCATGGTCTATACATATGACCTTAAACTATTTTTGTTACTTTCATCCCACATGAAGTTAAACTGTGAAAAGGTCCCTAATACGTTCAACATGACGTTAAATGGTGTACTCTTTTGTCCTTGATGCATGCCATTAAACTGCACAGTCCTCTTTTTGTCCAACATGACATTAAACTGTGTTGTCTCCATCGTCCAAACTACATGACGCTAAACTGTATAGAAAGTCCTTTGATATGTCCTACATGACATTAAACTTTGCATTGTTATGGTTTTTTTTAACTCTTGTTTCTCACACTGAGTATGACTTACGTGAGATTTAGAGAAAACCTCAAACATAAGACTCTCTCTAGGCTATTAACCATGTGTAAGTCCCAACACTATTTTTTAGGTCGTTGTCCCCATGAATAACTTGATCACTAATTCATTCTTTAATTGAACTACACGGACTTTGATCCTTTCCTTCTAGGCTGGGTATGTAGGAAACCTCCTGAGGTTCAATCCCAAAACCAATCTCTTCACATCGGTTCACCTCCATCTCATACAATGTTGATTCATGAAACCTCCCCTAGAATCAATATCTTTACATTGGTTCACTTTCATCCTTACTATACGACGTTAAAATATACAACACTTTTGTCCAGTATGACAATAAACTACAATATTCTTTGATACCCTCACCTGAGAGGGAATCATTGTTTACATTTATTTTCAATCATGTTATATTCCAAAGACTACATGCATACATGGAAATGCACAAACCTTTTATCTTGGGTTAAACCATCATTTCACTAAAGTCCCCTTTCACCCTTCACATGTACGAACCAGATTTGTACAGAGGGTATTTCTAGAACTACGTGGGCTTGATTCCCATCCTGATGGGATACGTAGGAATGTTCGAGTGTCCCTCGAATCTAGTCCCAAGTCTTTTGGGCCTAACCCCAAATTCCTCTTTCAGTCCCCTGGCTGAAAAGTCCCCATGAAAACACACACTGTGTATTTCTTATAATGGTATGAGCTCAATGTCCTTAAACTAAGATCACCAATCCTTTTGTCCCACACGATGTTAAACTGTAGTCTAAGAACTACGTATGGCTTGATTCCCATCCTTATGGGATATGTAGTGAAGTCCAATATTTCAATTCAGGACCCAGCCACAACATGATTATGGTTAGCATTGATCTGTGTATCTCTGTATACATTGGACAATACCCATATCTATGTGTCATAATCCTAACCTTAAATATTTTTAGATCTTCATAACCCCGTTCTTGACTTCTAGTCACAAAAATGTCAATCTTCTGAGAGTTCTTTTGCCTGACTATGCAGAACATGCCCTTAGGTGGCCTTGCATAAGTGGTCTACATAACATATTTTTCAGCCAAAAGATACTATTATTTGATTATGCATCAAATTACCTTAGGTGGCCCTACATAATTCAACCCCCTAACGGGTTTTTTAAATACTGGTAACTTCATTCTTGGGAAGAAATCTTCTTTTGTCCTTATTTTTCTTAATGAAAATATGTAGGGATCCGCAAAAATAACCACCCTTAACATACTTATCCCATATCCTTTCTCATTATCTGAAAGTATTCAAGTCTATGGTATATATTCTCCTTCCCTACGTTTGGGTCCGACTTTTGTAGGAGTGATATTCATCCAGTTCTTCGATAATCTTGTTTGGAAATATCTTCTCCGTATTCAAGTACCTCTTTCCATACAGAAAATTCTATACTCTAGAAAATTTGAATCTTCATAAACTTTCACTAGCTTTTCAGCAATAGGAAAGTAAATTTCTGAGAGTTCTTTTTCCTGACTATGCAACATGTTCCCTTAGGCGGCCTTACATAAACAGTCTATATAACAGACTTGTTATCCAAATGATTCTATTTATTTGACTATGTAGCCAATACCCTTAGGTGGCCCTTCATAATTCAACCCCCTACTGGGTTTGTTAAATAATGGTAACTTCATTCTTGGAAACTACAACTTCTAATACCTTTTATATCTTTTTTATATCATTCCTCAGATTCAAATTTTCTTAACTTATAGTTTACATATCTTCCCTCATAATTGAGTATGGTAATATGTTTTTAGATAAATTGTCAAAGAATTGAGTCAATTATAATGCATTCGGTCAAAGCTATTTCAACATTAAACATTAGCCTGTTTATGTCCGATGTGCATGACTTTAAACTTCCCACAAAAGACAAAGGAACTCTAAGTAAAAGTCAAGTTCCAGCTCACTAAACATAAATTTTGTATGATTTAGGTAATATTGAGCAATTAAAATATTCAAAGTTTGTAGGTTTATTTATATTATTCCTAGTAAAAATCAAACTATGCTCACTAGGCCCATTGGATTAGGTAAAATTTAAATCAGGGAGGAAAGGAAAATACGTTCATAAGTGATTAAAGATGAAAGAATTCTTTCCATTTGATGCACAAGAATTAGAAGGACATCCATAGATTGGAGTCACTTCTCTTTTCCATGAAATTACAAAAGGCTGTCGACATAAGTCTTCACTTGATGAACCACATCCCGAGCTTCATCAGCAGCTACTTGAAGCTCATGCACTCGACCAACTTCACTCTTTTCAGCCTGATGGAGTGCTTTCTTGGCATCCGCAATGGTCTTCATACCATTCCTTTGAACTCCCTCTAATGAATTATTGAGTTGGTCATGTTCCCCAGTAATAGTATCTAACTATTTCTAAAGGTGCATATTCTATAAGACTTTTTCTTTGATCTTATACTTCATCTCCTTCATCTTGGCAGCATAGTCAGCCTAATCTCAGGATATCGCAGCCTCAAATTCGCTAATGTTGACTAACAGTTTCCCCCATATAAGATCTTCCGGAAACTTTTGCTCCTGCTCCCTTCGGAAGATGACTTGTTTCACCGCGTTATAGATCTCTTGGTATCCAAAACCGTGAAGTCCTAGCATGATAAACCAGGACGACAATCGAGGGATCTTCGATGATATATCTTCTTAAAGGCACCTCAGATATGATTTTCCATATGTTGTTCCATGCCTTGTGTCGTGAGAAACTAAGTTCCTTAAGCACCTCTGGGTCTGATTCAACATCATCATCACAGTTGGGCATGTAATCTGGGATTAATGCACTTAAGGAAGTGCCCTGTTTTGCTTCTTCCCCCCTGACCCTGGTTGCTTCACCTTCTACTGCTGTTTGGACGGAAGTTGAGACCTCACCTCCAATTCTAACCATTGAAGTTGATAGCCCTATTTGATCAATTAAAAGTACGGTTAGTTTCATAGAATAATGAAAGTTGGCTGTCTATCTTGAAAACTCAGTCCAATCATTAACTAACAGTATATCAGTAGCTTGAGAATACTCCTCCCCATATTTCCCAATTTCAACAGGATATTCAAGATGGGTATCATGAGGGTTTACTAGGTTTAGCTCCACTTGAGATAATGTCTCTACAATGGCAGGGTTGACATCAATGTCCACACCCTCTTCAGGCATTGGCAGTTCAACAGCTTCTATGGATGGAACTGCATATTATTTTCATTCATGATTAGAAGTGTAAATTATAAGAAAATTTACTGGGCGAAGGATAACACTCACACCCAAGGTCTTCTAAATCACATGATAACTTAGCATGATCATAATATTCTTCAAAAGGCAGGCCAAGATTCATCATTTCATCCAATTATATTTCAGAATCTTGGTTAGTCTCACCGGTGGGAGCATTTGATGTGTCCTCTTTGAAACCCTCATTCCGCAGCCCCTGACCCTGGAATGCTTCTTCAGGAAGGATATAAGATTCAGTTGATGTATCCACCAATGATTCTGGTGTAGGATCTTCTCTACTTGTAGTAGTAGTAGGAGCAGTACTGGGAATAGATTTTGGCTCTTTTTCAGAAGCAGCCAAGTTAGCCTGAATTTTCGTTTGTTCCATAGCACCCTCTGTGGTCTTTAAGGGAGGATCCGTCCTTTTCCTCAGAGGGGAAATTGAAGAATCCCTTGCAATACCAAGGAAAGTGAGAAATATTTTTTATGGTTTAAAATTCATGATTATCTGAAGGACTTACCACTACTGATAAAGCGTTTAGCGGTGGACTTCCTCCTTCGTCGCCTTTTTCCCTTTGGCTTCTTAGGAGTATCAGCAGTCTCTCTTATTGGCACTTGAACTGGAGAATGAAAGGCTATTTCCAACGCCTCATTCATGTCCTGCTGGCCTAGAGATATCTATAGTTGGAATCAAATGAGTATCCATAGCTAGCATGTTGAAAATTCATAGGAAAGCATTCAGAAAATCTAGTTTATGATGTTAGAAGTTGGTAAATCACTCAACAGAGAAAGGAATTGTGAGCTAATGTGGTTGGACAGAAAAACTCTTACCTTAAACACTCCATGTAGTGGTATATCCATAGCATTTAGACTATGAGGATATGTTTAAAGATCATTACCACTAGAATACTCAAGCGAAAAAGTATTCCAATTCCAGAACAATAGTTTACTATTATTTGGTAAAATAGTGGGACAAATTTAATGGTTTAAATAGATAAGACTATCTGATAGGTAATAAAGGTATAAGTAATAATATTAAAATATTTATATAAAATCAAAAATTAATATAACAAGCATTTGTAACGCCCCAAAATTCTAAAGTAAGAACATTGTATTTGATATTGTGTATGACATGCAGCAAAAAGTATGATATGCCAAGCCTTTATGATATATTTACAATTTTAAATAAATTCAATGTATGATATATCTTGAAATTCATGTGATACTGAGTTGGCGTTTTTCGCACACAACAATGAGTTTCTTCGATGACTTGCGCTATACGCAAGGGAAAGTTTTACCGAACAATAATATATTATTAAAATAATATTATATAATATAATAAGACATAAAATAGCCATTAAATTAGTTTTTATGAATAATATTAATTAAATTATAAAAATTTATGTTTTATAAAAATATAAAATGAATTTACAGGCTAATAATTAACTAGAAATGAATATAAAAAGTAATATAATATAAAGAAACTTTTTATGCACGCAAAGTGGTATTATTCCAAAAAATTAAATTAATTACTTTTATTTAATGATATTAATTAAATATATATATATATATAATAATTTTTTTACATATATACAATAGATTTTATAGGCATAATATAAGAACAATGCCAATTTTAGGCCTAAAAAAACTATATTTTTCTAAAGGAAAATTAACCGCCTTTTAATGGAGAACCTATTTTAAGTCTAAATTTTCTAACTTTAATAAATTTTATATGTTAAAATGAACTCTATTTTTGAAATTGGAACATACAATTTAGCTTAGAGTTAATTTTTTGTATTTCCCTAAGAAGTCGCATTTTTTGATGAATAGTGAAAATTTAGAATTTTAATTCAAAACTAGTTTTTTGTATAATTTGTTTATAAGAAAAAATAATATTTTAAATTGTTTTTAAAGTAAAATTATATCAATTATATAAATATTAATCCAATTTGGTTCATTGTAATAAACTTTTCATTGATATTGGATATAAACACATCTTAATTTTTTGAACATTTTTAGTTTGAAGACTAGCTTTGTCATCTCGTCTATGAGATTAAATTAAAATTATTTTCATCCACATATGGGATTTTTACATGGAAAATGGATACCATATTTTTAATCAAAATAATTTCTAATTTATAATAATTTAAACTTCGTTTTTGATAAAAAATATTAGTGAAGGTGATTTAATATAATTGTAGTGATTAAGAGAAATATTTGCTTAACAAGGGACTAGAACATAAACATATGGGAAAAATGACATATAAACATGTCAAAAATCCATTGTATGGAAATATTTCGACCATATACTCCATTTTATATAATTTTATTCTCTATTTGATGCACATTATTTAAAGATACCTCTCAATATTATTTACCTATTTAGATTTACAAGAATGTCGCTCTTCCTCTACTATAAAAGGAACTCAACCCTCACACTTACTCAAACCTCTAAAGACCATTGGATCACCTGAAATATACAAAAAATAATCTATTAATCTCCCTAGATTCAACCTCGAAGCCTCAATATGGGTAGAAATCCATCCATGGAATCCCTTTCATGTAATCAAAAAGGAGTTCTTGAATAAGAGGTAGCATTCTACAATAAACTCTTCTATTTTATTTTTATTATCCACCCCTAAAATAATCTTATTCCATGACTAAATAATAAAATTATTATAATAAATATAATGAATTTTTTACATTAAGGGTTCTAACTACACTTACAATCACTAACATCCAACGAGTAATGAACTTATTATTCGTGTGTCAGGAGGACTACCGCCTCGCGAAGCGATTAATGTATGTTCTTCCTTTACCACATCTCATGGCAGAAATTATGATGGGAACAATATTTATATGTGATATATATGATATTTATTTTTTATTTATTCTTATTAAATTTTTTATATAACACATACAATTATGCATTCCATTTTATGTAAATACGATAACATCATTTGTGGACGTGTGGACTACCGCCTCCTCAAAGAAATGTGATTAGTTCACAGTATACATGGAATGTATAATGGATGGTTATAATAAAGATAAGTTATATTTATGAAATATATATGATACTATAATTACATTATAAATATATGTCATCTATTTTCCAATATTTTAATTACGATAAAGAAATGAATTAATGTTCATGCATAGGTACGACCTAACGTCTCTATGAATGGTGCATTTCATTTCTACCACAGAATATTATGGATTATTATAAATAAATATATAATAAATATAATTTATAATTACATCATGGTTTTTTAGATGATGAAATCATGATCTATGTAATATTGACAATAAGTAACAAGTCAAAACATACTAGAAAAACTAGACAATTAACACCCGAAATTCTAAAAATAATGAAATATTAATAACAAATGGGTAATAAGATATCACAAGAAGATAATATATGATATCATTAGTATATGTATGGTTCTTTTATAAATTAATAATATGATTTAATGACATTATACATGAATTTAAATTATTCTCACCTAAATGGAAACACAATGTAATAGATTCTTGTATCACTTTTCAGAAAACTATCAAAATTTTACCATATGCTAATTTTGATATGATAAATTCAAAAAACATAACATTTTTATAAAATAAATTTTTTTTATATTTCAAGAGGATAATTATAATATTTACTAACAAAAATCAATAAAAAGAATTTTTCAAGAAAATATATTTTTAAAAAATAAAATGACATTGAAGGATTATTTACTAAGAATTTATCAACACATTTATATTAAAAAGGAACTATATATATATATATATATATTATAATCTATTTAATCCTATTAAAACCCATAACTTTATTTCATATGTTCTAATAGTAATATTTAAATAATAGTACTTCTTGGTTCCTTTATCCCTAGTGTTTCATGCCATATACGCTATCAAACATAGTTATATTTTGAAAAAATCATTGTGTTTCTAAGAACATAATCATAAATATTGTCAAATCCCGTCACAGATCACCCCAAATAGAGTGAATATGGTAGAGGGATTGGTACGACCGAGTAACTCCCTCTACACATACCTTTGATCAAAAAACAAATGGGGTCTTGCCCCATTGAAAAGAAATCCATCATGTTCATGATGTTATCCCATGGTACACACTATGAACTACCTCAGAAAGGGACCACACCTTTATTATCTATATTCACACCATTAATCCTTACATTATATTGTGAATGGCCTCAAGTAATTTACTTCAACATCTCATACACTTTATCTTCCCTCTGATTCTCTCCCTAAGGTAACACCACATAGATTTTAAAAGAATAATGTTCTCGATAACATATACAACATGAAACACTTCTTTTAAAAAAACCCGGATATATAATTAAAATACTATAATTTAATTGTGGCTATTAGAACCTAACAGTTAAATTTTATTGTATGAATATTAATAACTACATTTTTGGAAATTTACTCTAAAGGATAATGGAAATATATTAAAAACACGTTTTTAATTCCTGTTAAAGTGTTTATAGGCTTCAAGAATGACTTTTTCCCAAAAATAATTTTTCTTTTATATGAATGGATAAAAAATAATAAATTTTTCCACGTTTTGAAAATTTTATTTTGAAAAATATATTTTTGGAAGAAATATCGTAAAATTTGGTTAGAATTATTTTTTGGGTTATAAAAATAGATAAATTTCTAATTGAATCGTGAAAAATAAATGTTTTTATTAAAAACATCCTTTTCATTTAAATAATTTACAAATTTATAATTTTTTTAAATTGGTTTCAAAGTCAATTTACATTCATTATTTTATTATTAATTCAATTTAGTTAATTTGAATAAATTTTATTCTTAATTGTGATTTTAAAACTTTTTATACATATGGAAACATTATGTTTGAAAAATAATTTTTTTCACAACTGCGGGTTTAATTTTAAATTAAAATTTTCCACTCCAGTAACTATAATTTTTGAAAAATGGTATTCATATTTTTTTTTAAATAAAATATTATTTTATAATAATTTAACCTTAATTTTTAGTCATAATAAATAGTAAAATCATTAAAAATGAATTACAATGTTTAAGGTCAAAATGGGTTTATTAAGGGTTAAACCAAAAATATATATAAAATTTACTACAACCAATTTTTTTTACAAATGATTTTTTCTATAAATATTTCACCCTTTTATAATCTATGGTTTAATAATGAGCTATTATGGATCCTTTATAATGTGTAAAACATGGGTATATCCTTTTCTTTCCAAATATTTCATGTGTTTCATCTTCCCACTTATAAAAGGGAACCCCCTCCCCTCTAATTTTTACACATAATATTCCATTTGGTTTGGATAAGAAATAACCAAATAACTTACCTCATTCACTTACCATGATCTTCATTCCATGTTTTGATCATAAATACATTCTACGCATGCTTTAGTTATAATCCTAAATAGGTGGTCTAAAGAATAAGTATTGTCTTTAACTGAAAATATTTGTTTTATTTAATTTTATACAACCTTAAAATATTATTCTATAATGATTATATAATAAAAATATTATCTACCATATAATAAAATGTTATTGTTTTATTTTATCACCCAAATACATATACTCTTTAATGAAATTAGAAATAAATCCATAGTTCTTGTGTAAGGAGGATTACAAACTTGTGAACAAGTGTAATTAAATTTCCATCATTGATACTAAAAAATTCTTATGATGATGAATATAATATTTATATATTATTTTCAACACATTTTAATTTTTTTATAATTAATATATCAAATTACTTATTACCTTACCATTCATGAAAAAATGATAATTTCGTTCATGCGTACAATGGACTACCACCTCGCGATGCAATGTGATTTGCTTTGCATTACCACATAACATTAATATTATATGTAAGAGTATTTTAGGAAAAAAATAAGATTTTAGGATCTTTTTAGAAAGATAATATTAAACTTACCTTCTTATCATTATGATCATTGAAAAACAGAAGCATTACTCATGCATACGTATGACATACCGTCTCTATAACTGTAATATAGTTCATTTTACATAACCATAAGGCCTAGATTTAAAAAATATATAATTTAAGAATAAAAATTATAATTATTTAAAGGTTTCTATTCTATATATGACCGAATAATTACTTCTTTGACTATAGTCAACACACCAATGTCACTTTGAAATTGTGAATTTAGAATCCTCAAGACACCCGACATGTACATTACTTATTATGTAATTGAATTTGTTATTAATTTAAAGAACATAATGTTTTTTGTGTAAGAGAATATACATAGAAAATTTTCTTCTGAAAACAAATATTTTATATAATTAAATTATAAATGAGAAAAAATACATACTTGAAAATTTCTCGATTCAAGGTAAGGGTTTCATCTCGAAACATCATTATTAGAGAGACATGTTATTTTAAACACATAATTTCTATTAAATGGTGTTTATAATACCCTTTTATATATTATGTCATGAATCCATAATTATTTTTAATATCTTAAGGTAAAATTAATTTACTTCATTCATGGGAGTTATGATTGCAAAGTTACTAAAGTGGTAAGGGTTTATGTTTCGTTATGATGAAAATTGAAATTTTTTATGCCTGAATTTATGTTTTAGGGAATTATATAAACACTAACAAATAAAAAACATTAATTTTATTATCCTATTGTTATTCATAAAATTCTCAAGTAATATTATTATTTTCCTTTAATTTTTACATAAATATATTGGGAATGTTTTTAGAAAATATGACTTTATTTCTCTCTTCCATCGAAAATTGTTTTCTTCCATATGAATGTTTTCAAAAAATATTTTCAAGAATATTTTAATATTATCCAAAAGATTTTTTAAATAAATATTTACCCATTTGAAAACATTTTTAATATGGTATCTAATGATTATTCTTGTAATTTTTCAGATAAGTTACTTTTTATCATTTTTACAACAGTGTGAATGTAATGTTTTTTAAATTATAAAAAATGCATAGAATTACCTTCTTTCATGACCACTAAATTCTTTGAAGATTAAATTACATGTTTCCATAATATTTTTATGTAAAATTTTTTCTATAAAATTTTCATTATTTTTAGACTTATAAAAAGTGATTTCAATGTAAAAAGTGTATTTTTCTCATGAAATATTACATATAATTATTTAAATAAATTTTCAATAATGATGAAACCCATTGATGTTATTTATAATATAAAAATAATTTTTATATTTCTCTCACATTTATACCTATATTAGTATCCCTTAATTTCATGGGGTAATACATTTCTTATGTTCATTTCACAAATTCCTTTATTTTGAAATTTACATTGATTAGGATATGAAGACAGATTATGAAACCCATTTTATTTCCATGGGTAATTATTATGTTATACCCTATGATTTATTTACCTTATATGGAACACACAAATCATGAACACCTTATAATGGGTGTGCCTAGATAGAATTCCAATTCATTGTAAAAATATTTTGTCTCATAAAGCATCATGTATGGGATTATGGAGTAAACCAAATCCATTATGGGATGTTTTCCACAATGTGTATTGTCTATGTAGTTATCCTCAAATCATGTTTATGTAATAATATATGTTTATTCCAAATTTCTTATGATTATATGATATTATGATACCATTTTCTTTATGTTAGGATCATATTTGATTATTTTTTATCCATATCTTTTGTGATATCAAAATAAACCTTTGACTAAAACTTTTTGTTTCCTTGTCATCTTTATTATATTACATAGTTTTTTAGGTCATCCATTTTTTTAATATATTCCTCAAGTTAACCCATGTAGAATTAGAAGCTTGAAAGAATTGAGCATCTAATTATATATAATAAAATAAAGAAGTTTTTCAGTATCGCTTTAGTGTAATATGTTCCTAGACTTTTAAATACACAAGGAGTCGTGATATTTGGGTTGTAATTAATAGGCGTTTATATTAATAATCATGTAATAATATGTGTAAAATGATTGGGTCACTATATCTGCTTTCATAGAAAGGTATAGTTATTTTATTGGGTTAATAATATAATAATTTAATTAGAAACAAAGGTATAACTATATGGATAACTTTAAGTATAAGAATTTATCCAGGATTTTTGTTTATGTATAGAGTGAGGGTGTTCTAAGAAGTCACATCTCTAGATGGGACAAGGGGTAATAACCCTAAAAAGAGGACATTGGGATTGACTCTCTAATCACCCAGTGTATGGAAATTAGCATTACAGTATGCCTAGTTTGACACTATCTTAGGATTTGTTTTGAAAATTAAAAAACTATTTACGAACCATTATGAAGGAATTGAAAAAAAATTATGTTAGAAAACCAATTAGGAAACGTTACCTTTGATAACCTAAATAGAAACCTAGATAATTATAATCAACATACACAAATCATATATAATTTATTCCTTCTAGGTATATAATGTTTTCATTTTGTATGGAAATTCCTTCTCATCTTATTTATTTATTATTTTAGTTAATGATGGGAAATATGATAAAAAATGCCAAAAACCAATGTGATGGGAAATGTAATGATTTCCCAAATGAGATACATAAGATAATGGTATTAAAAGATGGATATCTTAGGATCTTTCTAAATTAGCTATCAAGAATTAAAATTAACCGCTCGAGTGTAGTTGAATTTCCAATAAAATCAAAGAATAATTTGATGAAATATAATAGAAGTTGATGTTTTAATGATCACAACTTAAAGAGGAATCAATTTCATGCAAGTCATAAATTCTAGAAAAGTAATCATAGAACATTCCATAATGGAACTAGAATATTCATTATTTTTGGAATGGGAGGGTACAAAAATATAATTGTTGCATAAAAATGAAAAATATAGTTAATAAGAGGTCGAAAAATAATGATCAAACTAAGAAAACCAAAACAATTAAATTTCATAAATGTGGGGAACATGGTAATTATCCACATCAATACCCTAATCCAAGGATTAATTCTTAATGTCCTATTTCATAAAAATAATTTATGTGATATTATTAATTTTTTAGGTGTATAAACTTGATAATCATATTTTTAAATTATTTTTATCAATGTTATACTTTTTATATGAATCATGAAACCACTAAGAATTGTTCTGCAGTATTTTTTCTTTAAGGATTTTCATGAATATGTTGAATGGTACCAATGATATTGAAAGGTTATTTAATGGTACAGTGACATTTTATGAAAACAAATATGATTTTGGAAATGATAATATTTTATATGTACTTTATTTTGTTGTAATTATAGTCAATTAAGATTATTTAATTTTTTTGATAAAATTATTTGTATAGAATAATTTAAATGAAAAATTGATTAAATGAATAATTTTTTTGGGGAGTGCACATAATGGTTTTGGTAATGTTATAGTAATTATATAAAAATATTTTTATAAAAAGTAAAACCAATATATTGGGTGACAACCCATCACATCTGGAAAGGTCATAGGGATAAAACCCAAAATTAAAGGATTACAAGGGTGCAGTGCCTACCAATGGACTATGTGATGTACTAGTTAGAATTAAATATTTTTTACTGAAATGATTTCATGGATAAATATTATGTTGATTTTTTGAAACATATATTTCGATTAAATTTTTTTGTATTTTGAGAATTTTTTAATGATTTGTTATATTTTGGGAAATGATTCATTAGGTTGAGGTATATATAACCCTTAGGAATAATATGTGAATTAACATGAAATATTATTTTAGAATAACATATTTAAATATTTGAATATTGAGGTTATTTGGGAAGTAGGATTATTAATTATATGAATAAAGTAATTTGAACTTTGGATTTTGAGATTAATATGAAGGTGTTTTCATTTTGATAATTATCATACCATGTGATAACTATTTTTTTTATAATGTTTAAAGTAAAGAAGAATATCTTAATATAATTTTTTGGAATCATGTGATCTATTAGAAATTTATTTTAGCGCTTCAGGCATGAGAAATTCATCTTGATTAATCATTTTTGGAAAAAAAATATTATTTTTTGGTGAAAAAAATAAATTATTAAATTATACTATTCAAGTAACTATATTTACTTATGTTCTAATTATATGTGGTAAAAGGGTCCCTTAACATTAATAAAATGACCTTGAAATAAAAATGTTATTCATTTTTTATAGATCAACTTTTTATTGTCTTGAAAAAAATTGTATAACATTATCTCATAAGTGGAACTTATTTCCAAACACATATTTCCACTTTTAAATAATTTACTCATATTTATGAACCTATTTATTTGATGACCATTTTATTTCCTTTTCCCTCCTTTTATGATGAAGTTTAATTAACCCATTTTATGTTGTAGCTTTTCCATAAACAAATTCTAAAATGTCAAACCCTTGATTATTGAGAAAATGTTCAAATTGTAGGGAAGGAATTTATACAAGGTTAGTAAAATATAATACCCCAATATTTTAATAGAACACTATGCTCAAATTCATATACAACATGAAACACTGAGTTTAAATGAACCACGAGATACTATTAAAATTTTATTATTTAAATGTGACCCTTATAAAATAGTCATTAAATTTAGATGTATGAATAAGAATTACCAGATTTGGAAATTATGTACTAAGTATAATGAAAAAATTTTGATGAATAAGTAATTACTTCTTGGTAAAGTGTTTATAGGTTTTGAAAATACATTTTTCACAAAAAAATGGGTTTTATTAGTTTTTATAAACAAATACTAAAACTAAAATTTCCCAATTTAATAAATTTAACTGAATAATTGTTTTTGGAATCCATGTGTAAAAAATATCTTAGGTTGATTTTTTTCGAATTTTAATAAAAAATTAATTTTTTTAACAAATAGCTAAAAATTATTATTTTTATATATAACTGTCTTTTCATTTAATTCATTTACAAATTTATATTTTTTTTAATTTTTTTAAAGTTTATATTAGTTAAATTACGTTATTATAAATCTATTTTAGGTAATTGGAATCAATTTCATGTTGAATTTTTATATAAAAACCTTTTATACTTATGAGAACATTTTAATTGGGAAGAAATTCTTCATTGCCTCTCTAAGATTGATTTTAAAATAAATTCTACCACTTATAAGTATTGAAATTTGAAAACTATATTCCATATTTCTAATTATAATAAATAATATATATAATAAAAAAACATTACTCATAATTAATAGTAAAAAAAGTAAAAATTAATTACTATCGTCAAGGTTAAAATGGGTTTATCAGGGGTTAAACTAATAATATAAGTGTTAAAATGACCTAAAAGATTTTTCATATGGAATTTTTTAGAAATTTTTACACCTTATATCTTCAAATTTTGTATAGTTATAATTTTTTTCACTTTTAGGATTGTGTAAAATGTGGATATATATTTTTATACTAAAAAATTCCAATTGTGTCCTCTCCCACACTTATTAATGGGTACCCCATATATTCTCTTATTTACATGTGAAAAGCCTTGTATTTCGTACATGACCTGCCCAAATACCTTCCTTAAATCCTTGACCACATCCTATTTTCCTTTTTTATCATAAATCAAATATATGAAATTTTGTTATAATCTTATGGAGTGGGTTTGAAGAATAAGAATTGTTCTTGAATAAGAATATTTGTTTTTTTAATTAAAAACCCTTAAAATATTACTCAATCATGATAATATAACAAAAGAAATATCTCCCATATATTAATATTTTATTATGTTATTTTAATAAAATAAATACACCACATCTTCAATCAATTGTGAAACAAAACCATCGTTCATGTGTACGGCAGACTTCCACCTCACGAACCGAGGTAATTAATATTCCATCATATAATCTCAAGGATATTTAATATAATGGATTTAAAATTTATATAAAATATAATTTATTTTTTAATCATACATTAAAATAAATATATTATTAAATTTCTTACCTTAACATCTATTTAAAAAATGGAATGTTGTTCGTGTGTGTAGTGGACTACTGCCTCGCGATGTAATATGATTCATTTTAAATTGATGCATCATATGGATAGTTTATATTTGTGTGTTTAAATAAATAATAATATATTTATGATACAATTATTATTATGGAAATATAAAATAACATTTACCTTATTTCCATCATGATCGTTGAAAATAGAAAACATTGCACTTGCGTACGTACAACATGTCATCTCAATGATTGTAACTTAGATCATTTTGTATAACAAAAAATCTTAGAAATTTTTAAAACTATAAACTATATTTAAAAATTATAATAATTCCATGATTATTACTCTATGTATGATGTAAAAATTACCTCTTTGACCCTAGTCAACACATCGATGTCGTTATGAAATTATGAATTGGGAATCCCCAAAACACTCGGTGTGGACCTAACTAATTAAATAATTAAATGAGTAATTAAAATAACGGAAGTAAATTAAAACAAAAAAGGTTATTAAGAGAAAAAATTAATTTATATAATTTTATGATACATGTGATAAAATAATTACATCAAAAATTCTAGGCTCAAGGAATGGGGTTCATCTCAAAACATCATTCTTTAAGACACATGTTCTTTTCACATAATTTCTTTTAAATGGTGTATATAATACCCCTTTACATACTATATAAGGAATAATATATGAATCATGTTATTTTATGTTTAAAATCATTTACATCATTCATGTTAGTTATAATTATAATGTTTCCAAAGGGTTACGGGTTTATATTTCAATATCATTTTTATTGGGATTATCTATTCTTCAATTTTCATTGAATGAGATTATTTGATCATTTTAAACTAGAACCATTTAATTTTATTTTCATCTCGTTATTCATGAAATATTCAATAAATAATTTTTTTTCTCACTTCGGTACATAAAATTATTGAGAAATTTTTAATGAAAAGATAAATTCATTTCCCTCTTCATCTGAAAATACTTTTTCTTCCATATCCATGTTTTCTAAAAATATTTCCAAGAATATTTATAAAATTCTCCAAATTATTTATTATATTGATTTTTATCCTTGTTTTACTTTTTATAATTTTTTTTAAATTAATCAAATATTTATTTTTTAAACGAGGTACTTTCTAACTTTTTATAATTGTGTGGAAGGATTGTTTTTTAACTTATATTGGAATTAATGAATTACCCAAAGTCCTGAACACTACATTTTTTAAATATTACACTACAATTATAATAGTTTTTTTAAATAAAATATTTTATATAATATTTTGGAATTTTTTTGACATTGATGAAGTGATTTTAAAGTGAAAAGAGAATCTTCCTCATGAAATATTCTATGTAATATTTTAAAGATATTTTCATTAATGAAGAAAATATTTAATGTGATGGACCACATCTAAATTATGTATATATTTCTCTCACATATATAACTAACTCATTATACCTTACATTGATAAGGTAATACATTCCTTATGTTAATTTCTCAAATTCCTTCATTATGAAATTTTCTTCTAATTATGGTATAAGAAAAGATTATGAAACTCATTTTCTTTATGTGATAAATTCTTATATTATGCCTTATCATCTATTACAATTATGATGAACCCATAAATCATTAACATTTTATGATTTTTTCATCCATATAGTGCTCTAATGAATTTTTTGAAACCTTATTCTCTTGAGAAATCATGTATGGGACTAGGGAGTAAACCTTATCCATTATGGGACTTCGTCCGCTATGTGATATTATATCTGAATTTTTCCTGACTAATCTTTATGTCAATTTAGATATTACTTCAACAATTCCTATGATTCCATGATCTTATGATACCATATAATATATGTTATAATCCAATGTTATTACCATTGAGCCTTCCCTTTTATGATATCATGTTATACATTTGAATCACACGTTTTGTTTCCTTTTCATGTTTAGACACTTACTTGGATATTTGGAACACCCTGTTTGTCTATGTATTCCTTTGGTTCTCCCATGTAGATTTAGGAGATCAAAAGGATTTAGGATCTCATTATAGATAATAAAATAATGAATTTTTATTTAAGTCTCACCTTGATGTATAATGAACATTGTCTTCAAAACACAATAGGCCTCAGGATCTTTGGGATGAAATTAATATATGTTTATATTAAACATCATGCAAGAATATGTGAAAATTTTTGGGGTCACTGTACTTAATACATGGTAAATTCACCAAACCTTCAACCACATCCAATAAAAAAAATTATGGATGTTCAAACTCTCAGAAACTCATTCCAATTTGCAGTCCTCAAAATGAACCTTCCAACAAACCTAAAAATAAAATTCGATTTTAATTTCAAAACCCATCGGGATATAGGGTATAGAACAAACCAATATATTGATGTAATATTATTAAAATTCATGATCTTATAACATCTATTATAAAAAATTATTGTCAAAATATATTTTAAAAAACATATTTGTTTCAACATTGTGGTATTTACATTAGATGTAAAATTTTATTTTCTCAAACAAATAAAAATAGAACATTCATGGGATCTCCTAAAGAATATATTAAAAAATGAAAATTAAAAACTCCTAAACCACTATGAGAATACAATAATATTTTGAGCCATTATTATAATTTATTATGGTTGTAAAAATAACATACACAATAATGAAAAACATATAAAAAATAATGATGCACCAGAGGTATATCCATGTAGGGGAATGGAAAATACATCATATTCAAGTATACAAAACTTAATGGGAATGGGATAGAATAATCATGTGCCTATATGCATACACATATTGGGAATGGGTAGAGCATATTGATATCCCTAGTTACATCATCTATCTCTTTATAAATTCCTCCATTTAATGATTATATTTCAAAATTTGAGGAACCTATAAAAAATTATATCCACGTATCAGTGAGGCTTACCTACATAAAGAATTAATATTATATATATAATCATAATAACCAATATAAATAAAATATATGTTATAAGTATTTCCATCAATGGCCTATTTTAAACATGAAAGAATTTTAAGATAATTTCTAAATGATACCATCTTCTTTAATAGACAAGGAAAACACAAGTATGGTTAGGATATCAATAATTAGAATAGTAAAACTCATTTTTCCATGTTAAAAAATTACTATGTAATTTATAAAAATGTTGGTAATGACATGAGACAAATAAAAGTCTCATATTTCGATAATAAATATGTATTCTATAATAATATAATAAAAATTATTTAGTAAAGTGAAATTGAAATAATTATAGTTTAATAAATATTATTTTTAGTTATAGGATCATGCATACACTATTTCGTCCCGAAAAATTCATAAAGACATCTTATGAAAACAATAATAAGTACTCCCTAATGTTCTGTTATATATATCATCACTAAATCCTTAGTTAATTTTGAACCTCTTCCCATATTTAAATCCCACTAAAAATCATGAAACTACAAACACCCACACCGAAAATAAACCATCAATAAAATGGGGAATGTACCCCATTTGCTTTCACTACTAAATCAGAAAACTCCATAATCTACTTATGATATCCAAACTAGTCACCCTCTATAAGTACACTTATCATACTACACAATCTATACACTAAAAATATTTGAATGAATTGAACTAAGGATTCCTAGAAGTAAAAAAAATTATGAAAGTAAAAGGATAAAGTAACAATAATCCATCACCCTGAGGGAAACCAATAATGGCCATTAGTAAAATTATAAAATAATGACTAACAAAACCTATATGAATAAAATAAATAATGTTAATAAAAGTAATCAACCTGATTATCTAAATAAATAGAACTATAATTTTGAATAAAAGTTAGTGTGAGAATTTATAATCTAATGTTATGATATATAAAAAGGTATTTGGGAGAAAAGAAAAATAGGGAAGTTATGTAATCAAGTATAAAACCACACCTAACAAAAAAAATCTTGAGCAAGTTTTCCAGATTCACATAGTAGGATAACCTTATTGAAAAAAAACATACACATAAGTTTTTATATAAAAGTCCAAAAACATAATAAAATAGGAAAAAAAATTATAATTTATTAATATTTAATAAGTAAATACCATTAAATACAAATTAGAATAAGTCACCCATTTATAATTTGATAAAATAATTGTCTACTTTTATATTGAAGCAATATCTTAACAGAAAGATAAATTTTTTATTGAACATTAATTTTATTAGTTAATCTAAATAAATAAATGTTTTTTCTTTAAATCAAGAAAAAATATTTTAGGAGATCATTCTTAAGAAATAAAATTTTATAAAAACAAAACTAGGATCAAGAACCAATTCATGATCATTTATAGAGTAACCTCAATGCAAAAATATATAAATCATGATATGACCTTATACAAGAATTATAAAATTTCATTTTATATTAAATAAAAATGTAAAATTTTCATTTATAATTCTAATTACGAAACATAATTATGTATTATTATTAATAAAATAACAATTCATATAATCACATTAATAAAATATAGAAAATAAAACATTACATTGAATAATTGTACAAAATTTCATAAAATGTTCATAAATAAAATCTTAATTTATTATGTAAATTATATTTTAAAAACATTATATTAATAATTCTAAAGTTAAAATTTATTTTTTGATAAATAGTTTTAAATAATTTCGTAGAATATCATAAAAAACTCAATTATAACTAGGGAGTTGAAGATCCACACCCTTATAACTCATAAATGTGCTCATCATTAAATGAAATAATTAATATAGCTTACTCTATGATATAATTAGAAATTTATTAGTGGTATATCCAAAATAATATTTCAAACCAACCATAAGAAGCTTATAACAAATATCTGGCACCGCTAATCACAAAAATCTATTATTTACAAAACTAAAAAAGAACTAATCTGAACTAAAATTAGATAAATAACTAAGTTAGTCCACCTAATAATTAACCATAATCAAAAGAGTGATTAAATAATGGAAATTTATCCTATTATACACATTTATGCATAAAATTCAAAATAATTATCAATGGGATGTGATTTAACAGTGCTGTCATAAAATAGCATATTTAAATCCATATCCCAAGAAACAAAATCAAATAAAGAATAAGAATAAGATGAAATGAGTATAAAGGGAAACATAATACCAAAATAAATAAGATAAATATATTATTGATTCCATGGATATATGTTTAGAGGATGGAGAGTAAATGATAAAGAAGAAGATAAAAACATAAGTCACCCTCTATTTGTGGAAGGACTGGTAATTGGGAAACATAAATGAGTTTAAGTATATTTTTATTGAAAAGACTATCATAACCTCAATTAAAACACATGTTAGGATACACTGGGTATCTGGTGCCTTCTCATTATCCATTCAATAGTGATACACTAGGTAACACCCCACTAGATTATTCACCATGTGTCTATTTATAATCTATTTATTAATTAATATCCACCTACTACCACCAAATTAAAATTAATATTTCTTGAAACACCAATAAAATATATTATTATATTTTTAAATCATCTCTCCACCTATAAACACTCATTTTAATCTTCCCAATAACACTATAAATGATCACTATCACACTATAAATCTAATGAATTTAAAAAACTCTAGGATTTTACCATCAAATTCTTTAAGTGAAATACAAAAATAATTATAAAATATTTAACTAATTTAACAGGTGAATTTAGTTAATGGAATGATTATTTTGAGAGATTGAGAGATCTATGGATTTATTATAAACTCCTTTAGTATATTTTTGTTGAAATTGAGGAAAATGTATGGATAGAGTGATATGATAGATAAATGGGTATTATTCCAACTAAAACAAACATTATGTGATGAAATAATTGAAGTGATTATTTTTTATTATTTAATTAAAAATAACCATATACAATTTAGATATTAAGTGAGATAATATTTCACCACCATGAAAAATGAGGCTCTATTTAACATATTATACTATTTAAATGAAAGAAATTTTGACGAAATTTATTTTGTGTAGCTTTTTTTATTTAAAATGGTATTTGAGTATGAATTATAAAACAAGTGATAATAGAGATAATCAATATTGACTTTATATTTATATTATATGTGATAAAGATATAATATTAATGATTTATTTTCTATGTGAAATATTTTTTTATATGTGTAATAACATTGAATCTAAATATAATGAATTAAATTTCATGCAATAATATAGAGTTACCTGGAATAGAAAAGTGAGTGGAAACATATCTTAAGGAATTAATATGCAACATAGAAAATAATCCTTACCCTTCACATGAAAATTCCATTGAAATGAGTAAAAGTGGTTTTTGATCAAATTTGGAAAAAAGATATTCTACACACACATAAAAATCATATTATGTATTTTTACTCAAATTAATAAAATAAATTATGTCACATAATTTTGTTATTCAAAAAAATATTAATTTTTATTGGAAATTTAATTTTTTAGAATATATATTTAAAGTATACTCAAATCATAATAAAATCATGGGATTTGATATTTCTACCGAATACATCTATTGAGAATGATATATGTCACAAATAAACAGTAGAAGAAGTATTTATTCTCAAAATAAATTGTCTATAATGATATTTTATATCTTGTGTTCAAATTTTGTTTATGTTTTAAAGAAGTATAAAAAATAATATTTTAAGCCATTGTTTCGAGAAGATCAAAATCATTATATTGAAGAGATATAAATTGCATTTATTTGAATATATGCTCAAATATATAACTATTTAACTAACAATGTTAAAATAAATATAGTATTTAGGTTTAGATAATGTTTATTTATTCCAATTTCTTTATATTTGAGTTATTTTGTTTTTTATTAGTTATATTGAATAAATAAATAGAGAGGGGGTGAGATAAAATGAAATTATTTTCTTAATTTTGATTGAAAATTCATTGAAAAAAACAAATACTTAGAAAAGTTTTGATTTTATATTAAAATATTTTTTTATATTTTGATATAATTTTTGAGGGATATTTCTAGATTCTCATCAAAAACCAAAAGATCAATTTACTAATGTGAGGATCATCCAAATGTTTTATTGATATTCGTTGTTATTGAGTACATAAAGATTTTATAAAAAAAAGATGCATATGAATTTTTGTGGGATTATATTATTATGTATAAAGGATGATTCCTTCTCAGAAGATACAATATAAAATATTTACAATATCTAGGTAATTTACGTGTCATTTTTTTGTGATGTTGGTTTTTTCAAAGGATTCACGAGATTATATTTTATAGATATAATAAATATTATATATTATTACTACCACTATACTTTTTAATGGTATTAATCCTATAGAGGACATGTTTGGATATTAAGAGAGGCTAGAGAACATTAACTATGAATAAACTATATTATATCAAAAGTAACTTTCCTTTATATTCTGAAATTTACATAATAATAACTAGGATATTTTACAACATTATAAATAAGCATAACACAAAATCTAATTGAGATCCTGAAATATACTTATTAAAGAAACAAATAATATTATAATTTATTATAATAACATTTTTTAAAATAAAAAACATAATGGTTATTTCATTAATTATTCTTTAGTATTTTGGAATTTAACATAGTAAATTTTACTAGTATATGTATTTTCAACATCCCTAATTTTTTATGAGTCCAATTTATTCTATCTCAAACCAAATTATATTTATTTTCCCTGAACTTCATTATGTATAGTTTCCTCCAATTATCCCCTGGGAAAAATATATCTTTTGGTATAAACTATGTCATGTATTAGTTTGCGAGATGGGTGTTAGCTATAATATAATCATTGTGGTATAATCCTGTACTAATTTGTTAGTTTTATAATAGAACACTATTTGGGATTATATGTCATCCCAAAAAATATTAGAGCAAGAATAATGGTTCAAATAAGTGATATTAAAAAAATTCTTCACCAAGTTGTAATGTAGATATCATACCCCTAATTTTACCTTATAATGATGATGATGGTTCTGTTGTATAATGTTAACCCAATTTAATTCTTTATATTGAAAGACTTCTAGATAGAAGTGGTCAGACAGTGTGTCTGAACAAATAGAAAATTTTTAGACATGATTTTTATATTTGGAATATTATAATTTAAAAACATACCCATATGTGTTATTTTGGTTTGATAGGAGGATTATTGGTTGAAAACCCAATACCACATAATTCTAAGAGAAGAGTGTTGGCTAATATATAATATTGGTTGAATAATCCTCCTATCACTAATTAGTTATAGGATGGAACCCTATTTTGGATTATATGTTAGGCTTAGTAATATATTGGAAAGAATAATGATAAATATATATTTCTTTATAAGGAAAGTAATTTCTTGAGTTTGAAATTCACTTGATATTTTGATATAATTAATATGTTACTTGCATATGATATCTAAAAAATAAAATCTTAATATGTGGATGATTTTAATAAATTATAATTCCACTAATATACTTGCAATAATTTTTAAAAATAAACTATAAAAACCTTCTAATTCATATCATATATAGTATATATTGGATCCATTATGGTAATAAATGTTTATTGGATGAATTGTTTAGTAATTGATGTAATAATACTGATTTATGCACTATGTTGGATTTATTTTAAAATGTGTATGGTATTGAAAATAAAGTTAATGATTATGATGGAGTAATTCCAATTATGTAAAATAGACATATCTTAACCCATGTAAAAAATAAAAAATCTGTGTTGAGCTTATTTTTACACAGAATGGGGTAAAGAGAAGTGTCTCATATGGAATTTCATTCATAATTGTTTCTGCGATATGAACTAAACGATTGGATCACTCTTATCCTTTCTTAATAAAAGTATACAGGGATTGATTGGTTGTATCATTACTCATTACAAGAATACATGGATAATTTTAGCTTTATCACCACTTGTATCAAAGGAGTGCAGAATATATGGATAATGTATGAACAATTGAAGGATATCTAATGAGGTATATTTATACCCATAGTATGGTTAATATAATATCATGGATGCAAATTAATGTGTAACATTTTAAAAGTCATGATGATATTTTTTTGAATAGGGAAATAATAACATTATATAAAATGATAAATTAAAAATACAAGTACTTTATGGTTTGAAAAAGGTGTTAAAATGATAATTAATGTAATATAAGTGTCATAGTGGGTAACAATAAGCCACCACAAGTCAAAAATATGTGACAAGTTGAATCAATGGGATATCTCCATTAAAATAAAAGTTCAACATATAATTATAGGAGTATCATAGATAACATAACATCAATATCACTTATTATGTTTCTAATATAGTTGTTTTTATAACTATATCACTACTCACAATATGGATATTTGAATACTAATTTCTTCTACCCTACTAGTTTTCCTTATTTGGGTGGATAATTGAAGTAAGGTCGTGTTAGAGACCAATGTGATGTTTTTAGGAATTTTGAGTAGGGGTTAATATGTACATATGGTAATATTGGAGTACATTTTTATCTTGATTAACAATGAAAACACATATCATGGGATAAAGAGAAATGTTTATGAAGATCATTAGATCATTTATATGGAAAAAATTATAAGTTTTACACTGATATCATTTAATGAAATTGTTGTGATAAGAAAAGTGGGACATGATACTAAATGGATTAAGGAAATCTATGATAACATATGGTATGAGATAGTCATAATACTTGAGGTTTTAAAATAAAATTCGAAAATATAATATAAAGAGATAATATTTATAAAAAAATAAATAGACTCTATTAATTGAGTTTTCATATGGAATAAAAGGGAGATCGATATATTTGGTGATGTAATTATTCTAAATGTTTCACCTATTATAAAAAAGAGTTTAAAATGTTATTTTCTTTCTTATGTTTAATGTTTTTCCCAGAGTTATATAGTTATACCTTAGTGATTTGGGATTTATTTTGAGTTTCCATATGCTATTGTATCTTTAATCAGTGGTATTATTGTGATATATGAGAGGAAACAAAAAATCCAACTCACACCTCAGATATAGCCTACACTAGGTAAAAATTGTAAAACAATGTGTCCCTTGTACAAGAATCTTTCATTCCACAATATAATTTCATTATATATTGGTCAATATATATTAAAAGAAATGATATGATCTTTATATGAATAATATATTTACTGGGAAGTTATTCTCATTGTTTGAAAACTTGATTCACCCCCAAACAATTTTCAATTTTGAACTAAGTCATTTTACCACTAAATAAGTATTGATTATCAATAGAAATAATAAATCTATAAAAGGTAGTTTTTCTCAAGTATTTTCCTTGAAAGACAATAAAATTTATATCTATTTAAAAATAGTGAAAAATTGACATTATTTTTAATTATCAATAACTTAATTTTCGTAAATAATTTTCTACTTAAATATTTTGAGGAAAATTTATATAATTATACCAAAAAATTATTATATAATAATATAGATTAGAAAATTTATGTTCGAAGTTATAAACCATCTAAAATTTATATTACAGTCAAAACATAATTGTAAATTTATATAATAAATTTATAAAAAAAACTTACTCCTTATTTATAATAATGTATACTTATCTTTTCTTAAAAAATAGGAATAACTTTCATCATAACCCAAACTAAATAGTTTACGAACCCCCAAAAAATAAACTAAATCAAATATATAACATGATTTTTATCATATATTTCGATCCCAATATATAAACCCCTATTTTAATGTATGAAAATAAATCTATAGATTATTTCATTAAACATTTCTTCACTTTTGAACCCTTATTGAGAAAAATTGTTATACATAGTAATTATATTATATCCATGAATCAAAATTTATTATGTTTAAAAATTTATTATATACATAACAAATGTGAAATATTCATGATTCATTCATGGACATTTTCGGTATGCCAAGAAATTATGTTTTCAATTATCATCTTCCCATAATGAAATAACTTTCACTGAGTTTTAGTTTTATAAAACATGTGTGTCACCATATACTCCAAAATAAAAATAATAATTATTATTATTCTTGATCCAAAATTTACCATTATTGTTTCCCATATTAATAGATATAAATATATGATCTACCATACCCTACTATATAACCCTCAACATATTGAGAAGAACTAAAAAATAATGGAAAAACTTTTTCTTACTATGGATAATATTGAATTAATGAAATATATTAGATATTGATTTCAATAGGAAATAAATTTTCTGAACAAACCTTTTAGGAGAAAAAATAATTTAAAATCATTAAAATAATGAATCTTATTTAATGCGTGTTAAGTAAAAAATATTCCTTTTGATATTTTATATAAAAGTAATTATTTTTATATTTCATAATTATCATTTATATAATTATTTTATAAATATTTTGAAAATTATTTATCATTTAAGGAGTTACCATATTATAAATTTTTATTCTTAATTTATAATCCATATAACCAATCATAAGATAGGCATCTCAAGTGAATATTTCTATTGATTAACATAAGAATACTATTCCACCTATTTATCTATATCAAATAGTGCCTTTTCTTGTAAGAGTTTCCCAAAAACATATTATTTTCCACCCTAGTTAAAAAGAATCATCTAGTTTCAATAACAATATATGAAAATATAAATATTTATATTTTTGTTTTAAGAAATAGATTTTATGAAATGTATTACTGAACTAATATATTTTTCCACTTAAAACTATAATAAATAAATTTTTGGTTTAGTATCATATTTTACAACAAGACTCAATTAAGGACTTGTATTGAATTTTTTCCAACTAAAATTATGACCCCTTATATCATTTTTTGGATAAAATTTATATTTTAATATGTTTTTATTAATCATTACATTTTCCCTCAATTCATAATTATTATGATATAAATTTAATTAAATTATATCATATATAACTCTCAAGTAGTTAAAAAAATTTATAAATTCATCTAATGAACTATCTCAACTCTATTCTTAGGGGAACCTAATGTCTAGGTTTACATATCCACATATAACTCAATATCACAATAAAAAATAACTATATGACTCTAACGGTCATCTATACTCATCATGTCATACAAAAGTTAATCCCTGGGAAATCACTATGTCTTAACCTCCCTTATTTTGATGATATCAATAATTAAATTTTTTATTTTGGAAAAACTTTAACACCTTGTTATTTTTAGGAGTTTAAATTATTTCTGTTATTCAAATGAATCTCATGCATATTAAATTTCATGTAATTCATATACATTCATTCATCTAAAAACTTAATTTATGAATGACTTTCCTTTGACTAAACTAACATGATTCAATTACAATAATGTATAACTATTCTAAAAATAATTATTTTATTATATTTTTTATTAATAAAAATGTAATTAAAATTCCCATTACATGACTGTATGCATTATATGTATGTTTTATCTAGTCCTCCTTTATTTTAATTGACTATAATCAGAAAAATTAAAAATTTTACCTAGGAGCATATATAGTGTGACAACATCACGACCAGCCATCTCCAATATGAGGGATGGGACAAAAGAGTACCCTACCCTTACTTCGTCAAGTTTAAAGAGAGATAATGATTCCCCAAGTCCCACCTTCAGTAAGCCTCGTAGTGGCAACTAGAAACAAGGGTGTAGAATCTTATACAAATAGAAGGCATTACCCATTTTTATAAAACAGGATCGAGATATTGGATGGAAAATCCAAGAAACACCTAGGAATAAAGGTAAAATTAAATCCAAGAATTCATTCCCACATGCATGTTCAAAAGTAAAACTGATACAAATTAAGACAAAACTCCAAAACAATGGACTAAGGAAAGGAAAATAAACAAAAACAAAAACAACTATTCTGATTCCCAAGCTTTTAAAGTCCAACATTGTCCTTAAAATCTTATTGGAAACCTAAAAAAATTTATACATACGCAGGGTGAGCATGCAAGTATACTCAGTAGGGAAACTAAATATTCTCATAAACATGTGAGGGAATATGCTATGCCCCTGTGAGAAAATAGTAGAACCTCAAGAAACTACCAAGGAATACTAAATAGACCAACCTCAACAAGGAACACTCACCCATGTAACACAAGTCTAGTACTGTAATAGTATAAGTGCATCATCATTTGGGTACCCCGCACAACTTTACCACTAGTAAAATACTCATTCCTAAATATTTAACATCTTGATGCTACCTCTCTTCCCACACGTAGTACCATTGCCACAACCTGCCTGCACACACCCACGCCTCAAACCGCACACAACCATGCCCAAATACACCTGGGATAGAACAATCACTACTTTTCCCAAAGACACCAGGGCCATAACAACCACCGCCACACCCAAAGACACATGGCCCTCATCCCAATGATACATGAAAAAAACTTATCTTGTCCACAAAAACCTGATCCCCTTGTCCAAAAATACCTTTTCCAAAGAGTCTTGGACTATGGTAAGCCTCTAGACATGGCATCCCACCTAGATACGCTCGAGCGGTAAGATCTGAAAGAGGGTGTGGGGAAGATAATTAGTAACTAGCCATCCATCCTCTCGCAGAGATGTTGGTAAAGACACCCTTCCCCATAAAATGGAGGTGTTTGACACATAGTTCAAAAAAAGGGTGTGGTACATGTACAAATAAAAAGTAACTTATATATATATATATATATATTGGTAAACAAACACTCAGCCCCAACCTATGGATTTAACACAAATAGATAACAATCCCACACCTACACTGCTTTTGCTGATACTCCTCTATGAACAACCATATAACAACCAACACCAAGCATAAACTCAACTCCCTTTTTGTTCAATTTCAATTAATTTATTTAAGGAGATTAGCTTTAAATTATTCTAAAAAAATTGGGAAACTAACAAACGCAACCATACTAAGAAACAAACAAAACCAAACTACAATCCCACTGCACAATAGCACAAAACGAGACATGAAATCCAACTACTCGACCTCGTTCAACTACTACTAATAATCATTATTTAATGTGATGTCATCTATTCCTTATCTCATAACCCATCCCTGTAACCCCACTAACCAAACAATTCCCCATTTAATTTCCACTTCTCGACTTCACATCGCGAACACAATACAACATAAAGGCAGTTCATCTACCTACATGTTCATCCATTCCACAATCCATCAATCTCCTAGACTGAGACACCAACACCACCCCCCAACACCACCGCATATACCAATCCTATGGATCCTAGACTAGAACACACAACACATAACCACAACCATCAAACCAAGCGTATTCAAATTTAAATAAAAAGGGTTATTTAATTTCCATATTAGTATAAATGGGGTGATCACAGAACATGTTTTATCAAAGGGAATCCTTTTATTTAACCTAGTGTATGTGATTAATAAGATTTCATGTTACATATGTATATCAAAACATCAAAATGAAACACCACAAATGCACAAGAAAATACCACCAACAATCAATATTTTCAGAAGAGATACAACCACAACCGCCATAAAAGGATCAAAGATAATAGAGTAAAATAGGCGATCAACATCAACCACACCCCTGCCGATTTTTTCCTGAGTTATCTTTTGATCGTTTTAAATCCTTGTTTAATTCTCTTTATAATAAGATCATCTAACCACTCCTTATAATGATTCGTTATCATACCAAACCCACAAGATGCAAAATTAATGATATGAAAAGAAAACTACCATCTTGGATGACTCAAACATTGGAGTTTCTTCTTGCACCAGGAACATGGGATGACACGACTCGTAGAAATAACTCCAAGGATGAGTGTTAAGGGCACCAACATCGATGCACAACACGTCTTGGGAGGAAGTCTCTAGAAGCACCAAAATAAACTTAATGGAAGATGAAATATAGGATCTTGTCTTATGAAGAGTCTAGATCCTAAAATCAGGGAGGCCATTTTGATGTACTTAAAAGTTGGATCATGGTCTGACCATACGGTTTAGTGGTTTCACACGTTGGAATTAATTGTGATTTAATAATTCCCCTTAAAATAGTGTAGATAAACTAGTGGATGGATGTGAGTTGATAAATTAACATTAGTTGTAGAAAACATGTTATTGGGGTGAATATACAAAAACTGGAAATGAGACACTGATGGGTGAGTCAACGATGCTAAGCTACTGATGCTGAGCTACCGACGTTGTCGCCTACCGATGCCCTAACCTACCGAAGACCTGTTCAACCGATGTTGTGACCTATTGATAGAATGACCTACCACTGACCTAACCTTTCGACACTAAAACCCTTGATATACTAATGCTGAATCCCCTAACTCCCCAATGTTGATGCCCCGGACACATCGATGCTAATGTATTGACATGTCGATGCACTGACATGCCGACGCACTGACATGCCTATGAAAAAAATAGAAATTTGGAAGACTCTTGAAGTAAGCCATTGATAGCTCCCAGAACACCTCAGCACTAGATTTTAAAAATGGAATGGAATGGGGAGGGATCTGGGTTATTACATCAGATGGCTCTCAAACTGTTATCATCTGTGAGAATTTAAAACAATCCTAGTAGAAAAATAGGTTTGAACTACCATCCCATAAGATACCTCTCAGGAGTAAACCAACTTATGTTGTTTTAAATATGGAGAAAAGACCTTGAAATCCAAGCAAACCTCAATGAAATATATCTCACTAAAATCTATAGAAACACTACTGATTCACTCCATAGAGTAACCACACAAACACCCAATAGTCACATTGTGAAGATACACGGATTCGAGAGCTCCTTCCTCCATCTCAAGATAATATCCACTTTTAGGGGAACTGAATCACCTATACATGTTTAATCACATCCACCTTAATGCTTATTTATTAGGTATGTGGTGTATCCCCTCCCCATAGTCAGTAAATTATAATCAGAATCAGGTAAAATGGATACAACTTATCATATAGCAAGTGAGGCCAAACATTACATCATAAGAAAGGAACAAAGAAAACACAAGAGAAAATATTAGAATAACACTAGGTATTGGGCACACATTTGTGCCTCCCATTCTGAGGTACTCTCCCCAAGGCCACCATGACTCCAGATTACATTATCCAAGGGAGTGATCTATCCACAAAGCACTTTCTCCTCACGGTCCTTGATTATCAGCGATCGCTCCATGAACGTCACATTGTCCTAGATATCCAACTCTCCCCAGTCTACAATGCGGGAGTCATCATGTAGATATCGACATAGCTAAGAGACATGAAATAAATTGTGGATCCTTTCCAACTACAGTGGAAACACCAACTGATACACCACCTCGCCACCATATCCCAACTCCTTGAAAGGTCTGATGAACACGAGAGAAAGCTTTCTTCCCATGCCAACCCTCCATTGTCTATTCCAAGGGGAGACCATTAAGAGAATGTGTTCCTCAACCTCGAATTCCAAGTGTATCCTTCTATGATTGGCATATTACGTCTACTGATCCTAATCTACCTTCATCATTTCATGTACAAGCTAAACCATGTCTATTATGCTATGCACCACCTCTGGGACAAGAGCACCTACCTCACCAACCTCTATCCAACACATTGGTAAATGACACAGTATTTTGTAAAAGCTTTAAAATGGTTCCATGATAATGGGTGAGTGATAGATATTATTGTAAGAAAAATCTACTAGGGGAAAGTGTCATACCCATGATCCTTAGAAGTCCAGATTACACGGTCACAACATATCCTCCAATATCTGGATGGCCTTATCTATATACTCATCTGTATGAGGGTGAAATGAAGTGGTAATTCATAGGTGGGTTCCAAAACCATGATGTAATACCTTCTAGTATCATGAACTACAATATTTATCCTGATCCAAAATGATGAATCTTGGAACTTCATGCAGCCTCATCACTTCACCCATGTACCTATATGCTAAGGCATCCACTATGTTCAACTCCTTAACCACTAAGAAGTGAGTGAAATTTATCAATAGATCCACCACTACCTAGATAGAATCACATCCTTTTTAATCCTAGTTAGTCCTGTGATTAAATCTATTAAGGCGTCACCCTACTTCAACTCGATAATGTCCAAGGGCTACAAAGATCCTATAGGAACACGGTGCTCGGCCTTTACCTACTGACACATGATGCACCTTTCTACAAACTTCACCACTACTAGCTTCACTCGGGGCCTCTAAAAATGACCTCTCAACCCCCTATACATCTTAGAGACTCCTGGATATACCGTCAGGGGAGAGTTATAGAACTCAATTAGAACTCCCTCACATATCGCCAAATGGACAAACAGATTCCCACCGAACATCATCTGATTCTGACTATCCACTAACCATTCCTCTGAAGCATCACCTTTTCTAACGCGATCACACATCTCTCCATCCTCTTAGTCTCCCCACCACGATTTTCGCACCTATCATACCATGGAATACTACACTATCATCTGAAATAGACAGCATTTCTCATCCTCCACTCCCAAGCGTATATGTAAAGAAACCAACTCCTTTATTGACTTCCATGCAAATGTGGACTCCAGAACTACATCCTTATGTGACTTCCGTATCAAGTAATTAGCCACTATATTCTTCTTTCCTAAGGTGTAGTATATTTTTCATTCATTGTTTTGAATAAAATCTATCCACCTCTGATGTCGAAAGTTTAGGTCTTGATGGGAGAGGATATACCTAATGGTATTGTGATCTATGAGGACCACGAATCATTCCCCAATGAGTTCATTCTGCCAAAACCTTAGTACGAAAATAACTGCTACAAGTTCCAAGTTGTTGTTGGCATAGTTAAATTCATGAGGATGTAACTTCCTACTTACATAAGATATTACTCCTCACTGCTGCATCATCACACATCCCAATACTTGCGTAAAATAATCACATAACACCATCAACATCACCCCTTCATCTAGAAACCTCAACACCATGGAAATGACCATATTCATTTTTAGATAACTGAATATTATCTGTCACTTCCCAATCCATACGAAAGATTGGTACTTTCTCATTAAAGATTTCAATTAAGCTGCAACTTGAGAAAAGTTAGGTATGAACCTCTAGTAGTAACCTACCAAACTAGGGAAACTAAAAACCTCTACCACGTTCTTGGTTTTGTACAATGAAACAACCACTTAGACCATCGATGGGTCTACTGCTATTCCATGTTGGTACACCGTGTGTCCAAGGAAGTCTACCTCTCACGTCCATAACTTTCCCTTGGAAAACTTCCCCTAGATATGGTGGTCTTAGAGGACTTAGAAAAAAATCCTTAGATTCATGGTGTGATCCTCCTCTAATTATGAGTGGATCAGGATTTCATTGATGCTGAAAAGCTGAAAATTAATTTTTAATTATCAAAACACTTTTATGGAAAAAAGCAAGAAACCACAAAACCGTCCAACCAAAATAAAACAAAACAAGAAGAAATGAAAAAGACAATGAACCGGTCCATATACTTGTGGAAAATAGAGTTCATGAGTCCCATGAACATAGATGGGGAGTTCGTAAAGTTGAACAAAATTACTATGAAATTAAAGTTCACATACTTGTACATGAAATAAGTATTCTGGATGTCCTCCTCCTTCACCCTCAACTGGTGATATCCAGACCATAGGTTGATCATAGAGTACCAACCTACTCCCTTCAACTATTCAAAAAAATTGTCCTCAGGAGGGATTAACGGTTCTTGACAGTCACCTGATTTAGTCTCTGGTAGTCTATGCACATCTTGAAACCACAATCTGCCTTTTTCATGAACATGACTGTAGTACCCCATGGCGACAATCATGGTTGGATAAAACCGTTCATTATCTGGACATCTACATGAAACTGAAACTCACACAACTCAGAAGGTGCTATCCGAAAGGGATCTATCAAAATTGGATGGGCCCTAGGTTCTATGTCTATCTCGAACTCAACATCACGTCGAGGGGGTAGAGTCACAACCTCTTCGTGGAAGATTTATAGGAACTCACTAACTATTCTTAAAACTTTCTCCATATCTAAGTCTACAAATTCTACTGATAGCTCGACTTAGAAAGAAGGAAAGGGTTCCACTTGTTGGGTGTAGTCCTGGAAACATTGCTTTCTAATGAAATATATACATTATCCACCCATACTTGAGAAATAGACCCTTCTCCAAAAGCATTCGATAACAATGTGCATGGGAAAAATCTAGTCGATGCCAAGGATTACATCGTATGGATGAATTTATAGAGGAAGAAATTATCTACTAGATTGATCTGGCCCCAACATCAGTCTACATCTTCGACAAACATCAAACAAGCTGGTATATCTTCTATCAGGTGTACTAAACAATAGGGAAAAGTAAAGTTTCCCTATCTCTAGACCCAGGGAATGGGATATACTAGGTGCAATAGAAGAGTGTGAATCTCCTGAATCATACAAGGAAAAGAAAATAGTACTAAATAGACTGACCGTACCTCAAACAACTTGTGGCCCTATTGAAACTTCTACCATTATGGCCTACAATATCCCACACACAACCCATCTTCCCCTCAGATGTTGAATGCTTCCCTAAACATTCCCCGGTCAAGTTCCCTGAAGAGATCCCTAAGGTCATCCTCCTCCGGCATAGCCCACCCTTGGTGAAGAAGGAGCTCGCTACCCCTACTGCTAGAAGGGCCTCGCTGGAACTGCTACTACTAAGGTGGGTGCTGAACCTACCCAACCCTAATATAAAGCACTCATACAAGGCACTGATTCTAAATATTCCCACGACTACCATAGATAAAGCACATCAGTCCTAGGCCCATGGAGAAAGGGAGATGACTGGAAAATAGATACTAGAAATATTGAGGCCTACTCCCCATTGGTCAAACATAGAAGTCCCTGATGCCATAAACCTTCTATTGAAGGCCATTCCATTTGAAAAACTGAACTGGTTCCCCTCTCATGGAACACATACAAATTTTTTCATCCACTCCAATACATTTTCCTTCTTTTGAACTTCTAGGGACATCAGCAGAGTAAAGGGAGTAAGTCCATATGGAAGAGAAGGTTGGAGTGCCTCCTCTAAGTGCCTTCCTGTGACTCCTCATCCAGAAAGTGGTTCGTAGAAAAATTAAGGAGATCCTAGAACAGGATCCCTAACTCCCTCACCGACATACTCCCTTAATGGAGGGAGAGCAGCTCCTGCCACTTTTCTACCTTCATCGTGGAAGAAAGGAATCTCACCCAGAACTCCTTCTCAAAGACATTCTATGAAACCTCAATTTCCTTGTTCTCCCACCAGTAAAGCATCCACCCCTCTTCTGCTGCTCCCTACATCGGGATTACTACTATTATATCTCAATACTCTATCGAATCCCAGATCAAGATAAATGGGATCACCATCTCCTTGATCCATCCCTCCATCTCCATGTCTAATATTCTACCCACATACTTTCCTAGAGTCTACCACTACATGGCATAAAGCGTCTTCTACCACTGGTCATCCTCCTCCTCTCGATCAGCCATATTCTAATCAAATAGATCAACATACGAGGCCTAGATATCATGTACCACTCATGGATGAAATCCGAGTTCCATAGCTGAAAAAGCAGACAAGGAACTCTAATGCTTAGGTAGTGTGAAAAAATTCCTTTTAAATTTTTTTGAAGTTATTATTTATTTTTATTCCTAGAACACCCATTACACACAAGAGAACAAGTCATTATTATACATATACCTATCATAGTGTATCAACCCTGCAATCAGTGTTTCCTCACATGGTCATTCAGTAGGTCCTGATTCCTTACATCAAATCAAGGGGTCCCTAAAATATTGTGTCCTTGCCGGTATTTCCAAGACTATTTCATTCATCAAGATTACCTAACACTGTTTCTATACCATCCAATGAAATCATCACTATGCCTTACCCTGTACTTCATCCTATCTCTCAACCATCCCCTTCGATAGCAATCTGTCATGACCCTCCTTCTCCAAGATGAGGGAAGTGATGACAAAGTGCCATGCCCTTCCATCCTCGAGATGAAGAAGAGATAATGACCCCCATATCCTGCCTTCAGTAGGACCCAAAGTAGAGACTAGCACCAAGGGTTTATAATCTCACATAAATAGAAGGCATTACCATTTTTTATAGAAAAAGATCATGAGATAAGATGGTAAATCCTATCAACACCAAGGACTAAATCTAAAGGTAAATCCAAGAATCCATTCCCAGATGCATGTTCAAAATTAAAACTAATAAAATGTAAGACAAAAATCCCAAATAATTCACCAAGGAAATGAAACTAAATAGAAATAGTAACTATCTCAAAACCCGATCTAGTAATGTTCAGAATATTCTTCAATACCCTCCTAGAATCTTGAAAATAGTTTTACATATGTCGGGTGATCATACATGTATACTCATAAGGGAAACTAAAGCTAAACATGCACACATGAGGGAAAATTCTAATTCCCATGTGAGAAAATAGTAGAGCCTTAAGAACCTACCAAGGAATACTAAACATCCTAACTACACAAAGGTACCCTCACCCAAGTAACGTAAGTCAAGTAATGTAATTGTATAAGTGCATCAACATTTGGATACCCTGCACCACTTTCCCACTACTTAACTTCTCGTTCATAATGATCTAATATCTTGACATTTCCACTCTTCCCACATGAAACCCCACTACCACAACCTCCCCTCACAAACCTAGGCCTCAAACTACACACAACCATGCTCACAAACACCTAGGCTTGAACAACCACTGCCATGCCTGGAGACACTTGAGCCAAAATAACCACCGCCACGCCCGAAGACTACTCAGCCTCATCTCGAAGATACATGATAAAAAACATACCTGTCCCAAAAACACATGATACAATGGTTTTAAAAAACCCTTTCTCAAAGAGACTTGGATTGTAGTAAACCTTGAGCCATTAAATCCCTCCCGAATACACCTGAGCGGAAAAATCTGGATGTGGTTGGGAGGAAGAAAATCAATAACCAACCATCCTTCCCTCCACCGGGATGTTGGGAAAGACACCCTCCCCCACGAAGTGGAGGTGTTCAGAAAATAGTGCTCAACATGGGTTGGGTGAATGTATAAATCTCAAGGAACTACAATATATATATAAGTAAACAAACACTCAGCCCCATCCTATGGGTTTCACATGAATAGACAATGACCCCACACCATCATCACTTTTTCGCTACTCCTATATGCACAACCATACACCAACCACAGAAAAGAATAACCCCAACCAACTATTTGTTAAATATCTATTTATTTATCTAAGGGGATTAGCTTTAAATTATTATAACACCACCAGATAAATAACAATCAAACCCATACCAAGAAATTAAAAAAACTAAACTGCATTCCCACTACACAATAGCACAAAACTAGACTTGCAGTCTCACTGTACATCCCCATTCAACTACTACAAACTATCTTTCTTTAAAGTCATATCGCCCATTCCTTCTCTCACAACCTATCCATTCATCCCCACTTCCCAAACAATTCCACATTTCAATCCCACAACTCAACGATGCTTTTCATCCACAACACAAGTTATCTTTTTGTCATATTAAATCCTTGTTTAGTTCTCTTTTCAAGAAGGGTATTAATCCAATCCTTACATGTAGTCTTTAACATACCCAACCCACATGATGCACAAATAAAGAGGATAAAACAAAAACTCCTACTTGGATGATTCATATATCGAAGTTCCTTCTGGCACCAAGAATAAGGGATGGCACAACCCACAATAATAACTCCAAGGCTGAGCTGGAAGGGCTCTAGCATGGGCACATGACTCTTATTAGGAGAAAGTCTATAGGTGCACTAATAGAAACAAAAAGGAACAAGAATGAGAGTATCTTGGCTTAATAAGAGTCTGGATCCTAAAATCAAGGAGACCATTTTGATGTACGTAAAATTCGAACCGTGGTTTGACCCGTAGCATGGTGGTCTCACATGTTGGAATTAATTGTTATTTAATAATTCCCCTCAGAAATGGTGGAGATAGTCGAGAAGATGGATGTGAGTTGATTGATTAACTTTATATGGAGAACAAATGTAACAGGGGTGAAACTAGAAAAACAAGGAAAAACTAAAAATGAGTCATCGATGGGAGAGTCACTGATGTTGAGCTACCGACACTGCGATACCGACACTGACCTACCGATGCCATGACCTACCAATTCCCTAACCTACTGACGCCCTCACCTATAGACTTCGTGACCTACTGATATCCTAACCAGCTGACATTGATGCCCTTGATCTACTGATGTCAACGCCCCTAAATCACTAATGCTGATGCCCCAGACACACTGATGTCGACACATTAACATGTTGATACACTAACATGCTCATGCACTAACATGCTGATGGAAAAACTGAAAATTTAGAAATCTATTTAAGTAAACCACCGACAACTCCCAGAAGACCTCAACACTAGATTTTCACAAATGAAGGGCCTTGGGGGAAATTTTGGTTACTACAGATATGTAGTCAACCCCTACTTTTCTAGATAAGGTATAAGCCCCATTTATATGGTAATCCCTTACCAAACTCATATTATAAATAAATCATTACTCAAGATTTATTCAAAAATTTAATATAATTTTAACTCTGAATAAACAATAATTATTATAATTATTCATTACCCATGAATTATAATAAATAAGATACTTAATTTTTGTTGACCCTAAATAAAACTAATGAAATAACTAGGATTAAACTCTCAATATGTATGAAATAAAATTAATAATATTTAATATTAATAATTTCATAAATCAAATGAATATTAAAAATTTATTCTTTCTATAGTAATGAATTTTAAAATATGGAATTAATTTAATATATGAAAATTTCATATATTTAACAAGGGATGTAACAACCACAGATTGAAAATTTTATTTTATTTATTATGAAAATAAGATAGGGGATAAATAAGAAAAAACATGAATTTATGGATGAAAAACATAATGTATCCAAAGTTCATCCCCTTGAATGATGTTTATGTAGTCTAGAAGGAGGGTGACTAAAGCAGCCACTATAGCAGGAACTGTTCGGTACTGTAGCAGCCGGAACTATTCATCCATTTGGGAATTTGGGCCACCAGTTTGGGCCTCAGGTCCTGCAAGGCTTTCGAGCCACCCAAGGCCTTCGGGCCTGTTGATTCTCAAGGCCTTAGGGCCAATGTAAGGCCTTAGGGACACCCTAAGGCCTTCAGGACACTTGAATTCAGATGTACCAGTTTGACTACAAGGAATAAGGCTTCAGATTAGGATTCGGGGAAGGTGCATTCACTAGATAAGAGCTAACTAGATTTGGAAGAATTAGAAGGTATGTATTTTCCATCATTACCAGGAATGTGTAGCATTTCATAGGACAACTAGCCGACCATCCATGTGAAGGTGTAGTGCTGATATCATGACATTTTCTGGGGAGGATCAGTTCCAAGTTTTCTTGTCTAGGTGATTCCCTTTATGACCTATGTGTCATGTGATTGTCTTTAAGCCTTCAGTCCTGGTAAGGGTTCCACCTCACCCCTTAAAATTTGTATTATCAAAAATAATAAATAATGAAGGCCTTCAGGCCATTCCGACCGAAGGAGGGTGACTAAAATCAAATAACTAATTTGAGACTTTGTTAGGACACTGTTTGGAACAAGAACATCATCCACTATATTCCCATTATTATATGTATGATGCATTTATACATATAGTTGAAGTATGATTTGAGGGATGTTGGCTATATAGAAAAAGAACCAATTTCAATATGAGGATAATATCATCCCCAAAAAATGGTAAGGAATAAATTCACCAATATTTTACATTATCCATTTCTGTATATGTTGGTTATGACAAAAATGTAATTTTTAAAATGATTTGTTTAATAGACAGTGATATATACTCTATCACATACTAGAATATAGAAAACAAATATTGTAGGTTATCATTGGACATAGGACCCATGATAATTTATATCAGTGACACATATATCTCAATCAATGATATCAGATACTTATCATTATGATATTGTGGATAATAATTATCACATCCTTGAATTATTATAAAATCAACCACATTTCAAATAATGGGGTATGATATCTATATATATCTACCTTTTAATAATGAAAAACATAACATTTTCATTAAAACATAACTTATGATATTATTATATCACTCAATATAACACAATAACTGTTTTAATTTCTCAAATTCCAAAATTGTACATATAGTGATTTCCAATATTCATTTTAGTGAAATATGATCCATTAGTTAAATATTATCCACATCATTTTAAAACATATCATAGATTGCAAGATCCACATATCAGTGATTTTGATATCATGTTATTCATAATACATAATTTTTCTTAAAAATATATAAATTCAATAAATATTCATAATAGTAGATTCAATACCATAAATGTATATTATAAATATAAAAAATATCTACAATATTGTAGAAATATAATCCCAATGACAATATCAACTTGAATAATAATAATAGAATTGGATTTAGACGTATATAAATAATAAACCATATCATCAAATCAATATTCCATGTGTGGTGATTTTGATAATTATTATAGAGGAACAACCAAATTAATCTTATATTCTCATGTGATCTGCTAGATAGGGAATCATGATAAAATATTATAATATCACTCTATACCAAGAAATTTTAATAGCTACATTGTTGTTGAAGATATAATTATGAGCATGAGATTCAACTATCAGTTTATCATTGATGGATTATGTTTTATTAGGACATTAAACTCGTTATATATCCACCCTTCATTAAATAAGGATGTTTTTTAGATAACGTGTTCCCCTATGCTTGGACAATTTTATTCACAAATTTTTTTTTATAATGTGATAACATGAAACCACACATCCATTAATTTTTCAAAAATTTCAAAAATCAAATCAATATATTCAAACTTAATTAATCATGTAATGTATTGATATGGTTTTTATTATGATGATAATTCACATGGAAAATAATAATTAGACAAATTTAGTATGATATCATAAATATCACATAACTATGTATATCATAGGCCATAATATAATATATTTCATATTCTATGATATATCCTATTTATTTAAAAAAATTAATTTAATAATGAAACATGGCATTGTAATTTATTTTCATTAACTTCAATGAAGTTATCATTACCATCAAAATTTTCATACATTCTATTTTTATCATTGTGTGGTAATGAAAAAATTGGTAAACATGTTCCACCACATTCAATTAATCAAGACGTGTCATGTCAAGATGATTGACCTAAATGTTTTGATATATTTTTAAAATAAAATACAAATTATTATTAGTAAATGAAAGAAAATTCAAATTAAAAAAAATAGAAATAATAACATATTTATTTAAAATTTAATGATAAAAAATAAAAAAAAATCCTTGAAATAAATACATCAAAAATATAATAACAGGAATTATAGAAATAATTATATAATAAATATTTTAAAAGATTATAGTAAAAATAAATAAATAAATAATATTAATTATAAGGATTCTGTGATGGTGAATATTGTAATGTATTATTTTTCTTCCTTTTTGATTTCTGTTTCTTATTTCATAAATGGATTCAAATATTTCCTCAAAATTATCATTCGAGAAATGTAATTAAAATTTTGGTAAATTGATATAATACATAAAAGTTACATTTGTTTAAAAAAAGTTATTTACTAACTCCTCTAATGTCATAACACAATGGAGTCAATATCATCCATTTATATTGATCCTTATATTTTTAATGCATATAAGAATCTAATTTCAAGCTATGTGGGAAAAATCATGAATGTGTTTACTAATTTTTAAAAATATTGAAAAAAACATTTTAAATAATAAAAAAATAGAGAATGATATTTTCATGGTTTAGGGATTTTCACTATATATTTCCTACCTTCAAATATTGTTTTTAGATTTTTTATAAAATTGATGCAATTTTAGGTGAATTGAATTATAGTTTACCACCTTATTGAAAATTCATAAATAGAAATGAAATTCAAAAGTTATCATATTTTAAAAATATAAAATGTAATTATATAACTTCATTAAAGAATGAAATATGTAGTGTATTCTACACTTATAAATTTACCCTCAATTTACCCATTTTTCTCCTATTTGAATTTAGATTGGCGTGTAACTTAACTATGGGACGATAAAGAACTCTCTATGCATTCATTTTGGAGTTATAGCATAATAAAAAAATTTCACCCAAACACATTGAAACAATTTTAATCATAAATATATAGAAAAAAATCAATCCACTATGAATGGGTAATTAGAACTCAAACCCAATCACATTAAAAGGGATAAGTCATCAATATAAAAAAATCTTGTAAGTATATATCATTAATGTCGAATAATTTCCATTTCTTTGATCCTATTCTAACCAATAGTAAATTCCACCATTGAGCTTCCATTATTTTTTCTATCTTAAAATATATCCTTATACTCCCTTATGCTAACTCTTCTCCACCTTCATTTATGACTGAATGAAACAACACTAATGAAGAACACTAATATGGTCTAGTGTATATATTTCATGATCCTATACTACCACTTTAAAAACATTAAAATTATTTATCATTATTATGTGACAAAAATTATTTAGTTTAACAAAATTTGGATGATATCATTCCAAAATAATTATAATTCAATACCACTATGTGATTAATTCAACATTCCCACAAAATTAGCATGACCCTTCTTCACCCATTAGGGGGGCTTACAACTCATTTTTTCACTTTTAAAAATAAATTAAAATATTATTTAAAATCACCCATTTGTAAATTATTAAAAATTAAATATCAATAAAAAAATGGTTATAAAATGAATCAAAATAAAATATCACCTTAACATAAAAACTATTCATAAAATAATAATATCAAAAGTCACTAATACATGGACATTTTGTTTATCCCTAATAAAATATTCTCAATATTTTCAAGATATCAATGTATATTAATATATATTGTTATTTAAAATGGAAAAATATAATTATTTATAATATATGTATAGATAAAAATGGGTAATAGTTAAATATTAAATATTCTAACTACTTTGTAAATAATTACACCTAACGAGACTTCATGGTAAAATATATAAATAAATTTAATACATACACTACATTTTCAAGTTTTTAAAATAAATAATTTATTATTTTATAAAACAAATATAACAATTAATAATTTATATTGATAATAATTTATAAAATTAAATGGGTAAAATAAATAAATATGAACACAAGGACTTATAGGTCATACCACATCCAAGTAGATTCACTATAAGCATCATATCTAGGAGGGTTATGTGTTAAATCCCAATGGATCCATTTATATGCCCCATTTGGGGGTGGGGCGACCGATCTTCTTCATGTGATCTTGGGTAAATGTATGTACATGTGTGGGAATATGGGGAATCAATGGTGAAAGGGTAAGGTGTCCCTAGGACCTATATGGAAGCAGATGTGGTTGGTGATCTCAGGCCATAGTGCTCTGATAGTGTGAGCAGGCCCGGGGTGGCGGAGGTGTGTGGTGTAATGTGTGGGGAAGTGGACTTCAAAAATAGAGGTGTGAGATTATGTTCATGTATAGTTGGGGTAATTAATTGGAGTAAAATGAAAGGGTCAGTGTGGACCATAGTGGTTTGGGTGTGGTCGCGGTCCTATTTTGGTCTATTTGTTGGTCATGTGGTCCAGGGCCTTCATGCCATCATTTAGGCCTATTTTCTATGGTTCATTTTTGACATTGTAATGTGAAAATGGGTTATGTTTCTATTATTAAATTATAATTATTGTCCAATGTTAAATTCCCCAATTTAGGGATGGAGTTGGCTAGGGGTATCACGGGATCAGTGCATCCATGGGCCCCTTTCGGCCATTTTATTTGGCCTACAAGCCAGGGCTTTCAGGACATCTTCTGAAATTGTATTTCATTGGTCCTTCAGACCATGTACTGTCCCTATGGGCTAGGATTATATTAGAACTTTTTTTCTCTAGGCCTATGTTCCTTGTAATGGGTTTCCCACTACTCAAAAAGATAACAGTTTCTCCTTTGTTTATTAACAAAAAGTGGCTTTAACCCTAACTTTTAATAAAAATATGAACACCTTGACTAAGAGTTGGAATTATATTAGCTCATATACCTAGAAAGAAATGTTTTTTATATGATAAATTATCACAACATATTTTTTTGTTATGTAATAGATATTTTATAGTGAAAAATAAACTTGATAATGAGAAGTGTGATTTTGGTATTCGAATATAAGAAGGTGTGTGGGTTACTTGTTCATTATAAGAACATTATAAGGGGATTCAGGGGATGTTTAAATAATCATTGTGTAATTTTTAGAGTTAAATTAAATATGACTATAATAAATACTTATTAACAATCTAAAATCATAGAATCATTATATATAAAATGTTTTTAAGAATCCATGCTGTCAAACTTTATTTGAGTTTTTTAGAAAAATAATGATATTTACGAAAAATTCCTTTTTTATGGAAATGGTGTTTTTATTTAATAATTATGGTATTCATATTTTTATAATGGATCTCATAAAATTGAAATAATATTTGTATTAATGATGATTGAATTATTTAAAAGTGATATCATGGTATTTGTTTTGGAAATGGTTGAATTTTCTAATAAATTTTTATATACATTTTACATATTTGGTATGCTATTTGAATAAATTATAATGTAAAAATTATGTTAAATTAAAATAATATTTTCTATGTTCCAAATTATATACTTTATGTTAATTAATTCGTATCCTAATTTAAAATTCAACTCTCAACTTTTAAATTAGTTTTTAACGAATAAAAAATATTTTATTTTTATAAGAAAAATATTTTATGGTTCCATTTATGATATAACTCAGAGATTTCTTTTGGAGAATTTAATTTAAAAATGAAGAGTCTATAAATAAAATGATATAAAGTGATAATAAAATATCATTCATTTAAACTCATTTATGAATTTTTAAATTTTATTATTTTATTACCAAGATTTCAACGACTATAACAAAAAACATTAAACAAATACCCATGCTTTACTATAAATACCCTCTCAATCCATGAATATAAAACGATTTATGAATTTTTAATTATAAATTTATTTTAACACACAATTCTAGTGGGATATCCAAAATTTTGGAAAATGATTTAATTTCATTTAATTTAGAAATTAAAATCTAATTCATATTAATAAATATGATATAAATATCGTAACACTTATAATACCTTATAATGAAACTCTATTTTAAATTTTAGGAAGAAAAAAAGCACCGAACAATAAATTCCCTGTTCTTATATTATAAAAAATCTATATGAATATTATATTAAATGTAAAGGATCCACCAAAAATATCTTTATACTAGAAATTATCTTTGTAAAAGTGAAGAGATAGATAAAACACTTTGTTCATAAAATTATGAATGAGGTTTTTATATATTAAATGAAGATATTCCATCCTTATATATATGTTTCATAATTAATGTAAAAGTTTAAAAGAGATATAAATATCTCAAAGAATTATGTGAAAAGTTATTGTAACATTTTTTCCATTAAGCATTTTAGATTAAAAAAATCGATGAAATATTCAATTTCCATACCATTCTGTTTGTAACTTCAATAGATTTCATCTAATGATTCATGAAACATATTTGAAAAATGAGTTGGACAAAATATGATCAAGAAAATACAATATATCAAACTATATGAAAATTTTATATCGTATAGTAATCTTATAGATCAAGAATTTTTTCTGATATAGTTCAAACTATCTTAACTCGTAAAGTCTGATAGCATATAATTAAATATAGTGCTCATAAAATAATATGAACTGAGGTTCCCAAGTTATATGAATCTTAGAGAGATAACTGAAATGATTCCATATTTAAAAAAAGTAGGATCCATTTTATAAAAAGCCAATGTTTTAGTGAAGGTAATTTGATCAAAATTCATGACAATAACAAATATCTAATTCTGCATATAAAAACGATAAAAAATTAAACAAAAAACTATCCATTTATACCATAACATTGATGTGATATGAAAAAATTATGACACAACCCTAGGAAAATTATTATAGTTTGTTGGTGTTCCCCCAAAACTACTTCTAATAGGTAAGGGGTTTGATATTAAAATTGAGAGTATAATAACCCATATAAGAGAAATCTCCTTATAAGAAATCATGTAGAGAATGGAAAAAAATAAAAAACCTTGAAGGACATGGAAATGGTTATGACCCCTATCAAGAAAATATAATATATATAATATATACGCATCTATATCAAGAATTTAAAGGAAAATAAGAGCCCAAAAGTAGAGGTATAAAAATATCCACAAACCCCAAATATAATTACACACCAAAATTACAATCGGTAGGAAATTTATGATCAATCAATCTCCATTATATTTATCTAAAAGTATTTCATGCATAAAGACCCACATACACAATTCCGACACTATAATTTCCAAAAATCATCCACTAAAATTATCTTATAAATTTACAAACACAAAGAAAATGATACACATGTGTGTAAACTAGGATAGATGTTTCTATTTAGTATTCATCATAAAAAAATGAATTCAACTTGCCCATTCTTAATTAATCATTATAATATAATAATGAATAGTATAATTTAACTAAATAAATACATCCAAATTGTTCCTAAGGTAAGTTCAACCAAGTCTAGTATTACCCCTCACTATAGCACAAAAAATATCATTAAAACACATAATAAATATATAATATAAAACAAACCATTTAAAACCACAAAAAGAAGGACCCATGAAAACAAAAAAAATTAAAATAGTAACTTATAATCTAAGGAATAATCTCTCATTCTTCCATAGGCTAAATATAACATATAGGGAGTGGAAAAAATGGTCAATATTGGAATAACCCACCCCATAAGGACCCTACTTGTTCTGTCATTAAACATTGTCTCCCACTACAAGCTGACATTTAATAGGTTAGTGGCTAATGAAAATAACCAAAAATGTATATATCACATATGAAAAGCCAAATTCCACTAGAATAATTTATATAACCCTTTAATATAGATATATATTACCAATGGTAATTTAATTTGAATGTAAGAGATGTTAAACATCCCAAAATACATCCATGCATACACTAATATGCTGTTAAACCACAAGACCCAAAATCAAAAATATAACCAACCACATACAATGGATATGGGACTCTAAATCATTCCATCTCTAACTTCAATAATAATAATCTCTATCAAGATCCACCAGGAAACCTCTCCACCCACACTATGACCATTGTAGTCTCTAATGAATTGTGCATTGTTTTCATAGATGAAACATGCATGGACTTGAATCTTATATTGGGATGAGTCTAATTGGTATTGTTATTCATTTTCAATGTGTTGGTTTTATCAATAAAAATAAAAAACTATGGATGTTGGATTCATTATAGTTTAGGTAGTGGAAGCCGGATCACTAATGGTGGAAGGATTACATGGTTCTATATTTGGATTTATGGGTTAGTGAATTAGAAGTCAACTAGATTGGGTGAGGATATTGTATGGATCCTTTTATTTTAATTTTATATTATTTATACTGAATTCATCTTATTAATATTTCGTGACAAATTTTTGAAGCACAAAGTTATTAGTGGATCTCTTAAGGGAAGCTTGGAATCCCTAGGGGATTTAGAGGTTATGCATACGATTATATTGGATATAAACAACCATAAAATTTTAATGATGTTTAATTCATGTTTTCTAAAAAGTATTTCAACCAGATGACTGGTCATGTCCCACTATAGTGTTGGGGTGGGACCCCTTGTACACATTCTCTATGACATTGATTTAAATTATTTTGATATTTCCTGTGTATACCAATCATGATTGTTAATCTATATACAATATGATTAATAAAACATTGAACTATTTTTATCCAATGGATGTTTGACTAGATTTTCCATGTCAGATAAAACTATATTTTTCATTCATTCCTCAATTTATTTTTATTAGTTTAATAATTTTTAGTTTTTTAGTGTATGGAAGTGATTAGATTTGTTTATTTAGTATGTGTATTCTTTTATATTTTGATACATAAATGATAAAGGTTTAATGTATAACTTGAGGTACTTATAGATATTGTATGTCCATTGTTCATAGTATCTGGTGTTTTATGTCTCTATGTTCAATTGTGCAGCTCTATCCCTAATAATTGCTTTACGAGATATATTCAAATCTCAACAGAACAAAATCTGCAGAAAAAATATGTTACATTATACAATATTAAATTTATCTCAATTTATTTAGTTTTAATTCGTCATATTTTATCACATAAGAAGTATAAAAGAACTATTTGTATTTATTTAATGATAAAAACTTTGGTTTTTAGAAAAGGAAGTTGTTTGATTATCTCTTTTTGAAGGACCAAGAAGTTTCATTAACTGTAATTAATCCAGATGACATGGAAAATGAATAATGGGAGAGGTTTTATAGAATGGAAATTGTTCTTATTCTTATTTTATTTCCTCATAATGTATCCTATATCATCTAGGATGTGATGATATCAGTTTAGTTGATCAAAATATGTTTGAACTGTATGAAATTATAATAGTTATAAATATGATGTTATTGATGATAAGATAGTTCAAATTGAGACTATTAGAAGATATAAATATAACTAATCAAGTGAATTAATTTAAATTGATTAAATATTATTTATAATTTGTTAACGTAAAAATTTTGGAAGATTTATGGTCATTTTTTTGTTATATTCCCTCAAGCATGTTGGGGGGAAACGATAACTATCATGGGAAATTATTACATGGAATCTAACATGTTTTTTTGAGGAAAATTTATGAGATTTTAATAAATTTTGAAAATATATGGAGGAAGATATATACAATTTTTGTGAGTGAATTCAATAAAAATGGATGATGATGATCCCCTAATTGAAGAAGTAAGAGGAAATTAGATGATACATTATGTGAGAAGAGATGGGGTAAATTGGTTGATCCTACTATGATTTTTTATAATTATGGAAAGAGAGAGAATATCAATAAAAAACATAGGTTAATAATGGTAAATTATAGAAGGTAAGTTTTTATAATCATAAGTTTCATTAATTTTGTAGAATTTGAAAGTGGTAGTAGTTTATTAGTGAGTTTGTATGTTCTAGTGAAATTATGGATCAATGATTCTGGAGAATTATTTTTCACCATAGTAAAGAAGAGAAACATTTTCAATTATTTGTACACAGAATTCATAAATTTACATTTGATGGATGATGAGGATCTATTAATAATGGGTAAGTGTAATTTTTTGGTTCAGATGACAATTCTAAATTTCCTTGATATTAAGGATGTTCCGCACATACCAGGATTTATAAAACTTTTAACTTCTATTTGATATCTGGGTGAATAAAAAAATGAAAAATTCTTTAATAATGTAATCTGGAAGATCACTTGGGGATATGGGATTGAATTTAAAGGGATGAAGAATGGAACCATATATTTGATTGAAAAATATGATTGTGAAACGACTTCCATAAAAATAACTTTTAAATGATCAGAGATAAACATTTTTTGAGTAAACAATATCAATGAGAATAATGTGAAGTTCACAGTGTCTGAATTTATGTTAATCTACGATCATTAAAACTTCATTATATCTAAGATATTCATACATGGAATTTATATATTTTTTCAATATAAGTACAAGGACACCTAGGAACCAGTAGTTGGAACTAGTTTACATGGATGTTTTTGGGGTTTTCCCTACCTAATATTGCATAGGGTCACAATAATTTTGGAAATTCATTAATGAATACACAAGGAATGAATGATTTTTATTTTTTAAACACACATATAATATGTTTAATGTATTTTTAATTTGATAATGGTTCTCTTGCTTCCCAAAAAGAATGAAATTCACATGCCCATTCAATTTCTAAATCATCATTCTGTTGAGTCGGATTCCTCACAATTAATGGGAAACATTCTTTCTAAAGTGTTAGTGGTCTCATTGAAAGTTTCTATTTTGTCATCACATGTTTCATCTTCTACATCCGAGTTGTTGTGTGAGCCTACCGATCACTCATATAATTATGTTCTACTGGGTTCTTCAGGTATTATTGACCTAGTCATGATTTTGTTCACCCCTATGATCATCATATCATGCAATTGCTCTGTGAGGGTGAAAGGGATCATGGAGTTCGATCTGTCGATAGCGGAGCTAGGGACGCTATTGCATATCACAGATCGACATTAGTGACAAGATTGGGTCATGAATGGTCGACGATAGATTAATTTTGAAATTTTGTTACTTTCTAGATTTTAAGCAGCCAACATGTGCTGTTTTCCATCCCACATAACACATTTCCCATCCATTGATTTTATGGTGAGGATTTTGTGAACAGAGGTCGAAGGAGTGAAGATTTTGTGGAGGATATAGATTTTCTCTTTATAGATGGTCATGGGATGTTCATAACGGTATGGAATCGAGCTTGGTGACTGTTTGGTTGAATATATCAGGGCTTCAATTTCCTTTTCTTAATCCTATTTTCCTTCAAATTATGGGAGCATCCTTTGGTGGATTCATGTGTGTTGATGGTGAAACAAGAAGTATTTAATATTCTTCTACACCTACAATTTAAATGTTGGTGAACCATACATCTTCCCTTAGTAATCACATTCTAATTGAGACCGGAAAATATTTCTCTTAGAAGAAGTGCATCAAAAAGAATTCACCTCCCATGTACTATAATTTTTTTTCAATTTCAGGGAAATTTTGAATCTTATTACAGGTGAAATGTTAAAGACAAAGGGTATATCAGGAATTTGTGGTTCTCAATGATGAAGGTACCTCATGGATTTATGATCTTTTAGGTACTAATGATGTCATTATCTCTACTAATCTCTATTCCTTGAAGGATATTTCATAGTCTTGGTAAAATGATGTTCATTGTGATGTAAGGGGGACTTATAGAAGCCCATGTGACAATCCTGGATCTATTGAGGTTTCTATAATCTCTAATACTACCAATTAATTTGGTGAAGTTGAAGAGTCTGATGAGCCTTCTATTGCCAATGTGTTGAATTCCCCTTCTATTTTTATAGTGCATGGATCAAAAGATATCTCCACTCTTGAGAAAAAATTATCTGGTCCTGGTTAGGGGTAATGTCTCATGGGGTGTTGATGACGGTCTTACTTCTCAATATATGGAGTGTGTGTCAATGGAGAAATTTCATTTAGGGGATTCAATTTCATTTTTGGATAATATTTCTACATTCAATGTTGGTGTTGAGCCTTATCTTATAATGTATTTTATTATCTCAGATGGGAGAGTAGAAGATGGTTGTTGTAATTTCATTGTTATATCAAGTACATTGAAGAATTTTTGAATTATATTGAGGATGATAATAGGGCTACGAATGAGGGGTTGGTTCAGGATGCTAGTCCCAAAAATGATCAAGCTTGTGAATTTGAAGGTAGAATTACTCGTCTATGTCCAGAGAGGCCCCTAGGTTTTCACTATCAGTTTCTCCATACATCAGGTCAAAGGGTCATAATTCCAGAGTTACATTTGTTTTATTTCATCTATTATCATATGGAACAACATGGGTTTGTGATCATAGGCCAAAATTTCTTTTATGGTCGATGAGGTTTGTAAGATTCGTGTTTTTATCTTGGCCATTTTAGAACCAATGTAGAAGGATCCTTCTTTACATTTTCTTTCGAGGAGACTAGGTTTTACTCACTTTATGTATGGGAGACCATGTAACTCTCACATCTAGATATTTTTAAAGAGTAATGTCACTATAGAAAAATGGCATACATCTCACCAACATATCACAACAAATATATGAATGATAACCTCATATTTCTTCTTATTATTTATATATTATTGTTATTATATGTCAGATAAAGAAGATTTATTGTATAATTTGGACTCCTTTTAACAAGATAATCTTTGCTTAGTTTTTGGACCGAGTCTTTAATACTATATGTGACAGCTTGGAAAATAACTGAGGTGAGAACTATTTCTCTAAAGTGATGAATGAATTCAATTTATTTATGGCCTCAATAGTCCATATGGATATAGTTTATCTGGGATATCTTTTTATGTGATACAACATTAAAAAATGGAAAAAAATAATTTAGTGAATACTGGATAGGTGTCTATCAAACATCCAATGTGATGACTACATTCCTCATGCTACAGTCAATCCATTAGCTCACACCATACTTGATCACGACCTTCTTCTCATTCTTATTATTAGGGAGGGTATAATGCCGACTAATGTTGGATTCTCATCTATTTTGACTTGGGAGGAGGAATTCCTTCATATTGATTCAAAAAAATGATGGACCAATATTTTAGTGGAATGGCCTGGGATGAACTTATTGAAAATTTGAAAAATACATAGAGTTCACCTATAATATTTGATATCATTTAAGAAAGAAAAATAACTATTCCCTTGAAGATATAAAATAGGTAATTGAATGGATGGATGAGAAGATTTAGGAGAGTTGGGATGATGATGGGTTTCCCTTGATGATGGAGAAACGAAACATTTTTTCTAGAAAAATTGGAGAAATAGTGTGAAAGAAAGATCACTATGGATAATGGAGGGGGATATAAAATTAATGTACCTTTATACATACTTTATGTACTGGACATCTTCAAGGAAGATCAATATTTTTTAAGAGGAAGGATCGTACAACCCTGAGTGCCCCAAAGGCCTTCGTTATTTATTGATTTATGACAACCCCCCTTTAAAGGGATGACGGGGAACCCTTAAAATTCCCATAGGCTTAGAGGTTACATGAACCTTAGGTCTTAGTAAATATACATACTGTACTTGGAACTGCTCCCCCAGCTTCATCATCACGGTATTAAATCTCCACCTTCACATGGCTTGTTTGGCTAGGATTCTGGTGCAAGAATAGGTTGGCCCTGATGGCAATTCTATACCCTCTCTTTCTGCAAAATCCTTTTAGATTATGCTCTAGTGAATGAACATACTTTGAATACCCATCTGGTGTCTTCTCCTTGTATAGTCTGATTGGTCATTGAAGCACAATTTCAAGTTGCCTGAAGGCCTTGAGGTCGTTTGAAGGCCTTGAGGTGGCCCGGAGGACTTAAAGGACCCGAAGCCCTAACCAGTATCCCAAAATCCCAAACAGATGAGTATTTCCAGATGCTACAGTAATAAATAGTGCCTACTATAATACTTTTGTAGAAACATATAAATTATATCTTTGACCAGTTTTGAACTAGGTTCTCTTGGATGCACATGCCGAGTTCTCACCAACTGGGATGAGGTTCTTGTGAGGATGGATCATACATAAGGGATGTGGAAGTGACTAGAAATATAGATGAAAAGAATTTTGATAACTTTTTAACATGGGCCTAGATTATCTGGTGATGGAATCATAATGAAAGTTCCAAGAAATGATATTTCTTTAAGCATCAATCTAAGGTTGGTTAAAGATATTAATAATGATCACATAGATGATATTCCAAATGAGGATGATATAAAATATCTATCTTTTCCCAGAATGATGAGAGTGCACAAAGGCGAGCTGGAGTTCTGGGGTCCTTCTATGTCACTTTTTGGGAGGTCATATCATCTCAGGTGTCTGAAGTGGTGCAATAGTTATTCATACGGGGCCATCTTCTAAGAGAGGTTTATGCTTCTAGAAAGGATCTCAACCATGAAGTTAAGGATCTAATTAACATCAATCAATACAGGATAATTTATCATTATAAATTTTATTAAAATTTTATTATAAGTATCTTAAATTAGATATTTCTCTTGATTATACCTCAGATAATTTCATAATAAGAGAAATGGTTTATTTAGGGAAGGATTATTAGGGCATTGTGTCTATTTTTAAAGAGATGGTGGATGATGTTAATATGAAATCAATTGGTTTTAATATCATGATCAAGGAGGACATGGAAAAAGCATACAACAATATAGAGTGGGGTTTCATTATAGAATATATGAGTTTATTTGGTTTCAAAGGTTGTACATGTGATCTCATGTTTAGGTGTTATGATTCATGGTGGCTTACTATTTCTCTTCTGGGACTGAACTTTGGTTTTTTCAAATTAGTTAGTGGAGTTTGACAGGGGGATCTAGTTTCACCTAGGCTCTTCATTATATCTTATGAGGCACTTTCAAGAATCTTCAATCATAGGATAACCTAAAGAGATGTGATATATTTCAAGAATAGGGATATGGTAGGTATCATATCTCTTCTGATGTTTGCTGAGGATATATGATTTTTTCAAAATGTCAAGAATAATTACATTGAGGGATTTAATAAAATTACAAAAAAACATAGTGTTTAGATCAGGAAACATCAGTCTTTATAAAATATTATATATATCTCAAAGGCATGCTCAAATCAACATGAAAGTCAAATTCAAGAGTGACTTGGCATAAAAACAAGAAAAATTTGAATGACTTACCTTGTTGCACCTATTTTAGATGGAAGAATCGAAAATGTGATTTTTAAGGATTTAGTTATTCAAGTGACAAGTTATATATATTATTTTAAAAAATGAGATGATTTCATTTGGGGGGAGGATAATACTAGTTAATAGTATTCTAACTTTCATGAAAATTTATATTTTCTCTATTATTAAGGATAAAAAGGTACTATTTTGGGGTTAGAAAATATCATGAATTAATTTCTATGGGATATGAAATAGTAAGGGAGAAGTCATTAGTACTCATGGAAAATAACGGTGATAACTTTAGAGGAGGGAGGAGACACAATACATAACATGTATATGATTATTCATGGGATGCAAGGAAAATTTGTGTGGGACAATATATAAGGTATATATGGAGTATCTGTTTCAGAGTGGCAATACAAATTATAGGAAGGAAAATTGGGTAGGCTCTCCCTTATATTCTATTGGATGTCCAATTATAGAAATCAACTTCCATGAGGCCATCTTACAGTAGATATTCATGTCAACCACACTAGATGAGGAGAAAAGGATTAAATTTGATTGGATAATTCAAGTGGATGAGAGAGATATACGTGAATTCAAATTTTTAACTTCTTGTGGATTCTTCTCTCGAGACTACTGCTTGAAGTGGAATGGTGAAAGTTAGCCTGATATTTTGGAGACTAAATTATGGTGGAAGAAAATCCTAGTGACAATAAGTTTTCTAGTTTGGAGAATCTGAAACAGAGCAATTAAAATTAAAGAAAAACACTCATAGGAACGAAGTGCAGATGGATTTAAATGTCTTCTATTGTGAGAAGCCCAATATTGAAACCACATGGAATCTATTTTATTTGGGAGAAATTGGGATATTTTTTCATGGAATCTTGTTAGGATGAAAATGGGTCTCTCATTATCGAGTGACGGCATGAATTGTTTTTGATCTCCTGGTTTCACGAGTCCAAGAAGCGATATCATACTTTCTGTCCTTGGGTATTGACCTTTGATACTGTGTGCTAGATACTATAGTAGGATTATAATAGGAGAACTCATGGTACACATTTCTCTCTTATGTTCCTCAATTTCTTCATTATATCATTGATTGATGAATTGAGTACACAACATACTAGGGATGAAAATATAGTCTCCAGTAGAGGACGGAGTTACAAGTTAGTGACAACAATAGAAGGATTTGATAATGGGAAACAAGGAACAAGGGTCATGTGGAGGCCCCCTCAGATTTGATTTAATGTAAATTTTTTTGTATCATTCAATAAGCATTTCATATGTGGAGGTGAGTTGGTTTAGGATAATAGGGGATCAATTTTTATTCATTACATTTCATATATTGGGATAGAAAATTCCAATTAATTTGATGTTAAATCCATGATTAGTTGCCTCTTTATTTCTAGGTTTTATGGAATACATTTTTACTCAATTGAGTCCGACTCAAAACTTCTTGTCAATTTCATAAGATGAAATGACAATGTCCCATGGTATATGGTGTATTACATTTGGATGTGTATTTTCTTTCTAAGAAACAAAATAGATATTTATCACACTTTTAGGGAGGGTAGTTTCACTATCAGCAAGATTTCACTTAAGGTATATCCTTATGATTGTCCCATTATTTTCCAAGATATAAGATCACATTAAAATGATTGTAATTTAATTGTCATTAGTGATTCTTAGTGGATTTATCACTTTAAACCCCCTCAAATTTATTTTTTTTAAAGTAATTTGTGAGTGAGTTAGTGAAAGGGAATGCTTGATTATTATAAAATAAAAAATTTTAATTGCTTATGTTCATATAATAATGGTGAGTTTAGTAGATGAAAAATTCAGAAAATCAACATGTGAAAAGGTGTAATACATTGGAATACTATACCAAGAATTCCAGAATATAATTCATTGGATTAAATATTTATTTGAATATTAAGATAAAAGTTTTTAATTATGATTTTTCAATCCAAAAAAAAATCTATGAAATTTGGGTGTAACTGGTAGATTATGAATCATACATTGTTAATCTAATTCAATTATACCTAACGGAGAAAAAACTTCTAGAATTATTATACTATAGAAAAACACTCAACCATATAAATGTTTTTGTAATTTATTCATATGCCTATATATATTTTAAGGATAAAGATAAACATAAGTAAAAAATTGAAGTTATCCATTTTTATTGGATATAGATTTGGAAAAATTAGAATTGGTATTGGGATGATGATGAGGCACAAGTAACCAAAATCCAAAATGTTCTCTTCAATGATATGTTTTTGAAAAAAGATTAGAATTTTGTGACGCAAAAAGTTGAAGGTGTAGATTCAAATGAAAAAATCCATGCTGATCAGAATGCGAACTATAGATAGAAAAAAAGTTCTAAAGACTTTATAGTGTAATGGAAATATGAAATTAGAATAGAAAAATATGAATCAAAGATAATTTGGCTTGATGAATCTTAAACCAGATAACTAAAACATTACAATCATTATGTTTCTCTATGTTATATGGTTTAACTATATTTTACATTATAAATTTTGATAAGAATAATATCATTTTCCAAAATGTATGTAGTTGATTAAAACTTCTTTCCTTTGACAAATGGAGTGGATCCTTAGAGCCAATAATAAGGTCTCAGAATTAGTGATTTCAGAAATTTTGAGTTATCTATGAAGAATGAGTAATATTTTTTCATGTGAATGAATCTTGAGAGAGAATAATATTTCCACATGGAATAAAAGTTCCTAATAACAAATGAATCCTTTCATTAAAAAATAATCTCATGGATATAATAAGTGTAAGGAAGGCATGATGGTTTAGGTATTTTAGTAGAAATAAATCACTCTAAAATAATTTCATTAGTATTTAGACCTATAAACATATTTAAAATGTTGATTGTGGTATTTTATAATGATTTAAACTTATAAAAATTGATGTGAAGATAGATCTTCTCTATGCATATTTCTAGGGAGGAAATTTACATGAATTAGCCAATAAGATTCATAGAATAGTGGAATAAGGACATATTATGAAAACATAATAAATGTATATATAGAATGAACTAGAAACATAAATAATGGAACCAAAATTTAAACACTTTCCTTGTGAAGATGTGTTTCTTATGGATAATCATAGACCAGTGTGGCTTCTGAATGGATGTCTAGGTAGGGAGATTCATCCTATTAGTCTTTCACATTGATGATATAATTCTATTAGGTCTACATATTTAAACTATTTAGGGTTTGAAGTGTAGGTTTTGAGGAATACATGAGGAAAAAAATCACACATAGGCAAAAAATTCTTGGTGAAGAGGATTGAATGGTATAGTAAATTTGGATGTTTAGTGTGGTATTAGACGAATTATTTCCAAATGATTATGGAGTGATTTGGTATATATAGATGTTGGAAATTATCAACCTCCTTGGTTTGGAACCTCAAATTATCTACTGTGAAATCAGAAGCAACGGATGATGAGGCTATATACATGTCAAAACGTTCTATTTACATCATTGGTGGTATGTATTATGTATTCCATGATTTTTAGTCTCCCAAACATTGCATAATAATTGAGAGACATTATTTATTTTTTCTAATATAGGGAATTTTTGCTGGGAAACAAAAAAATTAATAATTAATTATATCAATGGAATAGGAGACTAAACATTTTCCTCTATGATAGATGAAATTTTAGATGGTAGTGTTGATGTAAACATGGGTGAGATTCAAATATTCTGAATATAAAAAATAGTTTTTTCACCAATGGAATAATTCCATTGTTATGGATTTCATGAATGTAACTAGTGGTATCTTTGTCAATAAAAACTATAGTATGTGGAAGTAATAAAAGTGGAGAGAGAAATAATATTGTTGAGCCACATATCGTTTTAACTCAAATGGATATAGTAGGAGGAATCTCTGAACTATGAGAGTATGAGTGCAATACAGTTAGAAAATTTTCTATTATTCCATCCACAAATGAAAAAAAAATTAACTTAAAATTTTATTTCATGTAATTTTTTCTAGAGGATAAGGATCCTGAGCTATGGAATATAACAAGCACGTTAAATCTAGTGGACATGTTTTCCAAGGTGTTATTTTAAGAAACCGGGATGAAACATTATTCCATAGTGGGACATGGGTAAACTGATTGGGAAAAAGACATTATTATAGATCAAAATAAAGAAAATTATACCAATGTGTTAGAGATATACAATGGATTTTCCTGAACAAGTCTTTTAGTGTGATAATTTTTGTACTTTGAAGGCTGGTCAAGGTATTGATTTTATTAAATATAAAAAAAACTTCACACAATGTCTTCAATCTAACTCATGTTTTGACAAGAGGATATCCATTTTTTGGTAAGATCAGATAGTTCCATCCTCTAATCGCTGTGTTTTTATATTGTCATTAGACCATATAGGGTGAAAAAAAGTTATGGTCATATCATGTTCAACCATTTATTCAATATGCTAAAGTCATTCTAAGTATGTATTTTGGTAATGGATTGAAGGATTAGTTCATTAATGGATCTCGCAAGGGTTACATGGATTGTTCATTGTCTTCCCGATTTAGGTAACAAGTGGTATACCAAATCCAAAATCATTAAGGTTCAATGATGGGTAATCTATTTTTTAAAATGATAATGAAACCAAAATACAGGTAGGGTTCCACTATAAAGGTGGGGTGGAACACATGTATATATGTTCTATGGAATGTATTTAAATTATTATGATATTAGTTGTAGTTATGGATTATGAATATAAGTAATTATGTTTTCATATTAACAAAAGATGAAAGTGGTGTTCTTTTATAGACATAAGACATAATTTTTTGAACCACATAAAACTAAAGTGTTCTTTCTTATTATATTTTATTTCATTTATGCGAATGTTATTCTTGAGTTTTTTTATTTTTTGAGAGTTTTTAGTGAGTTTTGTAGAAGTCATTGTCTTTTTATCCTCTAATAAATTAAATTATATAGGGAAACATCAGATTGGTGCAACATCCAGAGATTATGTGTTCAATATTTATTGAATTTAATTTTTTTGTGTCTAGATGATCGTTGGAACATTTATACCCCCAATAAGTATAAATATACACAATAATATTACCCAAATCCAAAAAATAATAAGAAATTATTTTAACTCCAAATTGTAGAAACAAAATAATTCGTTAAGGAAATAGGTAACTAAGTTCACGTTCGTATTCAATCATCACAGTTGATTTCTAAAAAATAGACATGCTGAAGGGAAACAAAATTACAAATAGAAATACTATAAACCCTAGTGAATAGAAACTATTTCACCATATAAATTACACATCAACCCTCTTTTTTATTAGTGGGGTCCACACATCATTAAATAGGGAATTCCCATTAAGGGGGAATCGACCCTTTGAAGGAATCACACCTAATTGTGTAGTATGTTCATCAACCAATGGAATTACCTACTCCATAAGTTGATGACACATTCCTTGTCACTAAGGGAAGTTATGCACTCCACTAAATATATTGATGATGTGTTCCCAGAAATTGGTATACAATTTGGGGTTATTGAAGGGGTTTTAAGAATTTAATAACATGCATTAAATATTTTAAGAAGCATTAAAAACCTTAAATTAAATATCACCATGCTACACAAAAATAATGCCATATATACTAAAAATGAAATACATGTACCATTAACTGAATATGGTCAAGACTCCTTCATTCATTGTGGTTGATGAAGATCACTCAAGAACAACCAAAGAACTTTCCCTATGGATTGTATGCAAAGATCAACCAAATCACCAAATTATTGGGCAGAATCCTTCTTTCATATAAATGTCATAGTATATGTAAAAACATAATGATAGGCGAGAAAGAAATATTTTGAGTAATTCGACAATAATAATTGGGAAAGAATTTCAAGAATGAATTACAGACATATTTACATCTATATATAGTCCTTGGGGACATTCCCTAATTCTCATAATAATTTTAACAAATTTTATGAAATATGCGAGTAAACAAAAATGGTTATGACACATTTCAACCCTCAAAAATTGAATTATTCACATTGTATCATTGTATGAAACATTAGTGATAATGATAGATAATGAAAACGTGATCTAGAATTCAACACATCACATTGTAATAGCTTTTTATTCAAATTATTCTAGCGTTATTTTATAATTTAAATCACAACTTTATAACATTCCTATGTTGTACATGATGACTTTCAAAATTAGACGGAATACAATAACCTTATATCATATTTAATTCTATACCCAATGAAATACAATATTTTTTTCACATCACAGATATTATAGAATAGGATATCCTCTATATCATCTCATATGATATAACATGAATACATAATAAGTTTATAGGATTTGGGGTATATCTCAATCAATATCCCAGTTTCATTAAAGCCTCATATACTTTTTTATTACTAAAAATTATATTATATGAAAAAAAGTAGGAAATAATATCCAAAAATCAATTTAGATATATTCCAAAACACTTTTTGAATGTTAAACTCATAATGGATCACATCATATGAAATACCTTGTCAATTTCCATCCAAAAACATTTCTGAATAAACTATAAAACACTTTTAAAAAGCTCAATGAGTTTTAAAAAAATATATCTTTATTCATTCAACAACAAAGAGTGGCCCCATGGACCTTTTTTACATTAAAAACATGTATGAATTTCTGAATTCATAATATAAATAAAATAGTGGCCTTTTGTAAAGCATTAGTGCTAATCAATCTAAAAAGTGATATATAATTATCTATATCAACCACATCTATCTCAATATTTTTTGTAAGAACCCATTTCCTATATTGGAAGTCAAATTTTGGAGTAATGTTTAATTTTTTAGTGGATGGTATTAATTTTGAATCGGGTTTCATAATGAAATTTTAAAATTCTTGATGTATAGGAATGTATTTTTTCATTTTTTGGGGACTAAGAGGTGCTTTGGGTTATTGGATGAGTCTCAAAATATTCAGGTGGAGTTTTAGTTTTTTGTATTTTTCATCTGAGGTTCCTGTTTTAGGTCCCACAGTGTAGAGAAAACCATGATGATATCGTTTCTACGCCCTTTATAAGTAGATTCCAACAGCTGGTATTAGTGGAACCAAAAACATGCAACAGTTACCTTATTCATGATGATTCAAGAACCTCCTTTCCAAAGGTAGGTAGTCACTAGGAAATGGATCCCAAAACTCTTAGGGACTCACATTGGTCGAGAGGATGGGAGGTTGGGATCATTGAACCTTTTTAGGAAGAATTAATCCATACATTGGGACTCTCTTATAGATTTAAGTTGTATTTTTGAATCCATTATTAAATACAAAATATGAAATTAATCACCCTTAAATTAACAACCAATTATTACCATATATGTACTTCATAATCTTCAATATGTATTTGAGTTTCTCTATCTATGGGGATACTTGTACGTATCCAAGGTTCTCCATCAATGGAACAATTTTCAAATGGATTAGAGATTATTATGTCATTTATATCCATAATTATTATCTTAAGACACATAGTGGGTGATATAGAATTTACCATCATCTAGTTAGATGAGAGTCGTTTTAGTTTTGGGACTGGATCCATGATATGGGCTTCCTATGTATCCATTTAAAATATATTATAGACCGTGTAGATCAAAACCACTTAATGGGACACATCTTACCATTAAGGAAATGTAATAAAGACCACACCGTGCATTTTAATATTGTTTCCCCGTGATATCTAGGTGGAATGTGCATTCTTGTGGTTGGTGTTTGTCTTATGTCGAAAAATCCCAAGGGACCTAGATGAAATGTATCCTCCAAATATGGATATGAACCAAAAATGATTAGTGTAAGTTTGAGGTATTGGGTTTGAACATCCTGGAAGCTTATTACATATCCCATTTGTATGGGAATCAAATTGAATGTAGTTTGAATCAGTTAGGATTATACCTAATATTAGGCCCTTTCCATTGCCTCGTTATGAATCTGACCCTTTGAGATATATACATAGATTTTTTGGATTAAATAGAATAGTATACCCTTTGTAAATGTGGGAGGAATATCTGTAAAAGGACCCTTAGTCAAGTAATGTACTATGTAGATTTTGTGATCATCACTAACCTCTAAGCCCAGCTGGGTCATGCACAATGTGAGAAAGAAGTGGAAGTTGATTATCTATTAAACTAAACAATATTATTTTTCTACTGGTGGATGAGGTAGGGTTTATAGAAGGTTGGAGGGATTCAACATCCTAGAAGAAAGACTAGGGGCTTACTCTAGGAGGGATTCCCTAAGAAAGATCCTCCCCTTATCCCATTTTGATTGGTGGAAGATGGTATGAGATATGGGATACAAGAAATGGATATAATCTCTCATCCAAATAATCCACCTGTCACTATTTCCATGTTTTGGATCATCATTACCATATGAATGTATGAATGAGAAAATAATAAGGATTCCCATTATTAGGTAGGTTAACAGTAGGCCGACATTTACCATTGGAATTTATGATCGAGAGGACACCTTGGTGTGCCCAATAATCTGACCACGTATATTTAGAGGCTTTGGAGGGTGGCTTATCTTGGCCCCCCTTGGATGGGAAATCTAAGGAAAGTGGTTATCTACCATTGTTGGTATGATAAAGGGCTCAGTGCATGACTTGTACAGGTAAGGTCTAGGTGGATATAAGGTGTCTCATATAAATGAGGCATGGGAGAACTATGGATTATTTTCCTAGGTGATGGATATAAGTGTTGAAGATGCTTCACTCAATATATGGGTGGTCAAAATTGATGATTTTTAACCCATTTGATGGCTATGTGATCTTAAATATCCTTTTTCTAGGTGAATGTTGGGTGAGCATGAAGGTGCTTCACCCCGATGATGGTTAGGAAATCTTGAAGGTTCTTCACCCTGATTATGTCTTGGAAACCATAGATTAAGAGAAACCTAGGAAAAGACACTACATCAAGGGTTTGCATAACCCTATAGGGGCCTCTTCATGAGATTCTAGTATGGGCCCATGCATGCAACTAGCATTGAATGGGGTTTCCAACAGAGTAATTTTTTATTAGGTGGAAAAATAACCTTGCACAGGTCTTTAGTGTTTCACACACCAAAGGTAGTCAAATTTCACTACCATCCTTAAATTCCTCTTTATATGAGGCATTCATAGATACCTAGAAATTTTTGAGGAACTAAGCGATGGACAAGGGTATATGGAGCTTCAAGGATTCTTCTGGTATTCCAAAAATTACAGATGAGGAGATGAAGGGTCCGATTTATAGGTAATTTTGAGACCCTTAGTGAAGGAGTTAGCTCACATCAGTTTGTCACATTGGGTATCACATAGGGGTAACCTATGCATGTCTCTTGGGCATGGATATCTAGTCTAATGTAGTGACACTATTCACACAAGACAAAATAGTGCGGTCATGCTTGTTGGGAGTTTCCCATGACTACCTAAGAAGGTGCATCCGAACCTTGATGTTTTTCTCTTCTCTTTTACTTGAGGTATTTTACCTTTAACCTATTGATTCTCAGTGAGAATAGGAGTATCAAAAAACTAACCCCCCTATGATTGGATCTGATCAGAGCAATATGGTTTGATTTTGAGGTATAATAATATGGGCATTAGTTCACCCTTAACTCACTAGTCTCTCAATATTTGTGAGAATTATTGACTATGTTATGTGAAAGGGAGGCAAAAACAAATGGACTAGTAAGGGTCATCATGTTGGGTTGTTATACAGGTTTATCCACCAAGGTACCAGTGTGCCAATTAATATCATTTCCCACCTCACCTTCATTCATCTCACTCACACTATTATCTCATTCCACCCTCTCTCATTGCATTATTTCATCATGAATATTCTTTTAGCTTCCACCTGGTATGTTTATTGTTCACTTAATTAAGACACTTGGGTGGGAACCTAGGTGAGCTTACCTTGTTATGGAATCTTTGCTATGTGACTTGGGTTCAGCACATAAGTTTCATGCCCTTGGTCAAGAACATGCACTAGGTGTCCTGTGATAGGAACCTGCAGGAGGTGGCCATATTTGGGATCCTGTGCAAGGTAGCCTTTAATAAATTCTGGCACTGAGAATCTAATTTAAAAATTTTCCTCTATATTTTTCTATATTAATGAATGAAAATTTTTCTCCCAACAATACTTGTTTTAATTGTATCCTTCAGATAACATTGATACTGAGTCATTTGATCAAATGTAATTTTTTTAATGTGCAGATTTTATAACGGTAGGAATGGGATAGTGATATATTTTTTCCTAGGTCTTTAGAATTAGAGATCCTAGTTCGATTATTGTTAGAATCGCATAATAAATTTTATGATTTTTTAGTCTTTTTCATCATCACCCTATATTTTCATATATCATAAATGAATAAGTGTTAGAGAGTGAGACTTTTCTTTTTCTTAGGATTACCGCTATGATTTTAAAACCTAATAAGTTTTTGGACTATTTTTTCATTGCATGATAATTTTTTTCCTAAACCATAAAAAGTGCAGGTCGAGCGATCTGAGGATGAACTTGAACCCAAGTTTATCTAGGAGGCTTTTCAGCTTGGTGAGGACTACATGTATTTTTGTGGGAATTTGAAATTATTTGTAAGCTAGAATAATGAAATCATTTTTTAGGTCGAAAAAATATAACAGTGAGTTATTGAAGTAACAACTCCATTGCACTTTGTTGGAAAAGTATTTTCCTTCACTATTTAGGCATACAAAGGGTCGTTTTAATTAATGATTTTGTTATTTCTACTTCTGAAGAAATAAATTAGGAAATTTAAATAAATAATAACCATGGATAACACATTAAAAGGGGTTTTAATCATTATGTTTTAGGTATTATAGAGATAATATGTGTTTCTACAGAGGTTGAACGTGCCTCTGGTCAATAGGCTGTTGGGGGAGACATAGGCAGATCCAAACTAGGGAATATCAATGCATTTAAAAAAAGGGATTCCTTAAGAATATTTTATTCCTTCACTGATAGATGGATAAATATTATGGAGACTATATAAATAACCACATACTTCATTGATGTGAGAATCAATGCATTTTGGTTCTTTAGGGCGGTGTGGTGGATGAATGGAACAAGAATGAAAGGATCCTACTAGAAAAAGGTTAGAGAATCATGTAGTTTAATGTATTGTGATCTGGATCTGGATTATTTATTTTAATTTATTATGGTATGTATGTTAATTGATGATATTTAATATAACTTTTATTGGGGCAAAAGATCGGGTATTTTCTATTTCTTGGTGATATGACCAAGAATCTTCCATAATTCTTATCTATGATTAGGTAAAGTTGTAAGATAAAATATAGGGGATTTTGGATCTGAAATGTGATATGGGATAAGTATGCATGTAATGAATATAAACTTTTTTTGAAAATTTATTTACAACCTAGTTTTATAATACATTACATAGATAAAAGAGGTTTCTCCTAAGGATGAATGTTCCTCTGGTTGAAAAGCCTTTTGATGGAGACTTATGAAAAGATAAATTGGGATGTATCAATGCATATTCATGACAAAGGTATACTCAGTAATTAGAAATTACATCATCTATGGATGGGAAAATCTTATGGTAATTTGTATTTCCCTAGGCATAAAGTTTGATTTTCATAAGGAAAGACCAGTATATATGATCCGATATTCACTATGTATCTCATAAAAGTGTGAATCGAGTGAAACATAGTTCTTGGATTAAGGGGTTTTGGGAGAAGAACACCCAAGACTATGATCCACTCAAGCACGAACTGAAATTATGTACAATTTAACATTTTTCAGAAAGGAATTCAATCATATAGTTTATTATCACATGTTAATGGAATTTGGAGTGTATTTTATTCTCTTGAATCTAGGACATTATTAACCACGACATGAACTCATAGATATCAGTCATGCTACAAATACTCAACCAAAACTCTGAAGAACGTGGGAGTTATGCTCAGTGTTAGTTCTATGAAATGGAAAAATATTATTTCATCACTTTGAGGGGATTTAAATAAAATTTCATGGTCATTCATATATTGTTTTTGTTGGAAAAGGTTATATGATTTAGTAATCTATACATATCTCATAGGGGAGATAATACAGTAACAGGTAGTCTTTGAATGATTTTAACATCGAATGAGAGGGATGTTAACAATGAAATTTAATGTCAGGTGGTAAGGAAGAATGGTGTATTATAGGTTTAGGTCATTAATATATGACTATAAATATTGAAACAATGAGTGGCATAGGGCTTCCTAGGACAAGGATGTTCCAGCATACGTTGGAAATGAATAAAAAAATTATAAACCATGATCTTGGGGGGTTCTTGGATCAGGAGAACCGATATGGGAAAAGAATATAGGGAATGACCGTGGACCATTTTTAAAAATAGGCCTCCAACATAATGTTTTTAGGGATTAATGCATAATTAAAACATGGGTATCCTCAAGAATCATATATTCTGTAATTGATGTCTAAATAAATTATGTGGATATTGGAATTTACCTTGGAAAATGAGAATGATATGCATAAGTGATGTGTCTGCACAAAAAAGAATAATATTTACCATTATTGGACATGAAGTGTGAATTTCATTGTACAGATATAGCCTATATATAGGGGAGGGTATATTTTTATCTATGATGGTCACTTGACTGAGGGAACCATAATTAAGATACCCTATGTGGATTGAGGTCGTATATAAATGGAAAGGGTCACACACTCTTGAGAGGACCAGTTTGAGATATACCTAACACTAAGAGGGGGTTGAATCAGTGTTGGGGACATTTTAAATCAATTCCGACACTTATCCCTGTACCTCTTGACCTATTAAGATCTTGATTCTCTTATTCTCTTTTCCCAGTCACAGGCAATAATAGAAAGCAGTAAAAATATGAACCCAATATTTTTACACGTCTCACCACTCAATAAGAGTAGCTACGTCTTTGACATGCATGGGTATGATTAGTTAATAGATTCTCTAATATGATGTGATATGAAATTACAGTGGAGTGGCTAGGAAAATAATTATCTAGCCAGTGTGAGTCCCTACTCTTTTAAGGGGGTTGGGAAACAATCCTCTCCCCTGGATTGGTGATGACCTATCCCAACTTGCAACGTATAGCTGGTTCTTTATACTGCCTATAGAGATGGTCTTCTTTCTTCTTTAAAAGGAAGGTTATGCACTTGGACTTCTTTAATGCTCTTCACTTTATTACATGAAAAGTAGTAGGCAATAAATTCTTCCTTCTTTACTTCTCTTCATCTTAGTACAACAACCAACTACACTAAAACATTGTCTCTATTCTTGGTCTGTTCTTCTTCTTCTTCTTCTGCTTCTTCAATGCAAATCCAGCTGCACTGAAACCTACTCTTCTTCACACATTCTCTTTTTGTTCAAAACCATCTTTATTGAGCTCTTCTTATTCTTCTTCTTTATAGAATCACAAGTTATAGCTTGCATGCCAATCCTTACTTGTGCGCCACCCTGCTTCAATTCCTCCCTGCTTTCACTCCATCAAATACTTGCCCGCCACAATTGTTCACAACTAAAAACTTGCGCACAACATTTACTTGCGCACCATTCTGTTTGTGCGCCATTCTACTTGCACTCCAATCCTTACTTACATGCCACACTTTCACACCTCTATTGTGCACAACTCACAACTTGTGCGCTACTTTTGGCTTATACACAACACACTTCTTGAAGACACCTCCCTGATTGCGTTCCTCTGACAACTTGTGCGCCAATTATACTTGCGTGCCGCTCTACTTGCATGCCACCCTACATGTGCACCACTCTTCTTGCGCGCCACTACCTACTTGTGCGCCTTATAAATAACCCTTAGCTTGCGCACCACTTCAGCTTGCGCACCATGTTGTACTACTTGCATGATCAGAGCTCAAAATTTATCTAAAGTTTTGAGCCTTGAAAAATGATGAGGCTAGTTGCCTATTTATAGGCATTTTGGTGACTTGCGCACCACATACACTTGCATGAAATTCCTACTTGCATGCCGCTCCATAACATGTGCGCTGCTCCATCACTAGCGTGACACTTTCTTTCCTTTGTCATATTTTGATATGATTATGTTGAAATATGACTTTCGCAGAATATACACTTGCACGCCACACTTGTGAACCCCTTATACTTGCGCGCCAGTTTTTTACTGTGCACCAATCTTAAAATTGCATGACACTTTATTTCCTCTGTCTTATATTGATGGGATGATCTTGAAATATGACTTGCGTTCCACTTACACTTGTGTTCCAATACTTGCGCGCCACTCTTGACTTGCATGATACTTTCTTTCCTTTTCCAAAATCACTTATTTACTCTCTCTACTCTTCATAAGTCTTGCATCAAAAGTTCTCCAAACTTATGATATTTTTGAAATACAAATCAGTAAAGCATCATCATAGTTTTGACCATTTTTTTTGGAATATGAATTCCAAAGTACTTCTTTCATCCTCACTTCAAATCCTCAATTCCTTTTGGAGGGTTAATTCCAAAGAACTCAAATCATCTCACTTCATCCAAAATTGGAGGCTTTAAGCTTATTAAAATACCATAAATGCTTCAAAAAATGGATCACCTTTGATACATGTATTTGGAACTTTATGAATAGTTCAACAATCATATAATTTCAAGACAATGTGTAATTCAGGACCTTCATAGAATACAAAGTCCTTCCAAACTCTCCCTTATTCTTTATCCATCATTCTTTACATCATTAAAATCATATGATTATTTTCTTCATGTAAGATCTTCCATGGTTCTCATGCAATTGTGAAGCATTGCATTGTATTCTTTAAATCCTCATTCTTAGAGAATTTCTCATGTATGACATCCAAGGCTATGATTCCATAACAATTCTCCAGGAAACCTTACTTCAGCCAATCTCCACTAACTTTTTATCCCTTCTTCAACTCTTTCTTCATTTTGACGAGTATTGAAAACTATTGAAAAAAAATACAATGATTATACAAAAAGTGGTCCCAACAATATCCCCCATTGTATTTTTTGTCAATACCACAAATTCTCCTCAAATGAATGTGTCAATGTCAAAATAATAATTTTGTCTCTCCCCTTTACGTGTTTCTCTTCCCCTTTCATTTCAAACATTGATTTCAATTTCTCTCCCCCTTATTGACAAGAAATACAAAGTTCATGGTAGAGAGGGTATTAGTACTTACTTAAGTAGTGTGCCATCAATCATTTCACTCTAAGTATACTTGATCAAATCTCGATATAGAAAACAAGAGAATTTGATTTAGACAACAAAGCTGTCCATATCCACAGATCGTGATACCTCATGAGATGAGATCCCCTACACTTGTCTTCAAGGGTTTCCCACTTTCATTCTAGGAAAAAGATATTGAATGTGATAGGAAATAATCCATCCTGAAATTCCTGCACTCACTTCAAAAAAAGGATAAAAAACATTCAAGTCAAATTAGCAGGATAAGTGGCTTTGGGGCACATTTATTCTTCTTATGTCACTTATTGAACTAGTTACTCCCCCTTTGTAATAATATATTTATTTTGAGTAACCGAGGATGAGAGATTAAGAAAAACATACCTTTTCCAATTACATGATCTTCAGACAATCTTCAGAGTAATTGAATTTTATACCAACTGATGTTGATACTGATTGAGATAATGGCTCTGACAGCTTCATCATGTGTCTCCCCCTCAAGTGAACACTCCTCCTCACTGAATCATAGGTTTTACCCCTAAGATATTACTTCACATTCAATTCCTTGTATGATAATAACAAATACAATAAACAAAGATTTAATGGAATAAGTTGGATCCTCTTTTCTCCATCAACGTGAACAACAATGTTGAGATGATATTCTCAACCCAGATGCTCCATTCTTCACACATTCACAACTGATCTTCAATGTCGACTGTGATTGTGTGGACCTCACTATTTCTTCCATCTCTTTGTGTGTGAATATTATTTCTTCAAGGGATTTTAAAGAACTAGAATCTTCTGGTGAAACTTTCATCTATTTGAGTAATTCTTGTTGGGTTGGAGTAAATTCAAAGCATATTTTAATAGTATTACCAGCCTTCTTGAACCTCACACACATAACTTTCTTTTCTTCATGTAGAATCTTATTTTTTTTTCATTTAGCACAAGTATTAGCCTGTGCATCTTCCATCTTTCTCATTCTATCCAAATATTCTAGTCGAACCACCAAAATATCATTAGGGACTAAGGAATCATGATTGGAGATTCTACATGCCTTCTTCTGAGTGGCTTCCTTCTTAGTTGTTATTTTGGATGCACCGCCCTTCACCTTCTTGGATTTAGAATCCAAGGACTTCTCATATTTCTTTCTTGAAATCTTCCTGGGTGAATTTTCTTTCATATTATTTATTTTATTTCTTCCCAAGGATGCTTCTTCATTCCTACTCAGCTTCCGTAGTCTTCTTTTCTTATATGAACATGAACCATTCATAAGACCACTCCCATTGCATACATCACAGTTGTTATCAAAAATTCCAAATCTATTTTCAGTATACATATGATTTTGGATCTGTGGATGTTTCTTCTTCTTCTCTGGATTTCTCCCCCTTGAGATGAGATTTTTCTTTGCATTTACACTTAAGGGGTTTATGATCTTTCTCTGTTCTTTTACATTTGAGGGGTTGTACCAACAGTCTAGTGCAAAATTCCAAAATCTATTACAACACCAACATTGACAAAACAAACCTTGACTTCTTCCCATATTCTTTATATGGTCTTTGAATGTTCTTCTTGGTATGTTGTTCTTTAGGTGGGGAGCTATCATCCACACTCTTTACCCTATCCACCATAGCCATGGTGGTATATTTCTTCCCACTTTTCTTCATCCAGACTTGTTTATAATTTTTCTTCCAACATGTACTTTTTGTAGAAACAAAAACATTAGTACAAGTTGGTATGGATGGTACCTTTACATTCTCAGCTTCTTTTGATAGATCAATGAGTGAAGTCATGATCATCTTATCACATATTGGAGGTATTTTCCTAGTAGAATCCTTCATTGAGCATTGAATACTGACAGCAACTATTTCTTTCTTTTGTGGAGACTCAATATGTGTCTTCTCAAGATTGGTAAACATAGCTTCCAATTCTAGACATCTCATATTGAGGATGACATCATGGTATTGAATCATAGTCATCTTCTCTTCACAAGAATTATTTAATATTTCAACATCATATTCATGTATCTTTACTTAGTTTTGTAACAAATTGTCAAGTTCTTTGATATTCTTGGAGTTTTCTTCCAAATATATCTCCTTGACATCGTTGCTATTTTTTAGCTCATCTCCACGTGCATGGATCATCTCTTATAGTGTCTTGTTGATTCCCTCTTTCTCTTTAACATCATTGAACCACTTTTAAGAACATACATCAAATCCCCTCTTTGTTGCTTCAAATGATCCAACCAGTCTGGAAAGCTTTAAACATTCAACATTTTTTGCTTGTAAGACTTTCTCCAAAGCATTAGTTTCTTCTTCTAGTTGAGAGATATTTTTTGGCATGCATTGAAATACTCCACAAACAAGAGATGCACTCTCTTCAAAAATACCATGCAGAAACATTCTTAATCTGTCAACTGATATTTCATGAGATGTTGTAAATTTATCATCACCACTTGTGCCAAGATTTTCATCATGAGATTAATTTCCAAATGTACTAACACATACCTCTTTATAAATTTATGTAAGAAGGTTATTCATATTCTTAGTGGAAACTTGAGCCACCTTCTCATAACATTCCAAGTCTGGTGTGTCTTCAATGTCTGCTAGATATGGATAACTAGATACATCCTCTTCTTTAGATAAGAGGGACTTCTTCTTCAACTTTATCTTCTCCTTATTTTTCCAATTCATCGTGGTCTTGATAGATATAGACTTTTGTTCAGAGATAACTAAATCTTCGCTGAATGTGCACTTCATTGATAATTTTGGAAAGAAACTCAAATCTTCAAAAGAGAATAACTTCACTTTAGGGAATCCAACAGAGGTTAGCCTCCCTTTGATACCAATTGAGAGGACCAGTTTGGGATATACATAACACTGAGAGGGGGGGTTGAATCGGTGTTGGAGACTTTTTAAATCAATTCCAACTTTTTCTCCTATACTTCTTGACCTATTAGGATCATTATTGTCTTATTCTTTTTTCCCTGTTGCATGCAATAATACAAAGAAGTAAAAATATGCACATTATATTTTTAAAAGATTCACCACACAATAAGAGTAGCTACGTCCTTGCCATGCATGGGTATGACCAGTGCATGGATTATCAACTATGATGTGATATGAAATTATTTTATAGTGTCTAAAAAACAATCCTCTAGCTAGTGTGAGTCCCTACACTTTAGAGGGGGTTGGGAAACAATCCTATTGCCTGGACTGGTGATGACCAAGCCCAACTTTCATTGTATAGCTGGTTCTTTATACGGCCTATGGAGACAGTCTTCTTCCTTCTTCAAAAGGCAGGTTCTGATCTTGGACTTCTTTAATTCTCTTCACTTGATTACTTGAAAAGTAGTAGGAAAGAAATTAGTCCTTCTTTCCTTATCTTCTTCTTAGTGAAACAACCAACTGCACTAAACGTATTCCTTCTTCTTGGTCTATTATTATTTTTATTCTTCTCTTATTTCTATGCAGCAAACCTATAAGCTACACACACTTCTTCTTCTTCTGATTCTTCAATGCAGACCCAACTGCAATAAAACCTATTATTCTTCCCACATTCTCTTTCAGTGAAAAACCATATTCACCGATCTCTTATTCTTCTTTTTCTTACTTGAATCACAAGTTCTAGCTTGAGATCCAATCCTTACTTGCGCACCACCATTCTTGGGCTCTTCCCTTCTAGAATGCCACAATTGTTCACAACTCACAACCTGCACACCACTTCTACTTGTGCGCCATGCTTCTTGTGTCCCACTCTGCTTGTGTGCCAATCCTTACTTGTGTGCCACAACTTACGCTTCTATATTGTGAACAACTCATTACTTGCGCATCTATTTTGGCTTAAACGCAACCCACTTCTCTAAAACACCTCCCTGCTTGCGCACCTCTGACAACTTGCACGACACTTCTGTATGCTTTCCACTATACTAGCATGCCACCCTACTTGCGCGCCACTTCCTACTTGCGCACCTTATAAATAACCCTCAGCTTGCACGCCCTTTCAGCTTACACACCACATTCTACTACTTGCGCGATCAGAGCTCACATTTTCTATAAAGTGTTGAGCCTTGAAAATGAGGAGGCTAGTCGTCTATTTATAGGAATTTTGGTGACTTGTGTGCCACATACACTTGTGCGGTGTTCCTACTTGTGCGCTGCTCCATCACTTTCATGCCACTCTATCACTAGCGTGGTAATTTCTTTCCTTTTTAAAATTTTGATATGATGATGTCGAAATATGACTTGTGCGGAACATACACTTGTGGGCCACACTTGAACGCCCCTTATACTTGCATGCTAGTTTTTGACTTGCGCGTCAATCTTTAACTTGCGTGCTACTTTATTTCTATTGTCATATTTTGATGGGATGATCTTGAAATATGACTTGCGCACCAATACTTGTGCGCCAATACTTGTGCACCACACTTTACTTGTGTGCCACTTTCTTTCCTTTTCCAAAATCACTTCATTACTCTCTCTACACTTCATAAGGCTTGCATCACAAGTTCTACCAACTTATGATATTTTTCAAATACAAATCAACAAATCATCGTCATAGTTTTCTCCATTCATTTTGGAATATGAATTACAAAGTACTTCCTTCATCCTCACTTCAAATCCTCAATTCCTTTTGGAGTGTTAATCTCAAAGAACTCTAATCATCTCTCTTCATCCCAAAGTGGACGCTTGAAGCTTCTTCAAATACCTTTAATGTTTCAGACAATGTATAACATTTGATACTTGTATTTGGAACATTAAGAACAGTTCAAAAATAATCTAATTTGAAGACAATGTGAAATTCATGACCTTATTAGAATGCCAAGTCCTTCCACACTCTCTCTTCTTCTTCAGCCATCATTATTTACTTCATTCAAATCATATGATTCTTTTCTTTAAGTAAGCTCTTGCATGGTTCTCATGAAATCGTGAAGCATTACATGGTATTATATAAATCCTCAGTCTTAGAGGATTTCTCATGTATGATATCCAATGCTATGATTCTATAACAATTCTCCAGGAAACCTCACTTCAGCCAATCCTCACTATCTTTTTAGTTTTTCTTCATCTCCTTCTTCATTATGATGAGTATTGACAACTGTTGACAACATATAAAATCTTCATACACAAAGTGGTCCCAACAACACTTTTTTTATTTTTTATTTTTCGGCCTAGTTTGAGGAACCTAGGAATCTACATATCCTATTTAGATGAGAATCAATCCACTATAGTCTAGATAAGAAGTGTGGTGGGATACCGGCACCAAGGATGATGATCTACTCAAGCATGAACACAAATTTTTTAATCATTTACATCATGAAATATGGATGTCAACCATGATGTTTTATGTCATGTATCAAGGATGTTATCATAAAATTTAACATCTTATGTTTAGGAAGTTAGGATACATTGTTTAATGTCTTGTATCACAGACTATGGTGTTTTGTAGTTTTAGGTCATACAACCAAGACCATGATTCATTCCTTTTAAGGTCATGCGACGAAGACCATTTGGTGTACCTTTTAAGGTATTGCATATATGACTATTTTTTACTCATTTTGAGGTCATTAATTCAGGAAAATTTGGTGTTCCTTTTAAGGTCTTTCATCCAAGACCATTTGGTATTCATGCTAAGATCTCGCATTTAGGACCATTTAGTGTTCCTTTAAATGTCTTGCATCCTAGACCATTTTTTTTCTTTTAAGGTCTTGTACCCAAGACAAAGCTAACATTGATGTAAACTAATACATATCAATCACATAGGGAATACTCTACCAAAACACCCAATCCCACATGATCTATGATTAGTGTGATAAATACAGAATGATGTAGGATTATTTCACCACCTAGAGGCAATTTAAAATAAATTAATGGGGGTATTTTATCATGTTGTGGATAGCCCCAGATGTATGAAATGAGGGTCACTATGTATCTCATGTGGTTAGAATAAATACACATGTAGTTATTTAATGGTATTCGTGTCAAATGAGATGGATGTTAACCATGCAATTTAAATTAATGTGGTAATGAAAAATTATGTCATGCATTTTTAGGTAATATGGACAGGACAATAAATATGGAAATGATGATTGAAATAGGGTGTATCAGGGTAAATATTTTCCAACATACCTTAGATGTGATGAAGGGAATTGTAAACCCTGGTCATGGGGGTTCTCAAATCTTGTGAAGTGATATGGGCCAAGTATGTAGGGAATGAATATGAACCATTTTTTAAAATTGGTCTCAATCATAATTTCATTGGGGTTGATAGAGATAGAAGTGGTTTCCCTATAGGAAAAAGGTACCTCTAGTTGATAGGATTTGTAATGGTGACTTATTGAAATAAAAAATGGAGAGTATCAATAAATAGAAAAAAAAATGTGTCCTTAGGAATCATACATTCTATTATTGGTGGACAATGAATGTTTTTGTGGATCCTAATTCTCCCAAGATAAGGAGTATGATGTGTGGATATGATGTGTTCGAGTACAAAGGAGGAATTTTGACCATCATTGACCATGGGGTGTGAAATTTTTTATATATATCTAGATCATATGTAGTTAAGGGGATATTATTCTTCCATGATGGAATCCTAAATTAGGGAACCCAAATTAATATATCCGATATGAATTTAATTCATATATAGAAGGAAAGGGACAAATGATTTGTTTTCATTTTTTATGGCTAGGCCTAAGTTAAGGAACCTTGGAATCAGTACATATCCCATTGAGATGAGAATCAAGCCATATGTAGTTCTGTAGTCGAGATGTGGTGAGATATCATAACCAAGGATGGTGATATACTTAAGCATTAACTAAAATTTTGAGCAGTTTTATGTTGTGTAACAAGGACATGAACCATACAATTTTATGTTATATGGAAAAGACATTTTCATATAGTTTAACACCTTATTATAATGATGTTAGGCTACATAGTTCAAATTATAATATCTTGTACTACATTGTTTTTCATTTTTGAGTCATATGATGACCATGAATCATGAATTTTATGGTCATGTGACAAAGAACATTTCGTTTTCCTTTTAATCTCTTGAATCAGGGACTATTTATGATAATTACCTAATGTATTTCATGGGAAACCTCATGTTGGTAGGGGCTGTAACAATTGATACATCCCTCAAGATCATTGAATAAGCTATATTGTAGTAGATCTTGTGTAGGGAATAAGATCCCTCTCTTTTGGGCTCATTATTTTGTCGTTTCTTCCCTAGTATCATTGGGGTCCTATTAAATAATACCAATTATCAATAATGAAACATGCTAAGAGTAACTTTCTTATTAAAATATGATCTTATATAATTATGATGGAACATTATGTGATACAACATGTTTATAATTTTATCATCAAGTCACTCTATATCATCCAAAAAATTGTGGGATTTATTATCTTCAGATAGAAGATCATAGATGGAAACATTATGTGATGGTGATTAGACCACAATGTGAACGAATTCTAATATCACGTATTCTTGCTTAATGGGGTTTCTTGGGTTATAGTCTAGGTTGTAGATCTGAAATCCCACAAGTCATGAAAGATCATGTTAAGCCATGGATTTTTTCATTTATCCACCATCTTATGGAATATGTTTTATAGGGTCTTTTTGAATTCCACTATCCCTCAATTAACCATTGCAAGGAAGTGAGATGAATGTTTGGATATGGAAACATACTCGTGATGGAGCTTATGTGACACATTAGAATCAAAATTGGTTCCATTTTCCATTAATATCATATGAGGGACACCAAATCTAGTAATGATGTTGGATTTCACGATGTTTTCAATGATTTTGGTCTTAAATTTATTTATGGTAATCTCTTCATCCCATATGGAGAATAATTTGGTAGCAGTGAGGATATATTTTAATTTTGTGTCTATAGGTATAGTATACAACCCTATAATATATATTCCTCATATGGAAATTAGCATAGAGTATTTAGAAGTGTGTAGAAACTCATAGGGTAGATGGATGATATTGGTGTGCACTTGGTAGGAATGGAACTTTTTAGTTAATTTTGTGCAATCATACGTTATTGGAGGGTAGAAGTACCCAAGCCTCCATATTTTAGGGGGAATTCTCAACCATAACAGTGGGCCCTAGTGGCCCTTTTATATACTTATGTCATGATAGAAATAGTAGCTTCTCCATAAATGAACCAGAGAAATACATCATCAAAGATCCATTTATATAGGATTTTATTGTTATTTGGGCTATCATAAATTGTAAAGTTGGTATCTCATCATTGGGTTTTCTCCTTTACAACTTTGTCCGATGGGAGATCTCTATTTTGAAATTAGTCCACAATCGGATTCAACTAACTAGTTGAAGGGTCATTTGGGTTAGGGATCGAATAAAACAGAGTTATTTCTTTTATGTCAAATGAACAAAAGGTGACACCCTTCCATGGTGCACAATGTAGATGATTGTTTCATCTTGATCTGGATCAGCAAAATCCATAGGTATATTATCAAATACATCTTCCTGGTCATCCAATGATCTGGGGATATGATTAAATTCCATATCCAAGGGTAATTATACCATTCAACCTCATTCATGGTCAATATGGGGAATTTACTCTTCATTTATAATGGTTAAATCATCATTGGTCTTCTTCATTACCAACTCTGAATTACCTTGTACCTTCAAGCGATACACTATTATTTCATGAGTTATTTCAATCCCTATGATGAGCACAAGATACTCTGCATCATTTTTTGTACAACCTTATGAAATTATAAAAGAGTAATGTAAGACTATTTCTGTTGGGGATATGATAATGACTCCTAAACCAACTTTATTGAGCATTGGGTCTTATATTTTCTTCCCTATTGGGATTCTGGATGCACCATCAAAATACATCTCCCATATCTAGGGGGAATCATGAAAAGAGAATATCTCTTCCTAAAATAATTTAGTATTCGAAAATGTTTATTATGCAGATGGTTGTATTTCATGGAAGTTTTAGAATGCATATAATTATATCCCTTTATAAAGAAAAAATTATATTTAAAACTTTTGTAAGATAAATTCCCACCATCCAAAATATCTAGTAAACATAGAATGAATGAGGATGTATTTGAGTGGGTTTTGTGGGATACCAAATGGACCTTGTGGTGCAACATGAAATGTCTAACTTTCTGAACAACAAATATTAGCGCCAGGAAGATCTTCGCTATATTTGAATAAAGAGTCTCAATATCATTCATGGTTCAACTAATATAATAGAAGTTTTTTGTTGCAATATCATTTTATGTGTGATTAAAGTATATAGAGATCATTAAAATTTACCACATATAAAATGAGTGACTTTCCCACAATAGGTAGCATCAGCACTAGTGGACTCAAAAGATATTTTTTAGAGGGTATCGAATTCTTCCTTATAGTTATCATCCCATTGATATGTGAACCCCTTTTCATTATCCAAGTGAAGGGTAAATAGTTACCTGATATTGTTTCTATAATGTGATGAATATAAAAAAAATTCTTTGTAGTCCCATCAATGTTTTTAGGTTTCTAGGAGGTGACATATCAAGGATTTCCTTTATCTTTGTGATATCAATATCAATTCCACGATGTAATAACTTGATGTTGAGAAGAATTCCTAAGGTCAAATTGAAATAATACTTTAAGGGGTTCATTTTCAGTGTATATTGTCATATTTTATTGAATATGTTATCTAAATCATTATGGTGGTCAAAATATTTCGATGATTGACCCACCATATCATCAAAATAGCAGTCGACAAAATTCCCTAAAAATGGTATGATGATATGATGCATGGTGTGTTGGTATAGAGCACTAGAATTTTTCAATCCAATGGGAATTAACTAACAGTAGATCAACCAATAGGGTGATCTAAAAGTATTTTCTTCCTCATATTCAGGGTCCATATGAATTTGGTTGTACCATGGAATGACATTCATGAATGAAAAGATGGATTCCCAATCGTAAAATCAATTATTAGTTCTGTGATCAGGACCTAGAAATATTTTTTTGGGCGATGGTGATTGAGATCTATGATTTCTAAATAGACCACGATTTTTCCATTATTCTTCTTTACTAGGACTAAGTTGGCTATTTTTTTGGTATATTGGAATTCCTAAATGAAATATTATTTGGTAAGCTGGTAAAAATCTACCAAAATTTTTGTGATGAGAGTTGGGTGTGTACATCTAGTTTCATGTTTGTATCCTCAATGGTTTTATGGAAATACCCGTTGGAGAGTGGACACATCATGATTGGGGAATTTAACTTCTCCGTAATTTTGAGAAAAAACATCCTAATGTTACATAAAAAATGAGTTAAAAAACTCTTTTTCTTCTGAAGTAATGGTTGCAATAATCAATGTGGGTCATGGGTCTTTCTCTTAATACAAATTTACTTTTCTAATTTCATCAATGGTGGTAGAGAAAACTTCTTCGAATACAAGAGGTGCATCTCTAATGTCCTCCTCTTCCACTTCCTCTTTCTATTCCTCTTACTATTCTATACTACACTTAGGTGAATTAATTGATGATGAAAATTTATCATAGTTAAGAGAGGTATTCACTATTTTGACATCTTGAAAATAGAGAAGGATCTAACCTGAATGAGGATATGGGGAATATTTAATGCACTAGATGGAATAAAATGGATAAAGAGATTATATTCCCACTCTCTCCTAGTGAAATGATATCTTTTTATGATTCATTTGGTGGATCATGGATATATTTAATCTCATGTAATTGGAAGAGAAAACATTTACCTGATCTTTTACCACTATTTGAACTGTAGATGATTTATTCAGCGCAATTGCGATCAGTTATCATGAATGATAACATAAAACTATTTAAATATTTTCTCAATATTTTACCCATATCTTCAATATGATTGTTGGATAGCACATAATATTCCCGCAGATTCTCAAATTGATTGATCAGAGTCATTTCCAAACCATTCGAGGTAGTGACCCGAGCAACACTCCCTTCCCTCTAGAAGAATCCTACATTAGTATATTTCAATTCATAAGTATTAATGTGTATTTCTCACCATAAATCATCCAAATTTTACCATTAATATGATACTTGGGACATTGGTGGAGTGATGAGGGGATTTCTTCTTGTTGATGCAACAAAGAACTTCCTAGAAGAATATTGAAGCTTGTATCTTTCTAAAAGCCATTAATTCTTAGTCAAATATGGGGTCCCAAAAATGGTCCATGAGTTTGATTTTTTCATTAGCGTTTTACTCTATTTTTTCATATACTTATAGTATTATATAAAAATGGGGTAAGTGGGGCTCACTATAAACTAGTAAATGAAGTGTTTTGACAATAATTAGGTTGAATCCTGGGAAATTAACAATGAAATACCATTATATATCGATGTTAGTTATCCTTCTACACTCATACAAGGCCATGATGTCTCCATGTACAATGAAATATTTTTTTAGATCTATGAAAGTGATGATTATATGACATTTAGCATGTTCAATCCCTGCATGAAATATTTTAATAGTGGAAATCTCATCTTTAAAATCCTAAGGGCTCAAAAAAATCTTTTATGAGGGATTCCTAGATGTCTTTTAACAGACTTAGAGAATCAAGGATCTAAAACCTGACTAGAACCTTGTTCGATTGATTTAAAATTTCAAACTTCTTGGATAAATTTATATGTCTCCCAGTATGAGGTTGTTCTTTTTCATGCACTTTAAGAGCATAAAACTTTATGCAGGAAGATATGCTATTTGAACAGAAGTTGAAAGTGATCGATTCCTTAGGGTGTTAGGCTAAATGGGTTTGTCTACTTTCTGACGTCGATCTTGAAATTGGACCCCTATAGTTTATCTTATAGGATAATATGGATAGGGAAACTCTTATCATTTGTGGGTTAAATTTTCTAGATTTTTAAGCCTAGTAGAGGTCTCTCCAACATGTTTCAACAGCATAGATCGTCCGAGAAAGGACCTAGCATAAGTATTGATATCTATCACATCTATGTTTTCCCATGTACCATTGTCCCTAGTCACCTACTACACTAGTTCCCCAATATGGTGCATGGAAATTTATTTCATATCCACATTTATAATTGAATAATGAATCCATTATGTGAATTATATTAATGTAACTGATGATTAATTATTCATCTGATGAGGATTTCATCGATTAGTTTAATTCTTTTGGTACCATTTGGTAGGGTGGGGATCGTGATCTTGAGACTAAAGGCATGCTATTTAAGAGATTAAAATCTAACTTTTTCTTTGGCATAGGTTCAAAATCCTACATTTTTCTATTCTCTTCTATCCAAGTTTGTTTTTAGAAGGATAGCCTTTTAGGGATGTGATACTGATAGAGTCACATATTCCATAGAGGAAGTGACTAGGATCACAGTTGGTTGTTTCAACATTTCTCATATGATAACAGGAGTACATTTTATTATTTTTCAGGAAATCCAAAAACACAACTTCTAATTTAGTTACCTCATTCCATTCACCTTCATTCTTCATAGTGGTGCAAAAAACACACGCTAGATGTTATTCTGTCATTACCAGCTTTACATTCCCAAAATCAACCATCTTCTGGAAAAACATATTTGAAAAAAAATGTTATCGGATGGTGTTTCCCAATATTTGTTGAATGGTAAAATAATTAGGGTGATCATAAAGACCTACTTGGTTGGATATTTTGGGTTCTGACGGGTTTAATATGTTTTTTACATGGATACTAAGAAGTGGAGATGAATCTATAGATATCATAAGGAGGGGACTTTGTTCTTAATGTCTCCAAATTGGGAGCATTTCGGCTCTTTACTTTCATTCCAAATGAGGATAATAATGGTGAGAATACCATTATTGGGGAGTTATTATATGAGGATGTTTGGTCATTGAAGTTTACATTGTTGTATAGGTTGTTTTCAACATAACAATTCTAGCTTCCACATTTATTTTCCACTTCCCTTGAGACATTGACATGGGTTAGGATTTTTCCTTGGTTCTCAAAATAGACTTTTTCAAACCTTTACGATACTGTGGATGGATCCCAAATTCCACCTAGAAACTTTTTTTTGGGAGAATTACTGTTTATAGTTCATCATGAATTTTCTCTACAAAAACGACCCAACAAATATTCTTGAGGGAGCTCCAAGATCAATGAATAGGTCAAACTCTTTCACCTGGAAATGAAATCTGAAAATCTATCATATTATTATTCTATAATTTTATGTGATCTAGGATTGAATTATTATAGAATGTAGAGAATAATTTATAGAGTAATTGAAAACAACTATCTTCCCATGCATGGATTAATCTAGATGGAAGACTTTCATAATAGGTGAAGGATGACCCTTCTAATATCTATAAAAAATATCAGAGGTTAGTTTCTTTTTGCTGCTCAAAGGTCTCCATCAGGGTGTCACACCAAGACAAAAATTTGATCAGATGTTTTTAGATATATTGAATCACTGAATGTTGGGAACATAGTATTCTCAATTTTTTTGGGTAATATTTTCTTCAACCCGTTTTGGGTAAGGATTCATCTCTAGTTTTACAAGCACACATCACCCTTACATAGCTTCTAATCAAGTTTCTAGTGTTTCGATAGTCCATATGAGCTAAGAAGGAATATCCATCATTGTTAGATCTTGATTAAGGGAAAAATAAATTTGGATATATGTTGTATCTCTTCTTGTACTGGAGGTGGGTAACCTATAGTGGCTAGTTTGTGAGGATGCACCTGGCCTAGATATAGTCATGTAACAAATAGAGGTAATTCCTGATATCTTTCTATTGTACGGTATAAATATATTGGTTGGTGATCCCCAGTGTTGAGAGGATATTATAGATCCATTTTAGTTGTTAAGAAGAACCATCATGGTTGAGGTATTTCATATGGGAGCTTTGTTTGATGCTCTTCTTATAGAACATTTCTAGATGATATATTACCTCACATTATTTATACATTTATTTTTATTAAATCCATCATCTCTTCTTTATACATGGTTGATCTTTCATCGTGTATGAGGAGTTCAACCTCTTCGGGTAGTGGTTGATGTATGACTGCTCCTTTACCATTTTCTTTGGTTCATACTCACTAAGGAGGTATTAGATCCATTGAAGGAATCCCAAAATTCATAGCCAGACTATGGTATTAGGTTAACCCACATTCTTCAAAAACTTCTATAAGGACGGTATTACGTAAAAAAACCTCATTATCATGCTCTATTCTATCATCCGCATATTCCATAATTTCTGCAGGGGTGGTACTAATGACATTCACTGATGAAAAACAAATTGAAAATGGTTCATTAATATCAAAATGATAATAGGGTTGGTTGTCATGAGGATACATGTTGAGGAAAATATGAATTCTTAGATTTATCATACCCTTAATAAATTTATTCTATTTGTATACATAATTGGGCCGTATCCACTTTTTTGATAGTTCTGTAGGAAACATATAATGATGAATGATCCAAAGTGAATCTACATAAATAATTTTCGACCATGTTTTAAGTGAATAAATTCTGTCATTGGGTAGGACTATTTGGGGGGATCCATTTTGCGGTGCTCCCCCTAAAAAGGAAGAGGTAGACTTCCATTGAAGAGGGGTATCAGGTAAACAAATCCCAATGCCCTATGGGAAGGGAATACTCCATTTCTATTTTCAAAACCATTCAAGTTCAGTTTTCAGACCACGAAGGTTGTTTTAAACAATTCCCCATCCTTGTGGGATGGGGGATCTTAGAGATTCATACGGATGCTGACACCGCAGTTTCTCTAATGATTTAATGGATATTTTTTCAAACATGGTATAGGTATATTAAATGATTGTCATATGAGAAATATATTTCCATGTATATTTTTATTTCATAAAGATTTGATTCCCTTAAGAAAGAGGATTTATTAATATTTTCTGATGCTTGACATAGGAGCCTTTCAATGGCTCACTCTCATCAGGTCCGATTCCCTTGAGATTCATTCCAAGAAAGTATTTTTTGATCATATTATCTTTTTTGAGTAGATCCCATCTCACAAATTTGGTAAGAGGATAAAAAATTGAATGAGTTCACCTTTGGTGGAATTTTCTAATCTGGGAGAGAGGTGAAATGAAAAACCTCATGTTTACCCCCATCCCCTAATATGAACACCTGATGGGGAATCGTTGACCAACCAATGAAACTCTTTTATCACGTCAAGACATTCATGTTAAAGGTATCCTTACTATTTTCCAAATTTTTTGTGTTATCTATCTAGGAGGGTTTTTAAATTTTTTTGAAGGTGTATCCATTATATTACCTGATGGGGCTTGAATATTCTTCATAAGAAAATACATTTGTTTTTAAGTAATGAAGAGTAGTCCATATATTCCAGAACATATCATATACACAATATTCTAAAAATGACTAAAAAATATAGTATTGGAGAGTGGTTGAAGGACAAAACATAATAGGTATATTGTCTTTATCCAACTATCTCCTCGGCAGTAATATGTATTTTTCATATTTTGTAAGAGTTTCCACATCCTGACATAGTTAAAATGAACATTTATCTATTTAATGTAAAGAACTAGTTCAAATGGGATTTCCTCCCTCATATTAGAGGTAATGATACTTAATGGTGGTTTCAAGAATTACCATTTCTTTGGGATTTCTTTCAATTCAAAAAATATTTTATTTTTAAATAAAGAGTCATCATACATGAATGGCTCCATTTTCCCAAATGAATCATGATAGGGGGATTTCTCATAGATGATTCCACAATTGGATGATGAATTGTCACTATAGGGAGGACCTTCATAGTGAATTCTATCATTGGGAGGACTACAATCACGGATTTATATCTAACAATAAGGGGAATTTCTAAAGTGTATACCATGGGGATAACCTATAGGGTTGATAATAGAAAGAGGAGGGACTCCATGTTGTTTAGTCTTTTGTCCATGAGGAATTTTATTGTGATGATCAATAAGAGGTGGGCCATGTGGATTGATCGGATAGTGTACATGAAGTAAGTCTTCTTGGTAAGATGTTTGAGGATGACCTTCAGAACTGATGGAAACAAAGTTGTGGGGTCAACCTTCATAATGAAAAATATTATTTTTATAATTTTATAATATATGAGTAGAATTTTAAGCCTCCACATATAAATTAATGAGGGCTTCAAGATCATTAGCATTGAGCATAGCTGGATCATAGAGCAGCTCTTCGTTTTCCAATCACCTTTGGTGAGGCTTCTTTTGGGATGCTATATTGTGGGTTAATGGGTAAACTTGTTATGAATAATATATTTCATATATTGAATTATATTTTATTAGCTCTCTATTTTCCAATAATTTATAACACAATAATATAATTTTGGAAGAGATATGTTCTTACCCTAGAGTGATCCCTAGGAAGGACCAATAGCCTCCAGTTGGAATAGCGGTATGTGCCTGTTCCGGTTTTCCATTTATCCTGGGACATTACCCACAACCCTCCTATATGGGAGGAAGAAACTACATATACTCTAGAGAGACCCTCGTTTTATGTTCATCGGTCACCACAATTATGGGGATAGATTTTTGTGTCTTTCCTTTTTCCATTTTCACTACTATAATTACATATTAATATGTTTGTATGATTTGGTTTGAATTTTTCATCTACCCTTTCACAGTTATCAATAAATTCTAAGTGAATTTAGTGGCCAGAACAAATATATATATATATATATACATATTCTGTTGATGGATCAAGGGTGTGGGCCCACTCTTATCCTCTATTTCAAGTTAGTTTATACCTATAGTCTTTATGTGAGGAGGCAGAGATAAGGGTATTACCCCTATTTATTACAATGATTCACCGGTTGGATTCTCCTAATTCTACCAAACTAGGTTGATTGTATTTTTTGGTGCAAGTAGTTGTGTGAGTGTAATCAAAATATGTCTTAATATTTTACTAGTGGTCTTCTCTTGAGGGAATAGAGGTATGACCTAATTCTCTGTTATCTAGTCACTACGCTCAGTGGGCTATCTTGTGACTCTATATATATGTGACCTAGGCTAGACTCCCAAGGAAAACATTGTCATCTTGCTAAGGGATTATTTGCACAAAACCTTGGTGGTGGATAATGCTGGAATGATATCATTGGTGGGTTGGTTTTGGTGTCTACCTGAGGCTTTTAATGATCTCTTAATTGTCCTCCATTAGATGGAGAATGAATCAATTATTGTGTTTTAAATCTAAAATCCTAAAATGGTTTAAAATGATAGCTAGTGATGTCAACATACGGGCCTCTATCCATCATTGAGTACATTGTTAGGGAGTTTTATATCTGGAGTTCTTGTGATGAATCCATAAGAGACATGATAGTACCATTGATTTGGTACTCAAAAATCATCATGTTTCATAGCCAATTTTGAAAGCACTAGTTTGGAGACAACATCCTCTGATTGGATTTAGATCTCACTGATGTGAAAACTGAATAATATTTTTACTTAAATGGGAAATACTCCATTTGGATTGATGGGAGTTATGATGAATGTTTTTGAAATACATAAAAACAAAAAAAAACAATAAACTATTAATGTATAAAGTCTATAGATGAACACGTTAGTAATATATTTATTTATATCCATGGTTTTCCTAATTTAATTTTTCATGAGCATAGAAGGGGTCTGACATGTGGGTAATATACATTTTGGTTAAGTATTCACATTGGGTTCATCAAATTTTTCACTCCCAAAAAAATTTGGGGTCGGAATGACATTTTGTGGTGGTGGTGGGAAAACCTTCACATAATAATCCTATTTCCACATTATTTCAAGGAGGATTCCAATGGTTTGTATTCATGGAATCAAAAACACCCAATGGTTCACTAATTCACACTGTTTCATGAACATGCTTTCCAAACGTTGGTGGTTATTGGGAAATGGCTCCAATATTTCTTAGGGACACACATTGGTCGTGTGGATGGGAGGTGGGGATTATCTCACCTTTTGGGGGTGAACTATTTCCCACTCAAGCACTCCCTTGTAGATTTGTTTCATTTTCATGAATTTATTATTATATCAAAAATTTTAAATGGTTCACCCTTAAATTAACAATTGATTGTTAGAATGTATGGATTTCAGAATCATCTATGTGTATCTGAGGTTATCCATCAATTGGGATAAATGATTGTATTTGAGGTTACCCATCAATGGTACAATTTGTAAATGAATTATAGATTCTTATGTCATTTATTATCATGATTCTTTCTTTAATCCACACAGTGGTGAACTTGGGAATTTATCATTACCTAGGGAGATGTGAGTTGTTTTGGTAATGAGATCTAACACATGAGATGGGTTTCCAATGAATTATTGTGAAATAAATTAGAACCCATGTAGTTTGGTACCTCTTAGAGGGACACATCATACCTTTTAAGGTCATGTGATGTAACGACCAAAACATTGGAATAATAATATTTTTCTAAATTTGTGTGTTATTTCACATTCCACAAAACTATGTCCTTTAATTAATAAAGTGAGTATAATTAAAATGAGATTGTTGGGTTTTCATTGTTATATGGTCATTGGTTAATATGATCGTTAGAAAGTCTACTCTTAATGTTATTATTATTGTTTATAAATACATGTGATCATAGTTAATTAAAATAGAAAGAATAGTTGATGGCCTCATCAAGTAGACTCATACCGTACAAATCCCATCTGTTGGATCTTGCAAAAGTGGTTGCATCTCTGGGATTTGCTTTGGACCAAGCCCAATCCAAAATCCAACCAGTTAAGCATGAACAAAATCACTTAAGGGATAAGTTCAAGCTAATAGAAATCACCACTCTGGAAATGTTCTATGAGTCTCCCCATGATTCTATCACCATTGCACACCTTACTCACAGGTCCTCTACAGGTGATATATGAATCTATATAATGTGGCCTTAGTTACTTTGTATAATCATTTTGTATAAATAAAGTTCTTATTTCTTATTACAGAAAAATGTTGGATTTGGAAAGATCATGATAAATATAGGATGAATTTATAGAAGTTCTTTTTTTTTGTCGGTGAATTTTGAAAAAATATTGGCTTTTTAAATTATTTTTTTATACATTAAATAATTAATAATGTGAAATAATTTTCAAAAATGGTCTTCTATAGTTATGATTTCCGAACACGCCGGAGGTCATCACGAACCTCAAAATTAAATTTATTAACCTACACTAGAATAGTGGTGCATGGTCGATCCACAAAGAATGTGGGTGAGTGAATTTTAAGGTTTTTGAATTTTAAACCCCCACTGTTGTCAGTTGTGGGGGAAACATATTCTTACTTTTTATATATTTTTATTTATATGATGAAGTGGAAAGTGGATTAGGAAACAAGATTTTATACAAGGAAACTAAAATTTATACTATGTACTGCCAAACTAAAGTTTTATAGAAAACTAAAATTTAACATCAAAGACAAATGAGCTCAAATAAAAAAAAGTCACTCTGGAAATCTAATCTACTGGTTAAAATAATTGAATTCTTCTCAACTTTTATTGAATCACTCCTCAAAAACATTCTGAAGAATCCCCTCTCAATGAAATTCAACAAGAAGATGTTTAGTTTTGGAGTTCAGAACCCCAAAACTTAACTGAACTACTAAGAAGTATGAAAAAGATTAAATTTGGAAATAATCTCGCCATAAATTTCCAAAGTTAATGACTTTAAATTTCTGAAAGATTCATTCAAAATCAACCTCACCAGTCAAAATTGAATTATTAAATTTGAAATAAATTGAGAGGTGAATCAATGCAACAGAGACTCATAATTTTATCTCGCCGATAGATGATGATTCTGAAAAATAAAAAGTAATTGAAGAAGTTCTAAATGTAAACCAACAGAATTGAATTTAAAATCTAAGACAATATTAAACTATGATAATCTTGATTAATGTATTAAAAAACAAAAAAAAAACAGAGTGCAAAGATTATGGACAGAGGGATGGTAAACACCCCTAGCACTGCTCTGCCTTCGGGCTCCTTAGCCTCCAGCTCTTCTCTGGTGTTGCTCTTGGGAATACCATCTCAAAATGGTGTGATTGTGGAGTAAATGAGCATCCCCCACCCAATACTGATGCTTTCTCTTATTTTATGTATCCACTGAATTCTACTGCATGTCACCACACATTTTCCACCGACTTCAAAGGCTCTTCATATGTGCACCGCACACGTGTGTTTTTTCGTGCCTGCCACGTCACACTAATTTTTCCCACTTCACTAACTCCGGATGAGTTAGTTGGAAGCACATGGATGTGTTTTTCACTCTTGAATGAACCTGTGTAAGAAAAACAATCCAAAAATTTAAATCCCCAAGGAAATAAAAAATTATACTTTAAGAAATTAATTTATTTAAAAGTGTTTTTAAAAGAATTAATAAACATTGAAATAAATTTCTTAAGTAAATTATTTAATTCTTACTACTAATAAAATTTTAATTACTTATAATGAAAAGAAATTTATTATTAAATAGTTATTATTTAATTATTAAATGTATTTTATGATAATTTATGTATTATGATTTGATCGAATTTGTTAGAAAAAAGAATTATTATTATTATTAAAAGAAATAAGTTTTATTAATTATTAATTTTGATGCTATATTATTCATAAGTTATTATTTTTTAATTAGTTAACATTATTAAAGTAAACTGTAAACATTAAGATTCGTATTACTTTGAAAATTAATATTGTTGACATTTTAAGTTAACTAGTTTAGTTTAATTGTAATTAATTTTATAACTTTGTCTTAGTATTTTGTTTTATTAACAATTTGTTTCATTAAATAATTATTAATATGTATTTTTAATTATAGTTAATATGTTTTTTTATAATCTATTTTAATTTGATTTTAGAAATAACTATCAATAAACTAAATAAATTTTTATTCTTGTTTAATAATTCCGTTTAATATAATATATTATGCAAGTTACTTATTTATGAATATTAATGTTTATTATTATTATTTTTTAGTTTAATATTTTGTTTTAATTTTGTTTTTAATTCATTAGTTTTTTTAAATTTTTTTTAAATTCTCTATCTCCCCCTCCCCCAAATCGGCGCAAATCAGGGGAGGGTTACGCTTCTTCGAGAAGCCTCCAAAAGGTGCGACGCGGCGTGGAGATCTCCTTCTTCAAAAAAAAGCATGCGGCCTGCTACTCCTCTTCTCAACTCTGGCAGAGGTCCAACTGTCCCTCGACTCCACTGTGGTGCAGTGTCTCTTTCTCTCTCCATCCATAGCTAAACAGGGTGCAGTGGATCTCAGCTCGGTCTTCAGAAATGTGCAGCAGCAGTCCACTTCACACAGTGGTGCAACACCACTTGAGTCCACTTCAATGGATTATGGATTATTCTCGGATTAGATCGATATAGATGGTTTCAAATGAAGCAGAATGGAGTTGAGTGCATAACAGGGTAGGAGCAGCGCATCTGATTTGTGAATTTATCTGCTGTTGGTTTTATGTTTTTGTGCTTGTGTGACGTTTTGTGGGTGTGGCGAAGGGTGAAATGGGGTTGTGCAACGGTGAGGGCAGTGAAAAGGAGTAGAAAACAGTGAGGTGGTATATCAGTGAGGTTGAAGGTAATGGTATTTATTATATGTAGGAAGTAACGGTGAGGTTGAAGAAAAGTTGAGCCAAAGGGAGGTCTATTGGTTAGGTGTTTACCGATATAAAAATATTAACAGGTCACCATTAGAAAAAAAAATTAAGGTTACCAGTAGCTTAAAAAAAGTTACTATTAGTTTTAAAAAAACAGCAAAGGAAAGATGCAGGGTGGGGGTCACCATTATCATAAAAACAAAGGGTCACTATTAGTACAAAAGGTCATCGGTAGGCATAAAAATAAGGTTACCGATACAACGAAAATAAAAAGGGGTCGTTGATAGCTTAATTAAAATAAATAGGCCACCACTAATATAAAATATGGAACTAATGGTAACCTTAAAAAAACAAAAAATAAAAAAATAAAGTTAACTAAATAAATAATTATTAAAAATAACTAATTAATAGAGAGCTAAACACCGTAAATATAAAACATGATATTAATTAACCTTTAAAACATTAAAATTATTAATTGGAAACACTTGAATTATAAAATGAATAATTGTTAAACTAAGATTATGAACGACTTAATTTAAAATTACTATATAAATAATTACATGGTAGCAGTGAATAAAAATGAAGAGCATCAGTGACCCATTAGGTTGCCCCTAATTATAGTCAACCTCACCAGTAGACTAAAACAAAAAGAAAATGCAAATATCATATAACTGAATACATAAGATAATATAATTAATGTTTAAAAACTCTTAATTAATTAATTAAATAACTAATTGAATACATAAAATTTAATGTAAACTACTTTATTTAATTTAAAACACAAATTATTATCTTAAATAATTAGCAGGATAGTAAAACATATTATTTAATAAAGTTAACATATTTTGATGAATATAAGTTAAAATATAATATATTTTAATAAAGTCTAACTTAATTAAATAGAATTACGTTGATTAAATAAATTTTTAAAATAGATATTAACTTATTAAAAAGTCAAGCAGGTTCCCCTTAACAAGAATAATTAAGAAATAATTCAATTAGAAAAGTTAAGCAAGATTAAATTTATTAATTTAAAGACTAAAAATACATAATTAATTATAAATATTGATAAATTAAAAAAATTAATTATAAAAATACAAAAGTAAAAATATTTAGTAATAAGTGATTAAATAATTAATTAAATCATTAAAAATTATGTAAAAAGATGTGGAAAAACTATGTAAAAATAGAGCCACATCATATTCACCCACACTTAAGCATTTTCTGTCCTCAAACAATCTCATGTATTATTTTTGTTGTAAATATTAAAGTGTATTGATGATTAAGATCACACTGTAACATGTTCAGCACTCAAAAACAAAGGAAAAAACATAACAGCATGCTTTTAGAAAATGAATTACTCATATGAATCTTGCCTATAACAAATACTCAAGGGAAATTAAGAAAGCTATTAATTATCAAGAAATGAAGATGACATGACTCATACGTGATACAACATAGTGACTCACTTCAATCCAAGCTGAAGTTCTTAGTCCAAGAATGAAAAGAGGTAAAATATCAATGGAATTGGGACCGTAACCAAGGAACTTTTCACTTGGACATAATCCTATGTTCCAAAAATAAATATTTTTTTAGAGATCACCTTATTGATACAACCTAAATGATTTTTATATAAACCAAGTGTCCCCTTCTTCATCTGGAATTCATCATTCCCCTCACCCTAATGTGCTCATTTTTGACCCTATACACTTTATTTATTTTACCAATCCATGTATCATTACGCTAAGCACTGGGAAATGCACTTATTCAAGGTGAACATAAGGCCTAATGTTTACAGAAATACATCCAGCAACTAGGGTCTCAGAGACTCACCGTGGGATCCCAGATGTCCAAATTACTCCAGTTTTAAAAGATTTATATCAAAAATCATTTACATTGGCTCATTAAAGAAATTATTTTTAATAATTAAAAGATGAATGAGGCCCCTAGAATCAGAATCAACCTTCTAGTTCCAAGGGTTATGATAATAATTCCATTAAAAGGGTACCTATATCACTTTCAAAATTAGTTCCTAAGCCGGATTTCCATGAAACCGCTAAACAAGATCACTTAGCAAGTATCCGAACTCATTAATTTTAGATTGAGAGTTGTTCTTAACTACTAGCAAGGAACTTGTCCTAAGGCAAGACTCAATTGAGTACAGTGTAAAGCCTAAAATTGTGAATTTTTTTTGAAAGATTTGACAATTTTTTACAATAAATTTTAAATTTAAGTGGGAATTGATGGTATTTCATTAAAACATAGTTTATAATAATCAAGAATTGACCCCCTCCCTCACACTTAAAACCCAACTTTGTCCCCAAATTGACTTCTAAATATGAGAAGAATAATTAATCAATTATGTTTCAAAACAGATTTTCAATTTAGTAGACTGATGACATGTATAAAGGTCACATTAAAGTTCAAAAATATAGTTTTCCACAATAAATAACATAACAGTAGGTTCATTAGCAAGTATATGCATTAACATTTATGTCCAGTGACAAAGATTTTCAATACAGCTCAAAAGTATCATATAAGGTGTGGGTGCAAAATTAATTGGGTGTAAGCATTTTAACAAAGTATGATTCAAATGGATGTTCAATATAGCAGAAAGATGCAAGCTAAAAACCCTATAGACTGATCGGTTGCAATGAAAAACACAACTAACAGCAAACACGTACCCCCCCCCCCACTATTAATTTCGTGTAGTGAATGGGTTTTCAACAACTAATTTTAGTTCATAGAAATAGGGACATGACAATTTCTTTAATAAAAACATACTTTTATAGTGGTGACAAACATGCAACAGAATTTTTAAAATATGAAAAATTTATTTTAGAGCCACAACATATTGAGAAGAATTTTTTATAAAATACATGAAGTAGTTTTTTAATACAGTTCAAATCATGCAATAGAATTTTCAATACACATATTGCAAAATTTTCTAATACAAGCGTAATTTTTCAGTGAGCATAATAAATGAAGAAAGTTAAAGAGCTTCCCTGACTATGTTCTTGTCCAAAAATGATCATGGGAATTCCACACCTTTATTGACACAAGCAACATTATCCTAGAAACACAGATCATGTAAACTAGGAACAAAAACCTAGGAAAGAAAAAGCTTACAGAAGACAACAAAGAAGCATATTATTCAACACTAAACAGTACAAAAATAAAAACAATGAAAGAGCATGGGTTGACTCCCATGAAACAAGGATTTTAAAGTCTTCAGTTAAAATTCATTTAATCACAATTTTTTTATTTATTAACACAACTAAAACCATGGGTTGCCTCCCATGCAGCACTAGATTTATAATACTCAGCCATACTAACATAGAAACTAACCCTAGTAACTAGGTGGATGTGGTTTACCCATTAGGAACCACTACATGTGTTTAGACCAATTAGTTTTATTAGAAAGATGAGAATTTTGGGTAGCAAGACTAAATTAAACTGCAACCAAACTCTCATAACCTGAAATAACCCCTATATAGAACCCTTTAACAGTAGAAATCATAATGTTGTCCACTTCAAGAATTGTTTCAGAATTATAAAGAGTTTAGTTCACATGAAGGGATAACATAGTACTAGATGCTTCAAAGCATTTGACATTATTTTCATGGATATCTCTCTTAACTTCAACATTCAAGGATTCACATTCAAGGGTGTATGTGGGTAAATTATTATTAGAAGGATCAAGAGGAGATTCAATATTGTGCTGAACAGAATTATGAACATTGGAACTCATGACTGATTCCCCCTCTAGACTACTATCAGTATCATGATGATATTTTGCAACCAACTCAATAGAGGAATAAAGTGAAAAAACAAGGAATATAATTTATTTTATCACAAACAAATTCGAGTTTAACATTGTTGTAAATCTCTTCAAAAAGATCCTCATCTATTAACTCACACTGAACATCTACTACTTCTATCAAATCAGTTCTGCCTAATTCAAGTGTGTGTTCATCCTCAACTTCATGATCAAGTTCAAAAAAGCTCACTTTCTAAAACCATGTCATTTGAGTGTTGAAATTAAATTTAAGGAGTAGAATTGTACAATTCAGTTTCAATAAATTCAATTTCCAGAATGTTCAAATTAAGACAATTCTCCCCAAGTTGTCTAACACTGATTTCCATTTCATTGCACAAATATTCAGAAAAGTAATTACTATGAGAATAGAGAAATTAAAACTAATCAGTTAGTCTTTCTTCAAATATCATTCCCTCAAACTCATTATCCAACAAAATTTCAGAATTTATTGTGCTTACAGGTTCAAAATATGTAAGAGAAGTGTTCAATTCAAGTTCAAAATTTTCAGATTCTATGTTTTCCAGCTTAAGGTTCTCTTCCAATTTTTTCACAATATTTTGTTTAGACTCATTATTCACAATAATAGAAAAGTTGGGTGAAGAGTTTTTAATATTCAAATTTTCATTTTCTATTATATCTTCTACCAAGTGACTCCCTTATCAAAACTCTTAAAATAGTGATTTTTCTCCAATGTAGGAATTATGAAGAGAACTGGACATTAATTTTCAATCAGTTTCAATTCATCTTCAAAATTGTCCAACTCAACAACATTAAAGTTTATTCTAGCATCTTAATCAATGTGTTCTTGATTCAATGAGTTGGCTATTTCCAGATTTAGTTTAATAGAATCATATTTTTCAAATAGGATGGTTTCAAGTCTAGTTTCACAATCACTTTCCTCTTCCACTTGATTTTCAAATCTTTTGTTAAAATTTTCTTTTTCATTTTCTTCAAATTATTCTTGTTATTTAATCCTTTGTTGTAATTCCAAGAGTATATTTTCCAATTTTTTCATTCTTTGATCTTTCTCTTTAGAATCTCTATGTTTAATTTCATGGGTCTGGTTAAACTAGGTGGTCCAATTATTCTACATAACATACACTTTGGTTTCAATTAATTTGTGTTTATCTAGGAATTTAGGATTAGATTCAAACTTTTCATCCTCTTCAATTAAAACATTCTGTTGATGCTGGTTATAAATACACTGCCAGGCAGTGTGTCTAAAACGGTCACAAAAAACACAGTAAGGTCTAGTGAAAAAGTTTGAGCCTTCAAAATATTCCATATTTAAACTAAAAACAAGTAAGATTAAACACACAAAGTTTCACAGGTGATACAAGATTTTAATGGAGAACAAAAGCAGTAGGTTCAAGTAAACAGTTTTTTTAAAGAATATTTTTTTTATTCTATTTTTTTCCTTATGAACACTCAACGCGTGCCTTCCCCGGTAAAGGAACCAAATTTTGAACATGCTGGAGGTCATGATGACCCTAAAAATTTCATTTAATAACCTACACTAGCACAGTGGTGCAGAGTCAATCCACAAAGAAGGCAAGTGAGTGAATTCTAAGGTTTTTGAATTTTAAATCCCCACTATTGTTAGCTATGGGGGAAACAGCTTCTTACTTTTTATATAATTTTTATTTATATGATGAAGTGGAAACAGTATGATGAAACAATATTTTCTTTAAATAAACTAAAATTTATACTATGTATTGTCAAAATAAAGTATTATAGAAAAATAACATTTAACAGCAAAGACAAAGGATCTCGAGTCAATAAAAATTCACTCTGGAAATCTAATCTACTAGTAAAAATAATCGACATCTTATCAACTTTTATTAAACCCCTCTTCAAAAACATGCTAAAGAATCCCCCTCGCTAAGAAATTCAATAGGCAGAAGATTATGTTTTGGAGTTCGCCACCCCAAAACATAACCGAACTGCTAAGAAGTTTCAAAAAGATTAAATTTGGAAATAAACACACCATAAATTTCTAAAGTTAATGACATTAAAGTTATGAAAGATGTATTCAGAAGAAACCTTCTCCAGTTGAAATTGAATTATTAATTTTGAAATCAATTGAGAGGTTAATCAACTGAATAAAGAATCATAATTCTATCTCACCGATAGATAATGATTCTGAAAAATATAATGTAATTGAAGAATTTCTAAAGATAAACCAGCAGAATTGAATTCCAAAGATAAGAAAATATTAACCTATGATCATATTGAATAATTTATTAAAAACAACAAAAAACGGAGTACAATGATTATGGATAGAGGGGAGGTAAACTCCCCTGGCACTGATCTGCCTTCAGGCTCCTTAGCCTCCATCTCACCTTTGGTGTTGCTCCTAGGAATCTCTTATCGAAATGATGTGATCGTGGAATGAATGAGCATACCCCCAACCAATACTACTTCTTTCTATAATTTTAATTCTCCACTGACTTCTATTGCATGTCACAGAACATTTTCCACCGACTTTAAAGGCTCTTCACATGTGCACCACACAGGTGCATTTTTTCACGACTGGCACGTCACACTAATTGTTCTCACATAACTAACTTCAGATGAGTTAGTTGGAATAAATTGAATGTGTTTTTGACTCTTGAATTAACCTATGTAAGAAAAACATTCAAAACAATTAAAACCCAAAGGAAATAAAGAATTATAGTTTATGAAATTAATTTATTTAAAAGTCATTTTAAAAGAATTAATAATGTTTGAAATAATATTCTTAAGTAAATTATTTTATTTCTACTACAAATTAAATTTTAATTACTTATAAAGAAATGAAATGTATTATTAAATAGTTATTATTTAATTATTAAAGGTAAATTATGAAAATTTATGTTTTATGATTTGATCGAATTTATTAAAAAAAATAATTATTATTATTATTAAAAAAAGGAGGTTTTATTAATAATTAACACTGATTCTAAATTGTTCATAAGTTATTATTTTTTAATTAGTTAAAATTATTAATTTAAATTTTAAACATTAAGTTTATTATTACTTTTAAAATTAATATTATTAACAGTTTAAGTTAACTAGTTTAGTTTAATTATAATTAATTTTATCATTTAGTATTAGTATTTTATTTTATTAACAATTTGTTTCATTAAATAATTATTAATACATATTGTGAAATTATAATTATTAAGTGTTTTTTATAATATATTCTAATTTGATTTTAGAAATAACTATCAATTAATTTAATAAAATTTTATTCATGTTTAATAATTCTGATTAATAAAATATGTTATGTAAGTTATTTATTTATGATTATTAATGGTATTTATTATTTGTTTTTAGTTTAATTTTTTTTAATTTTTTTAATTAATTGGTTTTTTTAACTTTTTTTAACTTCTCTGTCTCCCCATCCCCCTAATCTGCACACATCAGGGGAGAGTTAGGCTTTTTCAAGAAGCCTCCAGCAGGTGTGGCCCGGCATGGAGATCTCCTTCTTCAACAAAAAGAATGTGGCCTACTACTTCTCTGCTCAACACCGGCGGTAGTCCGGCTTTATCTCCTCTACAGCATGGCACAATGTCTCTTTCTCTCTCCATCCATGGCTAAACAGGGTGCGGCAGATCTTGGCTCAGTCTTCAGAAATGTGTAGTGACGGTCCTCTTCACACAGTGGTGTTGCACCACTTCAGTCCACTTCAGCGGCTGATGGGTTCTTCTCAGATTATATCAACACAGACAGCTCCAAATGGAGCAAATTAGAGTTGAGCGCAGAGTAGGGCAGGAGCGGCGCAACTGATTTGTGTATTTATCCGCTGTTGGATTTACATTTTTGTGCTTGTGTGACATTTTGGTTGTGTGGAAAAGGGTGAAATGGGGTTGTGTCGCGGTGAGTGATGTGAAAAGGATGGGAAAACAATGAGAATGTATATTGGTGAGGTTAAAGGTAACAGTAGCTGTGATATGCAGGAAGTAATGGTGAGGTTGAAGAAAAGGTGAGGTAGAGGGAGTTCTATCGGTAAGGTGGTTACCGATAGAAAAATATTATCTGTATACCGTTAGAAATAAAAAAATAAGGTTACCAGTAGCTTAAAAAAGTTATGATTAGTTTTAAACAAAAATAGCAAAGGAAATCAGCGGGGTGGGGTCACCATTAGCATAAAAACAATTGGTCTCCACTAGTACAAATGGTCACCGGTAGGCATAAAAATAAGGTTACCGATACAACGAAAATAAAAAGGGGGTCACTGATAGATTAATTAAAATAAATATGTCATCGCTTGTCTAAAATAAAGAACTAATGGTAAACTTAAAAAAACATAAAATTAAAAATTAATGTTAACAAAATAAATAAAGATTATAAATAATTAATTTAAAGCGATATAAACACCATAAATTTAAAACATGATATTAATTTACCTTTAAAACATTAAAATTATTAATTGACAACACATAAATTATAAACTAAATAATTGTTGAAATATGATTATTAATGACTTAAATTAAAATTACTATATAAATAATTACAATGTAGCAGCGAATAAAAATGAAGAGCACCGGTGACCCATTATGTCACCACTAATTATCATCTACCTCACCATTAGACTAAAACTAAAACAAATGAAAATATCATATAACTGCATACATAAGATAATATAATTAATGTTTAAAAACTCTTAATTAATTAATTAATTAATTAATTGAATACATAAAATTAAAAGCGAACTACTTTAATTAATTTAAAAAAAAATATTATCTTAAATAATTAACAGGATGGTAAAACTTATTATTTAAGAAAGTTAAAATATTTTAATGAATCTTTGTTAAAAGATAAATTATTAAAATAAAGACTAACTTAATTAAATAGAATTACGTATATTAAATAATTGTTTAAAATAGATATTAACTTATTAAAAATTAAATCAGATTCCACTTAACATGACTAATTAAAGAATAATTAAATTAGAAAAGTTAAGTAAGAATAAAATTATTAATTTAAAGACTAAAAATACATAATTAATTATAAAAATTGATTAATTAACAAAACTAATTATAAAAATACAAAAGTTCAAATATTTAGTAAAAATCCATTAAATCATTAATTAAATCATTAAAAATTAATTAAAAAGATGTCGAAAAACTATGTAAAAATAGATCCACATCAATCACTATGAAATTTAGTGTTTAATAAGATCAACATAATTTTTAGAGAATAGTAAAGTATGAATATTAATATTACCCTTATGAATAGTACTTTGACCAATGTAATAGTAACCTCACTTAATAATGTATAAATATAATTTAGGCATCTTTCTTATGTAATGTGATATAATGTCATAAGTAAATAATTGTTTAAGAAATTATTAGTTAAGTATTAGTATTTTATTGGATAAATAGTGTTTTTGCAAAAAAAAGTAAGGGTCTCATAATTAATAAATTATTTTTATAAAATGGAGTTCATTTTTGAATTCCAAACATCGATATTAGGTTAGGGTGAATTTATGAGATTTTTATAAAATGCTTTGTTTTTTGGTGAATAGTAAAAATACAATTTTGACATTCGGTGTGTTTAGTGACATCATTAATGATGCAACAATGAAGTAATAATTCTGGTCCACTTTTGAATAGTAGAAATTTTATGAGGGGTCACATGTGTCCAATACCGTGGGAAAATACCGTTCGAAAGCCCACGGTTTTGCAAATACCACTAATGAGGTGTCCCCTTGAAATTAATAAAATATTCCCTAAATTTTTCTATAAATACCAACCCATTCCTTCATTAAATTCATTACAAATTCATCCTTATAACACCCAAATCTTCCACATTATGTTTTCATTTGACTAATGCAATAGATTGTGTTGTACGCAACTTCGAGTTTCTTAAACATCGCGACCAATCAAACTAGCCGTTATGAATAGTAATACCAACTTTTTGAAATTTTAACAATTTTATCCTTCAGAATGGACTTTATTTTTGTGTTTTGAATCTCAAAATTAGCTTTGGCTAAATTTTTGGTATTTTTCTAAAAACATTTAGTTTATTATGAATAGTCAAAAATACTAAATTTTAATTAAAAGCAACTTTTTTAATCAAAATAATTTATAGTGATACATTATACTATTAAGTGGATTTTAAGTATAAATATATTATATTTTTACAATTTAATCCAATGTTAGTCATTGGATTTAATTTCACATTTAAACTGAACGTAAGCAAATGTCAATCTTTTGATAGTTATTATTTCTTAAAAACACGCTTTTTGTTTGGACAACGAGAATTAATTTTAAATTAATATATACCAATTTTGTATTTTGAATTTAGAAAAATGGATTCCGTATTTAGAATCAGGAGTTCCAAATTATGTAAATAGGTAACTTTTATTTTTAGACATTTTGAATAATTACTTTGGTAAATATTTTATTTACCATGGTTAATGGATAAATCCGATAAATAAGGGTAAAAAATAATATTATAATAATATTAAATTACCCTAACATGTTCCCTAACCCTATTTTATGAATCATTTCTGACCATTGGAATCTGAGGGTCGATTTTGGGACCCCATGGAGCCACTTGTAAGTGATAATGACACTTTATATTAATTAAGTTAATGTAAATTCAAAAAACGACATAAGCATATATATTTTAGTAAAAAGAATTACATTGTGTTATATATGTTATCTCTTTGACTATAAATATTAATTAGAAAGATAAAATGATTTCATACGTAATGGTATTTTATTTATAATTTTTAGAATTAATATATTTTAATTTATTTATGACATAATGATGATGCAGTAATTACCTTATTAATGAAATATTAAAATAATTGATATTATAAATACCCAAATAAATGTAATTTGAAGATTTATATGAATTCCACTAATTTCCTCGGTTAATATGACATGTTAGAGTTGATTTAATGAATTTGGTTTGAAGTAATATTGTTTTTATGAATTTAGAAAAAAACAAAATACCAAATACTGTCAAAATTGACATAAAAGTGTTTTTAAAACAAATATTATATTATTAATTGGTATTCTATTACTAAAAATAAAATGATCAGCCAAAGGGCTTTAATAATATTATATATTTCATTAATGAACCACTTGGGGTTCTCTTGGAAGTTTATAGTAAGTTTATTAAGCATGTAATATATATATACAAAGAGGCATGGTAAATGTCAAACTATTTAACTAAGAGGTAATTCTAGAAGATAAGGTTAATAAAGTGACCCTAACCTGTCTAGAACCTATTGGATGAGTGGTTTTCGACACATAACCACCTTATCCTATACATAATTTATTTTGGAGCCATTAGAAACTGAAAATGATTTTATTATAAAATAATATTTCAATCTTTTCCTAAGGTTCCCCTCACTCCTCTTATAAAAGGGCACTTCCCCTTCTCTCAAATTCACACCTTCAAAGCCATTTTTCTCGACCAAAACCAGCCCAAATATCCTCCCAACTATCCTCCCTTCATCCTAGAGTTCTTCTTTTAGTCATAAATCCAACCTAAGGAGCCTTTTTGATCAAATCAAAAGGAAGAACCCGAAGAAGAGGTAAATATTTCATCACCTCTTTCAAGTTCCTTTCTTCTTCCACTTCATCATTCTTTGTTGTTTCCATTATAAAATAATAACTCTAGTATATTATATATAATGTGATGTTATTATAAATATGGTACAACAATATTCATTTTTTATCCATCCTTTGAATGGAATTTCACCATACGTGCGTACATACGGCTTACCGTCTCCACGTCGTGGTGTAGTTGTTATTCAATACACTATTATTTGGATGGGTATAATAATGATGTATAATTGAGGTAAATAATAAATATAACATGATAATGATTCTGTATATACAATATACCATCCAATTATATATTATTTTAATATCAAAAGAATGATATTGTTGCTCGTGCATATGTACGGATTACCGTCTCCACGAACACGATGAGGTTCATTCTCCATCATATCCATTCAAGACTGATTTTCATATGGTGATTAAAAATAATTTTTAAACACTTAATATCATTATGAATATGAATAATATACAACCTATCCATAAAAACATTACTTACGTAATAAATCATAAAAAGGAAACCAAATTACTTAACACCCAAAAGGACGATAATAATTGAATATTATTACCAAAGAAATTTTAGAAAATCATATATGATATCATATTAATGTATATAGTTCTTGAATAATTTAATATCAGTTATTTCACCATAATGAAAGAGGTTAACCTACCCTTGACCAAGGAAAAGTACAAGGTAAGGGTTAATTCTACAATCTCTTTATTATCAAAGGTTGTATTTTTTTACGTAAGTATCTATTGAGACCTCTTTATCATCCACATTCATGTTTCTTAAAAATGTTTTTCAAATAATTTTTTATATTTTTTAGACAATGGGTTAAAGTAATTTATACCATTATTTGAACTTATATGTTTTTAAAGTAATCTTTTAGTCATTTTCCAAACAAGGTACTTTACAACCTTTTCGAAAAAATTAAGGTAAGAATGCGTTTTTTAAATTATACAGTTGGTGCATTTATTATCCGCCGTTATAACATCTTCAAAGATTCCCTTACAAGCTGACCAGAATAATATTAAAATAAATTTTTTCTTTTATATTTATGTAACATTTAATGATTTCAAAAAAAAAGAAAGATATATTTCTCTCATACAGTTTTCATTTCATCTATGTGAACATACTTTGATGGATTTTATACTCATTTAAAGTCTATTCATTATGATACAAATATTCCATATTTTATTTACGATTTTGTGATATGTTTTGCTGTGGATGTGTTATTTATATACCATCCATGGTTTATAGTAAAATTATTGACATTTCATATGCTATTTTAAATAAGAATGTTTATGTTATATTTCAACCTTTTCATATGAGGAATGTATTGGACTTAGTAAGTGATGGGTGGAGCCCACTATAGCTACTCGATGCTTTGGTAGGTATCACAAGACAACATGACATGGAATTGGCTGAGGCATTTCCCAATTTGATATATGGTTTGGTTGAGGCCTTAATCATTTTTAGACTTCTTGGCCGAGGCCTTGAAAAAATGTTTCAGAATGTCTGGCATTATACATTCCCCCATTATGAAAATAATATTGATGGTTAATGTGGTTATTCAACTAGTAGAACACCCATGATTATGTTTTATTATGGAATCATTTACTAATATCATATTCTTTTCATAAAAGTGTTCATGTTTATTACTGGTGAAGGCATGTGTTTTCAATTATTCACCATGATTAATATTTATGTTATCTTACGCTGTATTTCTTACCCTTACTGATCATCTAAGCTCACCCCTTTCTTATGTTTTATTTCCCCAAGATCCCAAGAGGCATTTTATGTTTGAGATTCAGGTTTAAGCTAAGGGAACAAAGACATTCTCAAAGGATTATTTTTTTTGTTGTACATAAGAATGTGTAATGTAACGTTCATGTATGTAATCTATTTTCCAAGACATCTAAACTGATCGGTCATTCGGGGATTGATTCTTTGAAATCATGCCAATGTATTAAAATAATGCACTAACTTTGGGAATCTTGGGTCGGGGCATTACAGTTGGTATCAGAGAAGTTTAGTATGAACCTTGGAAACTAGATTTAGATAAACACTGATTAGAACACATAGCCCCAAGATAGACTTTGAGGATTAGTATAGAAGATCTTCCTAGAATTATGGTACTGTATAGATTGTGTGAGTTTTCCAAGCTATACATCCTTGTTTGGATACGAGAAAGTAGAGGCGGCTCTGGCATAGATGTACCTAGGCGTAAAACTCGAAAACACCTCTTGGATCTAGACTCGAACAGGAACTGGAGCACGAAAACGGGCCTTGCTGCACTCTTGGATACGACACTCCCGGGGGATATTCTTAGGATAATTCCCATTTTATTTTCAAACCATTATGAAGGGTTAATGATTATATACTTCCTCAAAGAATTTTTATTATTATTATGGATCATATCAATAAACTATTCAATTTATGTTAGGTATTTTACAAGTTTGGAATAATTCATTGTGATTCATCAACTAACCTATTGTATGCCACTATATATAAATGACACCCAGTAGATGAAATGAGGACTCCAGCAATACTTATGATCTAAAGAGTAATAATTATCATATCATTCATGGTATTAAGCCAAAATTTATAAGGGAAATAGTTTCTCATTTATTCTCAACATGTGAAGAAATAATATCATGTGTTAATAAGATAAGTAAAGAATTTTCAGAGTCCTACAGCTTTGAAGGGAAGCAAGAGAAGAAAAGGATATTATAGAGAAATATGGATAAAGGGAAGAGGGTAAAGGTGGATTTTTCCATATGTGATAAATATGGAAAGAACCCCCTCAGTAAATTCTCGAAGGGAATGGGAGGTTGTTATAAGTGTGGATAAAAATGATACTAAGTATGTGATTGGAAGGATAAGAAAAAGTATTCAAATGTAAAATGGTTTATGTGATTCTGGATCATCACATCATTTCATATCTTCCCAGTTTTTTAATAAAATTAGATATTTCTAATTTTATTTAACAAGGGAGTTTTCAATAAAAACTCATAAGGGAGTTATCATTTCTATAAGGTTTTGTGAATAAGTTCCCATTAAAACATATAAATGTTCTTTATCTGCTGATCTCATCATCATACCCATGATTGAATTTGATATAATCCTCAGTATGGATTGTATTTCAGACCATTATTCAAAAATTTATTGTAAGAAGAAAGAGGTTAGGATTTTTGATGTTGATGATAAAGAATACCTTGTCTTTAGAGCATAAATGTCACCACCTCATTCTTATCTATATCCACACCCAATAGCTCTACTAAATTCAATTTTTGGAGAGAAAGAAAATGAAATAGGAATAGGTGAGGAAAATAATGTTCAATTAGAGGATGTGCCTATTATGCAATAATGAGTTGATGTGCTTCCAGAAGATTTACCTAGACATCCTCTAGAACGAGAAATTGAGTTTTCCATTGAATTAATTCCTGGTTGACGGACTATATCAAAGACCCCTTAAAGAATGGACACTTTGTAATTAGTGTAACTAAAGAAACAACTAGAGGAATTGAGTAATAAGGGATTTATTCTCCCTAGTGTTTCTCCATGGGGATCCCCTGTTCTTTTTGTTAAGAAGAAAGATGGATCTATGAGGTTGTGCATTGACTACATGGAGATCAATTCTATAACAATAAAAAATAGGTATACCCTACCTTGCATTAATGATTTATTTGACCAACTTCATGGAGCTCAATATTTTTCAAAGATTGACCTTAGATCTGGATATCATCAGTTGTGTGTGAAGAAGGAAGTCATTAAGAAAATAGTATTTCGAGCCATGTATGAGCATTATGAGTTTACAGTAATGCCTTTTGGGCTGACGAATGCACCCTATATCTTCATGGATCTAATGAACAGAGTTTTCAAGAAATATCTTGATGATTTTTTAGTGGTATTTATTAATGATATCCTTGTATAATCCAAAATCTATTATGATCATGAAAATCACTTGCGCACTATTCTGAAAACCCTTATATGAAATGAATTTTATGGGATGTTTAGAAAGTGTGAATTTTGGAATTAGGAGATTTCATTTTCTTGGCTATATTTTCTCTAAGAATGCAATCTATGTTGACCCTTATAATAAAAAGTCAATCCACGAATGGTCAGCACTGACAAGTATACATGAGGTATGTAGTTTTATTGGTTTAGAATGTTATTATCGATGTTTCATCCAGAATTTTTCCTGATTGGAAAACCCATTAATGAAGCTCACACATAAAGGTGTTAAATTTTTTTGGAAAAAAGAGTTTGAAGAATGTTTTGAAGAACTGAAGAGAAGGTTAGTCAATGCTCGTATCTTGACTCTAATATCAGGGAATGATGTGTTGTTATTTATATTGATGTCTCAAAGAACGAACTTGGTTGTGTCCTTATGTATAATGATTGTGTTATTTCCTATGCATCAAGAAAGCTGAAAATTATTGAGAAAAACTATCCTACTCATGATCTTGAGTTAGAAGCTGTAATATTTGATTAGACAATTTAGAGACACTAGCTTTATGGTGAAAATGTGAGATTTATAATGATCACAAGAGTTTGAAGTATATTTTTTCTCAGAAGGAACTCTACATGGGGAAAAGGAGATGGCTTGAACTACTCAAGGATTATGATTGCACGATATACTACCACCCGGGTAAAGAAAATAAGGTGGAAGATGCTTTGAGTAGAAAGGATCATGGAGTTTTTAACAATATGAGAGTTGAAAGAGATCATATTTCCATGGATCTAGTAAAGATGGATATGGTAATAACCATGGAAGGTGAAGTATCAATGCTTTTTCAAATGGTTTCCAAACCATATTTACAAGAAGGGATAAAAAGTTCTAAGGCTAATGATGATGAATTTTGAAAGAAGATTAAATCTGTGAATAATGGGAGATTGATCGACTTCGTAAATGAATATGTGATTTTAAAATTTGGGAAGAGACTTTGTGTTCCCGATATACCTTATATAAAAAAGGGAATTGTTAGATGATGCTCATAGCTATAATTTCTCTATACACAATGGGAGGACCAAGATGTATAAGGATTTGAAGGAATATTTTTGGTGGGAAAACATGAAGAGGTAGATTGCTGATTTTGTGTCAAGATGTATGGTTTTTCAACAAGTGAAATCTGGAAGGCAACATCCTGGAGGAGTCATGAAACCTCTTCCCATACCTGGGTGGAAATGGGATAATATTACGATGGACGTTGTCATGGGACTACCAAAGACTCCTAGAAAGAACGATGAAATATGGGTCATTGTTGATCATCTTGCCAAGTCAGCACATTTTCCTACTATAAGAGAAGATTTACCACTTAAACGTTTATCGAGACTATATATCAACGATGTTTTAAGACTTCATGGAGTACCACTATAAATTATTTCTGATCTTGATCCACATTTTACCTCAAGATTCTGGAAAAGACTTCAGAAATCCATGGATACTAAACATCGTTTGAGAACTGCCTACCACCCTCAAACTTATGGACAATCAGAATAGACTATTCAAAACATAGATGACATGTTGAGATCTTTCTCACTTGACTTTCAAGGTATGTGGGATAAATATTTACCTCTATTAGAATTTTCCTATAAAAATTGATTCCATTCACGTATTCAGATGGCACCATTTGAAGAATTATATGGAAAGAGATGTCGCACACCAACTTTTGGGATGATGTTGGTGAAATTAAACTCGTAGGCCCAGAAATTGTGGAGGAAACAATAGAAATGGGGAAGATAATCCAAACCCACATCAAAGAAACTCAATGTAGGCAGAAGAGCTATGTCGATAATCGAATGAAGGATTTGGAATTTCAGGTAGGAGATGATGTTTTCTTGAAGGTATCTCCAAGGAAGGGTGGTATACATTTCGATAATAAGGGAAAATTAAGACCCAGGTACATCAGACCTTTTGAAATTCTAGAACGAATTAGGGCTATAGCTTACTGTTTGTAAATTCTGCCAAGTCTCTCCAAAGTACATGATGTGTTCCACATATCACTGTTGAGAAAATAGATGCCTGACTCAATGCATGTACTCACCTATGGGGAATTAGAACTGGAACCCAATCTGTATTATTTTGATGAGCCTGTCAAGGTTCTTGATACATAAGAAAAAGTTCTGAGAAACCGGATGACTCGTCTGGTAAAAGTTCTATGGAGAAACCATGATATAGAAGAGGCAACATGGGAACCCGAGGAACTTATGATGAAAAACAACCAGAGACTTTTAGGTAGTAATATTCTAGGACTTTCGAGGATGAAATTATTTGAAGTAGGGGAGAATGTAAAACCTTAAGCTTCCAAAGTACGTTTCCCTTTGAATAACGCTATAGCTTTCATTGTATGCAACATCGAGATTCTAACACATCGCGACCAATCAAACTAACCATTACGATTAGTAATTACCACTTTTTAAAATTTTATCAATTTCATAATTCAAAATGGACTTCATTTTTGGGTTCAGAATATCAAAATTAGCTTAGGGTGAATTTTTTCTATTTTTTTGAAAACATCTAGTTTTTGATGAATAGTGAAAAATACTAAATTTTAATTAGAAACAACTTTTTTTGATAAAAATTATTTATAGCGCTAAATTATACTATTGAGTGGTTTTTAAGTATAAATAGATTATATTTTTTACCATTTAATCCAATTTTGGTCATTGTACATAATTTCACATTTTAACTGGACATAAACAAGTTCCAATCTTTTGATAGTTATTACTTTTTAAAAACATGTTTTTTGTTTTGACAACGGGAATTAATTTTACATTAATTTCTGCCACTTCTATGTTTTGAATTTATAAAAATGGATTCCATATTTAGAATCAGGAGGTACAAATTTTATAAATAGGTTACTTTTATTTTTAGACATTTTGAATAATTACTTCGGTAAATATTTAATTTACCACGGATGAAGGGTAAATCCCATAAATAAGGGTAACAAAATAATATTATAATAATATTAAATTACACTAACATGTGTTCTAACCATATTTGTTGTTACATGTCGTACTATGGTCATCCATGGGTCGATTTTGGGACCCCATGGAGGCACTTGTAAGTGATAATGACACTTTATATTAATTAAGTTAAAGTAAATAAAAAACTACATAATCATATATCTTTTAGTAAAACAATTTTTACATAGGGTTATATATGTTATATATTAGACTATAAAAATTCATTAGGCAGATAAAAAGATTTCCTACATAATCTTATTTTACTTATAATTTTTAGATATTATATAATTTAATTTATTTATGACACAATAATGATGTAGTAATTATCTTATTAATGAAATATTAAAATAATAGATATTATAAATACCAAAATAAATTTAATTTGAGACTTTTTATGAATTCCACTAATTTTATAGGTTAATATAAAATTTTATTGTTGATTAAATGAATTTTTCTCTATGTAATAATACTGTTATGAATTTAGCAATAACAAAATACCAAATAGTGTCAAAATTGACATAAAAGAGTATTTAAAACAAATATTATATTATTAATTGGTATTCTATTCCTACAAATTTAAGGTTCGTCTAAATGGATTAAATAATATTATATAAGTCATTAATGAACAACTTTGGGTTCTCTTGGAAGTTTATTGTATGTTTATTAACCATATAATATAAAAATACAAAGAGACATGGTAAATGTTAAACTATTTAACTAAGAGTTAAATCTAGAAGATAAGGTTAATATGTTGAACCAAACCTGTATAAAACCTATTGGTTGAGTGGTTATCGACCCATCCCTACCTTATCCTTTAAAAGGATAATTTTGGAGCCATTAGAAACCGAAAAGTATTTTATTATAAAATAATATTTCAATCTTTTCCTATGGTGCCCCTCGCCCCTCTTATAAAAGGGCAGTTCCCCTTCTCTTGAATTCACACCATCAAAGCCATTTGGACTGGACAAAACCTACCCAAATACCCTCCCAATTGTCCTTCCTTCATCCTATAGGACTTCCATTAGTCATAAAGCCAACCGATGGTTCCCTTTTGATCAAATCAAAAGGAAGAACCCGAAGAAGAGGTAAATATTTCATCACCTCTTTCAAGTTCCGTTCTTCTTCCACTTCATGTTTCTTTATTTTTTCCATTCTAAAATAATAACTCAAGTATCTTCAATATAATATTATGTTATTATAAATATGGTACAACCATATTCATTATTTTATTCATCCTTTGAATGACATGTCACCATACAAGTGTATGTACGACTTACCGTCTCCACGTCATGGTGTAGTTGTTATTCAATACATTATTATTTGGATTGGTATAATAATGATGTATAATTCTTGTAAATAATAAATATACTATGATAATTATTCTTTATTTATGATATATCATCCAATTATATGTTTTTTTAATATCAAAATAATGATATTGTCACTCGTGCGTACGTACGGATTACCGTCTCCACGAACACGATGAGTATCATTCTCCATCGTATCTATCCAAGGATAATTTTCATTTGATGATTAAAAATAATGTTTAAATACTTAATATAATTTTTAATATGTATAAGATATATCCTATCCATAACAAACATTACTTACGTAACAAATCATATAAAGGAAAACGAATCAGTTAACACCCAAAATGACGATAATACTAAAATATTATTAAGAAATCATAATATAAGATGATATATGATATCATATTAATGTATATAGTTCTTGAATAATTTAATAACAATTATTTCACCATTATGTAGGAGGTTAACCTACCCTCAACCAAGGAAAAGTACAAAGTAAGGGTTAATTCTACAATCTCTTTATTATCCGAGGTTGTTTTTTTACGTAAGTATCTACTGAGACCTATTTATCATCCACATCCATGTTTCTTAAACATGTATTTCAAAATATTTTTACTATTTACTAGAAAATGGGTTAAAGTCATTTATACCCTTATTTGAACTTATATGATTTGAAATGAATTTTCAGTCATTTTCCAAACAAGGTACTTTACGACCTTTTCGACAAAATTAATGTAAGAATGTCTTTTTTTAACTTATACGGCGGGTGTGGTTATTCTCAGCCATTATAACATCATCAAAGCACCCCTTAAAATCTTAAAAGAATATTTTTAAAATATAATTTTATTTTATGATTTTGTATCTTCAAATTATTTCAAAAAAATAAAGATATATTCCTCTCAAATAGTTTTGATTTAATCTATGTCAACATCAATTGATGGATTTTATACTTGTTTGAAGTCAATTCATTATGATACAAATCATCCATATTGTATTGAAGGTTTTGTGATATTGTTGGTTGTGGATTTGTTATTTTTATAACATTCATGGTGTATGATAAAATTATTGACATTTCATATGGTAGTTTTAATACGAATGTTTATGTTATATTTCTAACGTTTCATATGAATAATGTATTGGACTTAGAATGTGATGGGTGGAGCCCGCTATAACTCCTCGATGCTTCGGTAGGTCTCACAAGACAAATATACATGGAATTGGCTGAGGCCTTTATCAATTTGATATATGTCTTTGGCCGAGGCCTTAATCATTTTTAGACATCTTGGCTGAGGCCTTGAAAAAATGTTTCAGAATGTCCGGCAATATACATTCCCTCATTATAAAAATAATATTGATGGTTCATGTGGTCATTCGACTAGTAGAATACCACGATTATATTTTATTATGTAATTATTTACTAAGTTCATATTCCTTCCATAAAAGTTTTAATGTTTATTACTGTTAAAGGAATGTGTTTTCAATAATTCACCATGCATAATATTTATGTTATATTCCATTGTATTGCTTACCCTTACTGATCATCTGAGCTCACCCCTTTATTATGTTTTATTTTCCCAGGATCCTAAGAGGTGTTTTGTGTTTTAGATTAAGGTTAAAGCTAAATTAATAATGAAATTCTCAAAGGATTAATTTTTTGTGTTGTATGTCAGAAATTTTAATGTAACATTCATGTATGTAATCTATTTTCCAAGATTGCTAAACTGATAGGTCTTTCGGGACATGATTCCTTGTAATCATGCCAATTTATTGAAATAATGCACTGAATCAGGGAATCTGGGGTCAGGGAATTACAATCCTCAACTATGATCTGGCCTTTTACCTTCAAAGGATTCATCTGGATGTTCCCTCAATCCCCCTAGGTCCCAAAGGTTGATCTTTTGAAGTTACTCTTCAAGGTAAGTGAACTTTTCACCCTCCTCTTTTAGTCGTGAATTCCTTTAACTTGTGTCTTATAGTTTCCATTTTATTATGTGAGGGTATGTTCTTCTATATCCTTATTTCTTTACATTTCTTATACAATGGATGCAATACCCTTTCCTCACTCATCAACTGATTTTCCAAATTTTTAAGTGACATCACTAAGCTGCCGAATTTTCGTAAAAGAAATCACATCTTCAATTTTCTTTCATGTTTCCTTTTCATGTGGTAAACATTCTAACATCCATAACATGATATTATTTAAATTTTATTATGTACCTATACTATATTATGTGTTATTTATGAGTGTGTTACCCTTGTCCCCTCTCTTTTTAATGTTTTCTAAGATCATGTCATATAGGTGTTATGCTCTATAAATTTAGTCTCAAAATATCTCTCTATTTTTTTTCTTGAAATTATATTATATTATTTATATGAATACCCAAACCAATTTCATTTCTTGGGGTATTCTTAAAGACATAAAAAATGATAAATTTTATTCTTTAATTGAAATAAATAAAACTTTCATTCATTTTCCATCGGTTATAAATGGCATAACGATCGTGTTTTTAAGCACTTTTAAAATATCAGGATTTTGAAATGAAACCCATTTCATTTATTATTTTGGTGTTATTTATGAAATGTTTTCTTATGATATATATGGAACACATAAAAATAAATACATATTAAGGGTGAACCCTGATATTTCTCCAATGAATTGGGTAATGAATTTAATCTCTATGGATGACAAGTTATACAATACCTTCGGGAATAACCCTAGTAATTTTTAGGACACCTTGGGGATGAACCTTGGTTATATGTTAATGAATGTCTAAATTAAATTTTTTAGCCACATATTAATTTTATGATTTATGTTTTTTTATTATGATATGCCTCTTCTTCTATTTCTCATGTCTTCATATTTTTCATCATGTTCTTATTGATATCACATGTAAACTGATACCCTTGCTTTACTTACTGGGCCTTCTTCCCACCCTTTCCTTTGATGTATGTCTTCAGGTTATGAGAAGAAGTATATGTACATGGGATAAATTTTTCAAGAATATTTTCAAGGGGATTTAAAATAATATTTTATGTTTTCATTTTTTATGTTACTTATTTCCAAGACACTAGACTTTAAAGATCCTATGTTTGTGAAATGTAAGGAAAAGTTATGTAATAATAGGCAGGATTACATAGTTGGTATCCAAGGGTACTTTAGTTATTTATGGAAATTAGGCTATTAAAAAATTAGGAATAACCCTATATAAAAGTATAAATATTGGAAAACATCTTAATATTTTGGTGAAATATTATTTATGTTGTTTCTAAAAAAATAAATATATGTCTAGATACAAAAAAGTGGATGTGGATCTAGAACATATATAACTAGTAGTGAAAACTCTTACACAGAGTTTCTGGCTTGACCTAGGGTATCCTAGTACATGATAATGGGCCTTACTGCACTCTTGGTTTGACACTCCCAGGGGATATGTTTTGTAAATCAAAATTTTTTTATGAATCATTATCAAGTATTTATATAAAAATGTAATTGTTTAAGCATGAAGTTTTAAGACAAAAATCCTTTGTAGTTAAATTATTCATAAATGAAACATACTTCTCAATAGGTTTTTATTATTTTAGAAAATGGTGGGAAATAGGAGGAACCATGAAAATGGTGACCGCAATGGACCATGCACGAATGACCCTCTGATGGAAGCTGGAATGGAAACATTCATGAGAATGATAATCCAACAAACTCATATTCTGGGAAATAACTTAATTCAAGATGACAGAATAATCTCACCATGAATGGAATGAAACTTTATTGAGTCTTATATGCATCAACGACCACCAAAATTCAGTGGATCTATCGACCCATTTAGTGCTGAATAGTGGATTAGGTATATTGAGAAGATATTTCCTATGCTATGTTGTTCGAAACAAGAAAAGGTCACCTGGACTATGTATCGCTTATAGGGAGAAGCTGATCAGGGGTGGGAACTGATTAATAACACAAGGACAAGAGAAGAGTTTGAATATTTTGTGAGGGAAGAGGTTTTAGGGATCTTCTTCAATAATTATCTCCCTAGTTTGATGAGAACAAAAATGGATAAGAAATTTCTTGAGCTGAAGAAGATGTAGAATGAATCTATGGGAAGCTAAAAGATAAACTTCAAAAGACTTTCCCGTTACACCTCAAGATTTTTCATGGATCCTAATGGGAATTTAGATGGATTCTTTTGTAGACTAAGACCTCATATATCGAATAATCTAGCCAACCAAGACTATGACAGCTATGAGGATATTGTATGGAGTGTAATGAAAGTCAAAATCGATTTTGGTGAGATGCAGTGGTCTCATAAATACAATGAAATGAAGATATAAATGGATACAATATTAGGGATGATCTTCGATCAGGGAAGAGGTGGAAAGGAAGTGCAACTCCCAAGTGTAATAAATGTAGGAAGAAGCATTTGGGGAATTTCCTTCTTGGCAGTAGGAAGTGATACAAGTGTGGAAGAGAGGGCCATATTGTGTAGAATTATTATACTGAGGTGAAGCCTCAACTTCACAACACTAAAGACATTCAGATGATGGTGCATACCCTACCTGATTTCCAATTCTATAAGTGTGGACAACTTGGGAGATTTTCCAATCACTGTCCAAATCTGAGAGCTGTGGAGAGGAATCACCATCATCCTCAGCCAAGGCCAAGGGAGCAAGGTCATTATTTTTCTATCACAAAAATTGATGTTGAAGCACCAAATGTTGTGTTAGAAAGTACTCTTGTTGATTCACCAAATATAGAAAGTACTTTTTCTGATTCTGGTTTTATGAATTCCATTATTTCCTCCAAGTTTTCAATGAATTTAGAATCAACCCCTGAATTGTTAAAAGTACAGTTATCATTCAAAACTCATGGTGGGATTAACCATGAATCGTTAGTGTTTAGAAACTCTAGTATTTACTTTAGTGAGAACTATATTATCGCAAATCTAGTAGTCATTCCCTTTTAGGAATTTGACATTATAATAGGGATGGATTAGATCTAAAAGTATAACTCTAAGAACAAATGAAAAAGCAAGTAAATCTTAGTAGTCTTGAATGCAAAGACAATAGTTATATTCCAAGGAGAGATATGTCAACCTGGTGTTTTTCTAGAAGAACCACCTATATCATTATTTATGTACTTGGTAAGTAAAGGAGAATAATTAAATGATAGTATAAGGATAGATAATTTCCCCATCATCTAGGAATACAATGACATATTTCCTGAGGAGTTACCCAGACCTTCCCCCAGAAAGAGAGGTAGAGTTCTTCATTGAACTTGTACATGGATCTCATTCAATATCAAATACCCCATATAGGATGGAAAATGTGGAGTTGTAGGAATTATATAAACAACTCCAAGATCATTTGGAGAATGGGTTTATCAGACTGATTGTATCTCCTTGGGGAGCACATGTTCTCTTTGTGAATAAGAAGGACTGATGGATGAAGATATACATTGATTATAGAGAACTGGATAGGATCATAGTAAAGAACAAATATCCTTTTCTAAGAATTGATGACTTATTTGACCAACTTCGTGTGGATCAATTCTTCTATAAGATTGATCTTTGATCTCATTATCATCAATTAAGGGTGAAGAAAGAAGATATTCCAAAAATTTACTTACGATCAAGATATGGGTATTATGAGTTTGTTGTTATGCCCTTGGGACTGACTAATAAACCTGTTATTTTTACTGATTTTTTGAATAGAGTATTTAAGACCTACCTTGATAACTTTTTGGTGGTTTATTTATGATATTATGATATATTCCAAAAGTCATGAGGACATTGAGGGTCATCTAAGGGTTATTTTTCAAACTATATAGATGGATAGGATTTTTGAAAAGTTCAAAAAATGTGAATTTTGGTTACAATAAGTTTCTTTCTTGGGGAACATTGTAACCAATGAAGGAATCACAGTTCACCCTACAATGAAAAAGGTTTTAGTGGATTGTCCTTAGCCTACAACAATAACTAAGATTCATAGTTTCCCTATATTAATAGGATCTTATAAGAGGATTCTGAAAAAGGTTTTATGGTTTTTAATCCATTAAACAATTTGACTTGATATGGGATCAATTTCATCTGAAAAAAGGAGTGTGAGGATTGTTTCCAAGAGCTGAAGAAGATATTGGTTACTACACCTGTGTTAAATATGTCCTAAAGTAGATAAAGATTCTTTATTTTTAGAGATGCATATATAAAAGGGTGTGGGTGCGTACTCATGAAAAATGTCAAAGTAATTGCTCGTGCATCTCGAGAGTTGAAGACTCGTGAGAAGAACTATCCTACGCATGATCTGGAGTTGGAAGTGGTCGTTTTTTCTTTGAAGATATGGAGGCACTATCTTTATGGGGAGAAATGTGATATATATATATAGACCATCAATGTTTGAAGTATATTTTCACACAAAAATAATTGAACATGAGACAAAGTAGATGGTTATAACATCTTAAATACTTTGATTGTTCAATTCGTTATCATACAAGAAGTGCCAACAAATTCGATGATGCATTAAGTAAGAAAGACCCGGTTGTTCTGTCCATGATGAGGATTCAAATAGATTCTTTGATCACAGACCTTGTAAAGCATAAAATGAGAATTTTAAGGGAAGGGACATCATCAACCCTAACCCAAATGATTTCACAACCATCGTAACATTAAAATATCAAGAAAGTTCATAAAGAAGATCTTTTGTTATAAAATAATTTTGAGGCTGTGAATATGGAATATTTCTTGAGTTCAATATTGATCAAGAAGGTGTATTGAAATTTCTTACAAGACTATGTGTTCCATATATTCCAAAAATAAATAAGGAGATGATGGATGAAGCTCATAGCTCTACTTTTTCTATACATTCAGGATGAAAAAAATGTATAGGGACCTTCGTGATCATTTTTAGTGGGATAATATGAAAAGGGATATTACTGACTACACATAAAGGTGCCTAGTATGTCAAAAAGTCAAGGAAGAGTGAAAACTTCTTGAAGGAGTATTACAACCACTGCCCAAACCAGCATGGAATTGAGACAATATCACTATGGACTTTGTTGTCGGTATCCCAAGAACATCTAATGGAAGCAATGTAATATGGGTTATTGTGGACCCTCTCACCAAGACTACAAATTTAATCTCCTTTTAGGATGTTTTCACTATTGATTAAAATTTCAAGATTTACGTGAAGGAAGTGGTAAGGCTACATGGAGATCCAATTTCTATCGTATCAGATTGTGATCCATGGTTCACATCAAAATTATGGAGAAGTGTTCAACATGCTCTTTGTACCGAGTTGAATTTTAGTACGCCCTATCACCCCAAAACCGATGGACAATATGAAAGGACAATTGAAACACATGAGTACATGTTAAGAACATACTCATGTAAATGTGATCAACATCTCCCATTAGTTGAGTTCTCGTACAACAACAAATTCCACTCGAGCATTCAAATGGAACCCTACGAAGCTATATATGGGAAGAAATATAGAACTCTTACTAGTTGGGATGAAGCTAGTGAATGAAAGCTTATTGGTCATGATATTGTGGAAAAGATGATAGAAAAGGTACCTTCCATCTAGAAACACATTAAGGCTGCTCAGAGTTGGGAAAAGTGCTATGCCGACAACCATTGAAGGGAGTTCTAGTTTGATAATGGTCACAAAGAATGTCTTCAAATTTCACCTTGAAAGAGATCCATGTGGTTTGGAATGAAATGGAAGCTCATACCATGGTATAGTGGCCCCTATGAAATCCTTGATCGCATAAGAGTAGTGGCATATCGGCTTGCACTTCATCCAAATCTAGCTCAAGTTCATGATGTATTCCATGTATCCCTCTTGAAGAAGTACATACCTGACCCATCAAATATACTAAATCCAGATGTGGTATAACTAGAACATGACCTCTCTTATGAGGAGCATATAGTGTAGATATTGGTTCGTAGGTAAAAGGTTCTATGCAACAAGACTACCCACCCTGTTAAGGTGTTGTGGAGGAACCACAGCTGTGAAGAAGCCACATGGGAACCAGAGGAGTCTATGAGAAAAAGTACCAACACCTTTTCTCTTATGAGGATATGGGTTTAAATTTGTCCGATAAAATTTCATAAGAGGGGAACAATGTAATTACCCGAACTATTGAATGATATTTTTTTCCTAAATTTGTGTTTCATTTTGTACTCAACAAACCTATATCCTTTAATTAATGAAGTGATTATAATTCAAATGAGACTGTTGGTTTTCAATTGTTATCTGACTATTGGTCAATATGACCATTGGTAATTGTACTCTTAATGTTATTATTATTGTTAATAAATAAAAGTGATAATTGTTAATTAATAGAGAAATAAGAATTGATGGACTCGTACATTAGACTCAGGCCATAAGATCCCATCTATCAGAGCTTGGGAAGGAGGTTGCAACTCTAGGATTTTCTCTGGACTAAGCCCAAGCCGAAATCCAACATGTCAAGCTTGAACAGAATTTCTTAACGAAGAAGTTCAAGCTGATAGAAATCACCACATAGGAAATGTTGTCCGAGCAGCCCCAAGATTCTATCACCATTTCACACCTTAATCTTAGGTCATATGCAGGTGTTATAAGGGGAAATGTAATGAGGCCTTCGTTACTTTTTGTAACCATTTTTTATAAATAAATTTTTTATTTATTATTATTGTAATTTTTTTGAATATCCAATATCAAGATAAATATAGGATGAATTTATAAAAGGTCCATTTTATTTTTGAATTTTGGGAAAAGGGATATTTTAAAATATTTTTTTATACATTGAATAAGTAATAATGTGAAATTATTTTCAAAAAATGTTCTTCAACAGTTGTGGTCAGTATGAAATTTATAGTATAATAAGATCAACTTAATTTTTAGTCAATAGTAATGTATGAATAGAAATAGTACCCTTATGAATAGTAAAATGACCAATGGAATACGATCAATGATGCAAGACGCTGGGGAGGGGAAGTACTAGTGGGCTAGGTTTATGGGTCATGTATGGGCAGGGTATTCCTTTGTGCCTTCGGGTCATGTATTGCGGGTCATGTCGGGCCTTGTGCCTTAGGCCTACGGGTCATGTACGGGTTCCCCTTCAACCCTTAAAAGGGGGATTATCTACAAGAAAATAAAAAGAAGGCCTTCAGGCCATTCGGAGGAAACATGACCAATGGAATAGTAACCTCACTTAAGAAAGTATAAATATAATTTTGGTATCCTGATTAGGTAATGTGATATAATGGAATAAGTAAATAACTGTTTCAGAAATTACTTGTTTAGTATTGGTATTTATTTGGGTAAATAGTGTTTTTACTTAAAAATTATATATCTCATAATTAGAAAGTTATTTTTATAAAATGGAGTTAATTTCAAAATTTAGAACATCAATATTAGGTTAAGGTGAAATTATGAATTTTTTATAAAACGTATTGTCTTTTGGTGAATAGTAAAAACAAAATTTTGAGTTTTAGTGTGTTTAATGACATTATTAATGATGTAATAAATCTAGTCGGCTTGTGAATAGTAAGATATATTATATGGTTTCCCAAGTGGTCAATACCATTGGAAAATACAATGGGAATGCCCATGGTTTTTCAAATACCACAAATGAGGCGTCCCTTGGAAATTAATAAAATATTCCCTCACTTTTGCTATAAATACAAACTCATTCATTGATTCCTTTTAATAAAAATTTTTCTTCGACATAGATCTGTTATTTTTACCTCCCAAGGAGTCCTCCCAAGGTTCCCACAAGCCCCAGAGGTCCCACCCTTCGATCATTTGAAGGTACTCTTCAAGGTAAGGGAACCTTTCACCCTTCTATTTTAGTCATGAATTCCTTTATGTAATGTATTATTGTTTCTATTTTATTATGGGAGATTAAGGTCTTATATATCCTTATTTATATCCATTTCAAGTCCAATTGATGAAAGACCCTTTTCTCTCTCATTAACTAATTTTATGAATTTTTATGTGACGTCGTTAGGCTGTCGAATTTTTATAAAGGTAGTCGCATCTTCTCTTTTCTTTTAAGTTTTATATTCATGTTGTATGTCATTCAAACATCCTTACCATGATCTTATTTAAATTTTATTTTCTCCCTATTCTGTATTATGAGTTATTTTTGAGTATTTTAACCTTATCCCCTCTCTTTTTAATATTTTCTAAACCATGTTATATTGCAATTATGCTACAAAAATTTAATCTAAAAAACTATCTCTTTTTCTCATGAAATTATCTTATTTTATTTATATGAATACAAAAACATATTTATTTTCTTGGGGTATTCATAAATACAAAAAAATGACATATTTGATTCTGGAATTGACATACATGAAACCCTCTTTCCTTTTCCATGGGTTATAAATGACACAACGATCGTGTTTTTAAACTCTTTGAAAACGTCACGATTTTCAAATGAAACCTATTTCATTTATTATTTTTGTGTTATTTATGAAATTTTTATTTATGATCTATGTGGATAACATAAAAAAAATATTGAGGTTTCAACCTGATAGTTCTTCAGTGCATTGGGTAAAGTATTTAATCTCCATATATGACAAGTTTCACGATACCTTGGTGAATAACTCTGATAATATTTATGACACCTTGGGGATGAACCATGGCGATATGTTGATGAATTTCTAAATTAATTTTTTTATAAACATATTCAAGTTATGATTCATGTTCTTTTTATTATTATATTCCTCTTCTTACATTTCTCATGTCGTCATGTTTTTCATCAAGATCTTATTGATATCACAAGTAAACTGATTCCCTTGCTTTCCCTATTGGGAATTCTCCACACCCTATCCTTTGACGTGTGTCTCTAAGTTATGAGATTATGTAATTTTACATAGGATGAAAATTTAATGAAGATTTTCATGGTTATTTAAAATAATTTTTTATGTTTTCATGTTTTATGTCCCTGATTTCTAGGACCCTAGACTATAAAGTTCCTCTGTTTGTAAAATGTAATGAAAAGTGATTTCATAAAAAAGTGGGATGCCATATGTGATGTGGACAAAACAATGAGTTTTAAGGTAATTAGTCAATGATTTCTAGGCATGAGGTTCATAGTCTTGGTTAGTGTGGGACATATTCCAAATAATCCCTAGGGTCCTGAAAAGGACATATCTTCCAAGGGAAGATAAGAACTTGAAAAGATTAGGGTGTGTTTTGGGTATTGGGTTTGAACCAAATGGAGGCTTTATACACATCTCATTTGGATATAAATAAAATCCCAAATAGATAAAATAATATATTATTATACCAAATAGAAGGACCTTCATGTTTCCACATGGAGAATATGAACCTTTCAGTTGGATACATGGATTTGGGGACTTACAAAGAATAAGAGGACCTTTGTAATGGTGAGGGGAAGATCAATAAAATAACCCTTTACTGAAAAATGTATTTAATCATGTATATATTGTGATCATAAATAAACTCTAAGATCATTTCAGTCATGCGTGGTGTGAGAAATCATAGAAAAATGAAGATTTGGAAAACTGTATAATCTATTTTGTCTACTGGTGGATGAGGCGGGGTCTATGAAAGGAGGGAGGTATTCAACATCCTACAAGAAATACTAAGGCCTTATTCTAGGCGGGGTTTCCTAAGAATGATCCTCCTATTTTCCTTTTTATAGACAGAAGAGGGGATAAGGAAGAGCTATAAATTATGGATATCTCTGCCCATCATAAGGATCCACCTGTCACCATGCCTAAGGTAGGGATACTCATTACCATAGAAATGTATGATCAGGAACATTCCAAGGACTCTCTTTATTAGGTAGATTAAAAGTAGGACCTCATTTTAATATGGTAATGTATGAATGAGAGGATGCACTAGTGTTCCCTATACTCTAATCACACATATCTGGAGGTTTTGGTGGAGGTCTTGGATTGTTTCCCCTCATATTGGGGATCTAAGAGAATAAGTTTTCTACCATTGGTGGTATGATGAAGGTCTCAATGTATGACTCATACAGGTAAGGTATGGGAAGGCAGATGAAGTATCAAACAGGTGAGGGTTTTGCAATCTGTGGATCCTTAACCCAGGTGATGGTTGGGTGAGCTAAAGATGACCCGCCTAATTGATGTCTAGGTGATTTTGAAGATTCTTATCTCAAGTGATGGCTGGTCGATCCGGAGGATACTTCCCCCAGTTCATGACTGGGTGAGATTAATGGTGATTCACCTATGTGATAGTTGGGTTATCTTGGATGACGAGAAACCCAAGAAGTAATACTAAGGTGATTCTTCACTCAAACACCTAGGGGACTCCTTAGAATATTTTATAAGGGGATCACACACGTCGAAGTCATGGATTGGGTACTTTTCCCTTGTACTTTTTGACTTAGGGGAAAAGGATCCTCACACAAGACCTTTTTTTCCACACACTGTATGAATTCTAATTCGACTATGATCATTAAATTTATCTTCATTTGAGGCTTGGAGAGCTACCTAGAATTTTCAAGGGACCTAGGAGAAGGAATAGGATGAGAAGAGCTTTGAGGATTCTTCTAGTCTCTTAGTAATTCCAAATACAGATCCCAAGTGTCCTATTTATAAGAAATTTTGGGGCCTTGGGTGATTGAGTCAGCTTTTTCAGGTATTTCATACTAGGTATTGTTCATAATTAACCCACACGACTCTCTTTGATGCACCTATCTAGGCATACGTGGTGATGTTGGCCATATAAAATAGACCCGCATGGTGACACAAGTTGGGCCTTGCATGGAACTACAAAGAAGGATGCGTGAAATTATTGATTTCTTTCTCTTTTATTTTCATGGATTTATTTCCCTCTAGATCTTATCTTTCTCATGTAAAAATGATTTTCAATTGAAACACTTATACAATAATGTTTTCAGTTCAAGTAATATAGTGCACGGTTTACATTCACAATCAATGTATAGTTTATGGTAAATGATGTAACTTAAAGGGGGAAGTCATGTGAGGTGATTTTGGTCTAATCTTTTGGATACATACTATATAGGGCTGTAGAAAAACTATATACCATGTTATAGAGGGTAATATGGTATAATTTCATGGTTGACACATCGTTTGAAACTCATGTTGTTCAACCATGCATGGTGGGGGTTTCGAGATAGCTTTGAACACATAGTTGTCACATGGTTTGGAAAATAATGTGTCCAAAACATGTAAAACCTAAGAATTAAGACCTTTTATTTCTTCTTTCCCTCGACTCAACATCCCATACATTCACACTACATCTCTTCCCCTTCCTCCAATGTTAAGTTCGGTTGATTTTTATTCATTAGAGTCACTGTCTCTTGTGCTAAAGATCCTATGGTATTACTAAAGCTCTATTTATATCCCTCTACATTATAATAAAATTTTTGGTCATTATTACTAGGGTTTTGATAGATAGTTCAATTATTTGTTGTGGAAATCATCCCAAGTTGATGAGGCTTTAATGCTGTCTTACAAGAGGATGTCCGGATTATAAGAACCCATTTTCTTACTATGGTATGTATCCACTAAATTTTAGTCTAATTATTTATTCGGGAACTAATATAGATTTCTAATGGGTTAGTAGAGGTTTTATGGGTGTCTAGGGATTTTTTGAATCATGGAGGACATCTTTTGGGGGAAACTGGCTAAGTTGAATGGTTGGTGCATGTTTGGCGCACAGTTTTCCAAACCGTATGGATGGTGTTTTTTTAACAAAGCCACCTCACATGGTTGGTTCATGGTCATGCATCCTAATCGTGAAAGTTTCCCTTCATCCCATATAACCATGCACGATTTTCACATGGTATATCATACCATATATACAAACTGTGTAGAAACCATTTTTTCTTGTTAAATTGACCTTTTTGTTGTTAATGATTTTTTAAGACACCTATTATTCCCTAATCCAGGAACTATAAATATTATCCTAATTTCATATCATCATGGGGATTTTTGGAGGCCAAAGGTATGAATATATATATCTCCTTTGTTCAGGATCCATTTGACCATTCATTCAACATGTTGGATGCGTAAAGGTAAATACGCAAGTTTGTTAAAGATTTTATTCTCCACTCTTTCTCTCAACCTAGTTATCGAGGTGTGAGTGTTTTACCATTTTCTTAGATATACTCCAATTTGAACCAAATCATAGTCCAATACCGGAGGAGGAGATTCGTACAATCCTTAGGTGGGGGGTCTATAACACATTCCTCATGTTCCTTGATTTTGGAACTGTCATGTGGGGCCCACATATTTAATCAGGTGTCATTTATTGAATATATATTCAATGATTATAATCATTAGAACCATATGATTATGCACTTTCCAAGTATGTGATTAGTTGTTAGTGTTTATTCCCATAACTCCATTCGTCCCATGTAGGATGTTATGTCATAATTATTGTATTTGTGTTTTGACACATTTCTCCCACAGTTAGGCTTAGCCTTGGCTTGACATTCCAAATGGTAAGCATTTCTATATTAATTGGATTGTTTTTAATGATTATTTCATAATCTAAAGAACCATATATGCTCACCACTTGACCTGCATAAGGTATGTGATTCAATTTTACAATAAAATTTGAAATGTGAATTTGCATATATACTATGTATATGACAATGCATTAAATGTAAATTAATAGTAGGTCACATATCCATAGCACCCCTTACAAAAATAATGGAAGGTAGTGGAATAAAACTTGAATATGGAATGTTATTTAAATAGATTAAATGAATGGTTCCATGCTACTTTACCTTATAACCCTAATGAAAGGTAAGGCTTGAACCAAATGACTTGATTAAAAGGTTGCATGCTACATGACCTTATCACACTAATGAAAATAATGGATTGAACCAAATGAAATATTACCTGAATTTATAATTAAATAGAAGTGGCCTGAATCGAGCTAACCTTGGATTCTGATTGGAGAATGCCATGAGCACCCAAGAACCCTATTCCAATTCAAGAATATGGCTTGCTTAGGATGAGACCCACCTAGACCCAGATCCATTTATATTATTTAGATACATCTTATGACATCATATGATCCATTAAATGTCATTAAAAGATTCCTTGGATACACTCCTAGGATCCAACATTGACAAGTAGGTTCCATGGTTACAACGCATAGGGCCCAGTCCCTACTTAGCCCCATTTTACCTTGGATGATCACCTGGGACTTGGTAAGCACCTTATTGTGGAATTCCATGCAATATTATCCTTGGATTACACACTTATGTTTATCCATACTATAGTTATTACTGAGTTGGAAACCCTTTAGGTCTATGATTCCTTGGTTATTACCTTGGAACATCATTATTAAATTTCATTATTGGTTTTCTTGTCATAACATGGAACCTTCATTGTTGTTAACATGTGACTTATTTATAAATTGGTAATAATAAATTAATGGACTAGTCTTGTTCAGACACCAGCCATGGGCCGAAGTAGGTAATTGGGTCTTTAGTTACATTGTATTTCTTTACTTTATATATCCATGCTTGCACACTGATACATTTTCATTTCATGGGACAAATGATAAAGACACCCTTGGTGGTGGCCCACTAAGATTTATCTCACACCCTCTCCTGGTGTCGTTTGGTACTCAAAGTAGATTACATGGTTATAGGTGTTGACAAAGGGAACGATACAACTTCAAACACTTGATTTATTGCTGTTTATTATGGATCTTGATAGAAGATGATGGAGCCAGAGCTTAGGATGCATGGGATAGTTTTTAATTTCGTTTATACTTTTCTAGAACATGTTAGGCTTCCTATCTTCTTCCCATGTTTTCTAGTTATCTAGTGACATGACAGATCATCATTAGTTGTGGTATTTTTGTATTTCATTCTAGTTGTTTCAGTTATTGTAACTATTGTCTCTATTTTTTATTGTGGTATTTATCTATTTATATTTCTTCTGTTATTTACCCCTATTTACATTCATCTGATGCACTACACTCTAGTAATGAGGGCATTATCTCCTCACAGACACACCCTAGGCCCTCACTATTATTTGAAAGCCACTGGAATTTGGGGAGAAGTGCTTGAGGCCATGTGTCCCACCGGCCTTTGGGGACCCACTATGTGGAATCTCTGTCTGGGATGTCACAATGTGGTGTCAGAGGAGTTTTCTTTCTTGCATTACTATTTGGAGATAATATATTGGAGAATTAGGAACGTTTTAGGATTGGTTAATAAGTCATTATGGGGCTTCCCAAACCCACATTCATGGTAAAAATTAAGTTTCTATAATTATAATTGTTGTTCTACTTTTTCCTATTAAAGTTGACATTGTTTCACTATTGGGTGGTGCAAATGCTGTGTAGTATTGTTTTTTACTCTGTTGTATGATTTTTATTCTTTCTTGTCCCAATGATATAAGGGAAAGGAGAATTGTTTCATAAATAATTATAGGAACCTAGAATTCGCATGTCATGCATACTACCATGGAATATAGGTTCATTTAATTTCTTTTAATTGTATGCCTATGATTGTTGAGTGATGTTGTGATATTTAGCTTATTCTTGTTTTACTCATGGTTACAATTGAGTAATTGTACATCTGAATTCATGAGGTGTATGGGCCCTCATGGTTTGGGATGTGTAATTTATTGAGTCGAGCCATTATGATATAACTAAATGGGTGTAATTTACAGTGATAGGTGTTTGGGAACTGATTCACTAAAAATGACTATCCATTATAATGTGAATCATGACATCTAAAATTAATTGGTTTCACATCATTATCCCTCCTATTAATGATTATGAAAGGTAAATGAGTAATCCTGGAAAGAAAATGTAAAATGAAATGAAACATATACTTGAGCACTTACCAAAATCTTGCTGTCTGTGCGATTAGTTGGGGTAGTATGCCTTAGGTAGTGAGTTTCCCTATGTTTAGCATCTCCTAGAGATTCTATCTTTCTACTTAATCTTGTTTTGTGGCATGTGATTTAAAATTGTAGACCAATATTTCCATGAATTCCTCTTATTGTACTCTAGGAGGGTGGTGACTACCATAGTAGTGGGCCCTGAGCCGCCATTCTTACCTCTATGAGTGCCACTTGAGGCACCGCCTGATGTACTTCAATTGGGCACTAACTCCCAAGATCATGATAGTCCCCAACGTTTGATACAGTCCATGCATGGTTCTCTATGTCTTTCACCTATGATGGATGATCTTACTGGGGAGTTACAGCAGTAGCATCCTCCTAGTTTCTCAAGGGATGGTGGTCTGTAGGCTATTGGTTCTTGTCTAAAGGCTACCTTGTCAATCTTTAATCATATGGTGAAACCTATAGATCAGAGGGTAAAACATGATACTTATATGCTTCGGGAATCAGCAAGGTGTTGGGGGATGTGATTACCTAGGTTAGTCATCATTAGGGAATGTTATGGGTTGATTTCAAGTATCACTTCTATGATTGGTTCTTTCCTCAGATGATGAGAGATGATAGATCTAGAGAGTTCATGCATCTCGAGTAGGTTTCTATACCAGTTATGGAATATTCATCACATTTCATTGAGTGACATCCTATTCCACTACTTTTAGGTAGTGATGAGCTTTCACGTGCTAGCCGCATTGAGGATGGGATCATGTAAACCATCTATACACAGGTTAATGTCATTCACCTGCCTACTTTTTCTACAATAGTTTGTCAGGGTCTTAACACTGAGCATAACATGAGAGATGAAAATACTATATAATATATAGGATCATTGTTGAGGTAGGCCAGTTAATCTTCTGGGGGTCAGAAATGTTCCCTCGAGGTTTCTCATCAAGGAAATAACAACAAGAGTTCACATTTTAATAGCTCTAAATAATTTCATCAATATGGACGCCAAGGCCACAAGAAGCCTCAATTTGATAGAGACCCAATGGAGTTTCAGTCTTGTATCCTTATTGAAAATCTCTAACATTTCAGTAGGACATTCCAACCAGCCTCGAGTGGAAAAGGATCAGCTCCATCTCCACCTTCAAGGGTGAGTTATTTTACGCCATATCAGGTAGGGAGGTGGAATATCATTGGTAGGTCTTGCCGCGCAGGAGGATGTGGTTGTGGTTGGTAGACCCCTGATCACCAGTATCTCTAGTATAGTAGTTATGATAAAGGTATTCCATCTATTTCACAGGTTCATGGATCAGACTAGTTGAATTCCCTACAACTGATACTAGAGGAACATGATGCAATACCATATACAATACGCGGTACTATTCTTATTGAATCTACTATAATATCTGATTTATTTTATATAGATGAATCAAAAACTTTTATATCTATATCTATCATGGAAAGTCTCGGACTAGAGATACAATATTACTATGGTGTAATGACCCAAGATACATCGTTATGGTCTAAAGAGAGGGTATACACCTATTTAGGGATTATCCCCTTGAGTTAAGCAGTTTCCCTTTCTTATAGAACCTATTCATTCTCGAGATGACATGATTATATGCGATTCTTAGATGGACTGGTTGGTTCACAATAAAGATTTTGTAGACTTCTATCTTTGTAGGTTATCATTTACAATACTAGAGGAAAGAAATTATCTACCTAAGGGTGAGTGGGATGTCTAGGCTAGTACTGATGGACTAGAGCATCTTGGGTTGGGTGGAGTTACTGCCCAAATTGAAAATATCTTCATGGAGGATTAGGGTTTACAAAAAGTTGATTTCCCTTTATTAGTCGATCGTTTGAGGGACATTTTTCTCAATGATTTGTCTAGATTACCTCCTGAGATAGAGGTAGAGTTTACAATGGTGCTTTTTTTCGGAGAATCTCTAGTGTGCATTCTTCTATACATGATAGTACCTATAGAGCTTTATGATCTCAAGTGGTAGTTAGAGGATTTAGAGTCCAAAGGTTTTATATGGACCAGTATATCCTATTGGGGTTCACCCATGCTTTTTTCTAAGAATGCGGATGGAAAATTATTTCTTTGTGTGGATTATAATAAGTTCAACCAGCTAATGGTCAAGAACTGAAATCCGCTTCCTTTAATATATGATCTCTTCGACTAGTTCTGAGGAGCAATGGTCTTCTCCAAAATTGACCTGAGATCAGATTATCATCAGGTAAGAGTGAGATCATCAAACATAACTCTCATAGATTTATATAATAGGAATGGCCTATATGAGTACCTTGTTATACCATTCAGACTGATGAATGTACCCACCATTTTCATGGCTATGGTGAATAGGGTTTTCCACCATTATTTTGACTCTTTTGTCATAGTATTTATGGAAAAAATATTAGTGTATTATCACACTCATAGTGACCGTGCTGAAAATATTGAAATTTATTTGAGTACACTGAGAGAGAAACATGTTTATGATAATCTTGATATGTTCCACTTTTGTATTGACAATGTTCACTTCTTCGGTCATATAATATCGAAATCCAGAGTATCAATTGACTTTGAAATGTTTAGTGTTGTAGTTTCCTTGGAGAGGCCCAATAACGTGTTTGACATACATATATTCATATAACTGGAACTATATTTCAGGTGTTCCATATAGAGATTCTCACTCTGTTCTTAACATATTACTGGTCTTATAAAAAAGGATTTGAAGTTCCTTTGTTTAGAATCTTATGAGAAAAAATTTTAGGAGCTAAAAGGGAGGATTATTTCGACACCAATTCTGAATCATCTAGAGCCAGATGTAGGTTATAACATCTTCTTCAATGCATCAAGCATTGACCTAGGAGTGATGTTGATGCAGGAAGACAAAGTCATTGCATATGGATCTCCAAAGTTGAGGCCTCGTGAGAGAAATTACTGAACGCATGACCATTATCTAGTAGTAGTTTTCCATGCCTTACAATGATGGATACATTATCTATTATGGGACCTATTTGTGGCGTAATCATCTCAAAATTGAGTTAAATATGTATTTTCTCAGCATGAATTTAACCTTAGATAGATACTATTTTTTGAATATCTTCAATCCTTTGATTTTGAGATTGAAAATACACCTAAAAAGGAAATGTAGTTGTAGATGCGCTGAGTTGGAAAACTAAAACACCTGGCATATGGTAAGGCAGTTATGAATGGAGGTTAATGACCCTGTTTTCTTATCTACATTTGGATTTTCATGACATGTTACGATCATTCTTACCTCTCATCCTTGATAGTTACCTCTTCCCTCATGAGAAGGTGAAGAGTAGACAACTTTCAGTTCCTGAAAGATTGGTTATCCATGAGAGTATATCTGGAGATAACCCACCTCCAGATTGGTTAGTAGAGGGAGATGACATCCTATGTATTCATGTATGTTTTTGGGACCCTACAGATACTAGAGAGTAGTTGATGAAAGAGTCCAATGCCTATTGGTGGGAAGTACATCAAGTCATCTCGAAGATGTATCAAGACATGTGACACCCACATAACTGGCCTAGAATGAAATGTTAGATAGCAAGATTTATCACTGGGTGTTCCACCAGTCAGTAGGTAAAGGCAGAGCACTAGACACCTATTGGCTTGTTACAAACACTTATGGTCTGAGAATGTAAATGAGAAGGTGTTTCCACAGTCATTTTAGCTAGTTTACCTAGGTAATCTATAGGTAGATACATTTTATGAGTTATCATTGACATACTAAATAATGTATCAAACATCATTCCTATTTGAGACAAATTATTAGTTGATGATATGGTAATATTGTATGTCCATGAGATCATATGATTACATGGAATCCCTCATACTATCATTTCATATAGGGATTCTTATTTCACATCATGGTTCTTTAAGGGATTGAAGAAGGCTATAGGAACACATGTTCTTCAATGAACATACCTTCACCCTCAAACGGATGGAAAATCATGACAGATAATACAAGTTTTAGAGGATATTCTTCGAGCATGTGTCTTTGATTTTGATGGTTCAGGGGAAAAGCATATTCATCTCATCAATTTAGCCTATAATAATAGATTTCAGATGAACATTCAGATGGATAATTTTAAGTCCTTATATGTTAGGTCATGTTGTCCACCCCTATACTGGCTAGAGGTAGGTGATGGAGCCCTACTAGGGCTTCATCTCATTAAAGACACTTTAGAGTAGGTTTAGCTAATCAAAAAGCGTATGAATACTACTCACTCTAGAAAAGAATATTATTCCAATCTCCCTCTATGACCTCTTGAGTTCAAGGTTATGATTATTTTTTTATTTAGCTATTTCCTAGGCTAGGGCATAGATAGATACGAATGTAGGGAAAGTTATCACCTCATTATGTATGACCTATTGAAATTCTAGAAATATTCAAGCCGATACCCTATCAGTTGCTACTATAACATAGGTATCATTATTGTAATGAGGTCATCCTAGTTTCATAGCTTTTGTAAGGATCATGAAAACCCATCTGACACCTTTGATCATGAGGAAGTTGAGTTAGATGTTGATGCTACCTTTGAGGAGAGTCCAGTACGCATCATCGATTAGATCATGATGGTTCTCCAAGGCTGGTATGTCCCTATAGTATGTGTGGTATGGTAGCTTGGCCACGTTCATGATGATAATTTCAGTAGGAGGCTAATGTATGAGACCATTGTCCAGAGTTTTTCTTAGAGAGTGTTTCTACACCATTGGAAGGTGAACTCGGGGATGGGTACTTTTATAGGGGGAAGAATGTAAGAACCCGGTCTTTCAATCAGTTATGGATCCTTTAAATTTTGGTCTAATTATATATTTGGTACCTAATATGGATTACTAAGGGTTTTTCAGAGGTTTCAGGGGTGTTCAGGGTTTGTTTGAAGCCCGAAACACAACTTTTTGGGGAAACTGTCCAAGTCGAATAGTTGGCACACAATTTTCCTAACTGCGAGGGTAGGTTTTTTCCATAAAGAGCCTTCTATCATAGTTGGGACATGACCATGTGGCCTATCTAAGCTATTTCCCCCATTTACTAAGAAATCATGCATGGTTTTCACATTGTTTGTCAAATCATACGGACAAACCGTGCACAATCCATTTTTTCTAGGTAAATTGTCCTTTTTCCCTCAATAATCTTTTAATCCACCTCTACATCCATGATCTGAGAACCCAAGATATTAACTATATTTCCCCTCATATTTTACCTTTTTTAAGGCCAAAGTTAGGAATCAAGAGATCTACTTCGTTTGAGATCCTATTGTGCTTCCGTTTATCACGTTGGATGTGCGATGGTAAGTACTCAAATTCATTTAATCCATTCTTCTCATCTCTTTATATCAACAATGTTATTAAGGTTTGAGTATTTTTCCTTTCTTATTAGATCTAAAACAATCCAATTGAAATCAATGGCCAATACCGGATGAGTAGAGTCATACAATCCTAAGTTGGGTCTATAACTCATCCCCCATGTTTGTTGATTCTGGAATTGTCATGTTTGGACCATCGATTTCATCGGGTTCTGATTATTGAATTTATATTTAATTATTATAATCATTAGAATTATATTATTATGATATTTCCAAATATATGATTAGTTTTAATGGTTATTCCCATAACTCCTTTCATCCCATGTAGGATATAGTTCCATATTTGTTTTTCTTGTTTTGACATGTTAGAGCCACCGTTTGGGTGTGCCTTTGCTTTACCTTCATAATGGTAAGAGTTTATATATTAAATTTCTTTTTAGTAATGATAATTGAATAAATGAAAGTACCATGTATTCTCACCAATTGTCCCACCTAAGTTATGTACTTCAATTTTACAATAGAATGTGAAATGTGTATTCGAAAGTATAGTAAGTATATTTCTTCTCCTTAAATGTAAATGAATAATAGGTTGTATATTAGTATCAACCCTTACCACATTAATGGAATCCTAGAGAATGAAACATGAATATGGAATGTTCTTTAAATTAATTAAATGAAATGTTTCATGCAACATGTAATTCTCGCAATAATGAAAGGAAAGACTTCAACCAAATGACTTGATTAAAAGGTTGCAAGCTAGTTGAACTAATCAAAATAATGAAAGTAAATTATTAAACCAAACTAAATATTACAGTACATCATAATTAAATAGTAGGGGCCAAACTCTATCTCACTTTGGATTCAAATCGAATAACTCAATGAGCCCCTTGGAACCCAATTTCGATTCAAGGGTCTTTCTTTCATAGGTTGAGACCCACCAAGAAACCAATCCTTATATATTCTTTGGATTCATGGTCTGAAACCATAGGATCCCATCTATATTCATTAAATTATTCCTTGGATACACTCCTTGGATCTAGTATTGACAAGTAGGTGACATGGTTATAGCCAATAGGGGCCTATCTCTCCTTAGACCTATTTTACCATTGATGAAAACCTTGGACTTGGTAGGCATATTATTATGGAATTCCTTAGAATATTTTCCTTATATTACACTCTTATCCTTAGGCAGGCTATATTTATTACTAATTTGGTGACCATTGTGGTATACATTGCATTGGTTATTACCTTCTAACTTTATTATTAAATGTCATTATAGAATTAATTTTCATAACATGAAACCTAAAATATTTCTAACATGTGACTTATTTAATAACTAGTAATAATCAATTAATTGACTAGTCATGTTCAGACACCATCCATGGGATGAAGTAGGTACTTGGTTATTTAGTTACATTGTACTACTTTAATTTATATATGAATTCTTTCACATTATTATATTTCCTCTACATGAGCCAGATGTTATAGACACCATTGATGGTATCCCACTAAGATTTATCTCACACCCTCTCTAGCCACAATTTGGTACCCATAGTAGATTACATGGTTTCAAGTGTTGACAAAGGGAAGCATGCAACTTTAAACACTTGATTTCATACTGTTTTGTATGGATCTTGATAGAAAATTACTGATATGGATCTTGGGATTATTTGGATTGTCTTTGATTTCCTTTATACCTTTGTGGAACATGCTATGGTATCATTTTTTATCCATGTTTTCCAGTTTTCTAGTGACATGAAATATTGCTCATCAGTTGTTGTATGTTTGTACGCTATTACAAATTTTTCAGTTATTGTTACTGTTGTCTCTATTTTTTGTTGTGCAATCTATTTACATATATTTATTCTTCTATTTACACATATTTACATTCATCTATTGCGCTAAACTCTAGTAATGAAGGCATTGTATCCCCATGGAAACACCCAAGGGCCTCGATTCTAGTTGGTAGCCTCTGGCATTCGAGGAGATGTGCTTGAGGCCATGTTGGCCACCGGACATGGGGCACCCACTATGTGGAACCCGAGTATGGGACATAACAAAGTTGTGTTAGAGGAGTTTCCTTTCTTTCGTTATTATTTTGGGAAAATATATTGGAGAATTGGAAACAAGTTGGGACTTGGTCATAAGCCATTATTTGGTGTTACAAAACCCATCTTCAGGGTAAAAACCATGTTTCCGAAATTAAAACTGTTGTTCTACTTTTTATTGTTATAATAGAAATTATATCACCATTGGGAGTCTCACAAGTTGTGTGGTGTTTTTTATTTTTACTTTGTTTAAGGTTGTTATTTCATAATTAGAAAAATGATATGAGGGAAAGGACCATTGTTACATGCATCATTATAGGAACCTAGTGTTTTCAAGTCATGCATATTATCATTCAATATTGGTTCATTTAACTACTTTTTATTTCATGATATGCCTCTGATTGTTGAATAATGATATGATAGTTAGATTATGCATGTATTACTCTTCAATGTGATTGAGTGATTGCCTATATCAATTAATGAGGTGTGTGGTACCTCAAGGGCTGGGATAAGTAATTTATAGAGTTGAGGAATTATGCTATAAATAAATATGTTTCATTTCAAGTGGTAGGTGTATGGGAACTGATTCACCAAAAATGGTTATCAATTATAAAGTGAATCATGATATCTAAAATGAATTGGTTTAACATCATTATCCTTATTTTTCATGTTTATGAATGGTAATGGAGTGAACCTAGTAATAAAATGTAATACGAGATAAAACTTATACATGAGAACTTATTGATACCTAGTCGTTTAAGCGGGTTTTTAGGGTAGTATGACTTAGGTAGTGAATTTTCCTATGTTCGTCCTCATCTAGTGATCATATCATTGAGTCATATTTTTGGCAATTGTCGACCAATTCCACCATGGCATCTTCGTATCATACAATAGGAGGGTGGCAACGACAAGGCTCCAAACATGGTAGTCCCTGACCCGCCGGTATTACCTCTTTGTGTTTCATTTTTGGAACTTCTACTATACCTAAATTGGCCACTAACTGCTAATTTCATTATAGTTTTTTACATTTGATTAAATCCATGCACAATGCTCTACGGCTTTCACCTACGATGGATGATCTGACTCACGTGTTCTAGCAGTAGCATTCTCATATTTTCTCAATGGATGGTGGTCTTCAGGCTGATGGATCTTGGATAGAGGCCACCTTGTTAATCATTGAGCATATGGACACCTCTAAAGTGGGGTGTCAAACTTTCTACTAACATGCTTCTAGAAACGGTCAAGCATTGGTGGGATGTGATCATCCAGGCCAATCATCATCCGAGCATGGTAAGAGTTGATTTCTAGGCTACCTTCTTTAACCAGTTCTTTCCCCAAATCGTGAAAGATGACAGTGTAAAAGATTTCATGCATCATGATCAGGGTTCTATGTTAGTTATGTAATATTCATCCCATTCTATGATGTTATAGTTCTTTACACCTCCTCTATCTGATGATGACACTTCATGGTCAAGAACCTTTGAGGATGGGCTCCAATACACCATTCATACATAAGAGATTGTATTTCACTTGCATACTTTTTCTTCAATAGTCAATCAAGATCTTATCACTGAGAAAAAACTGAGGGATGAGAATAGTGTCAGGAATAAAGGATCAGTGCTGAGGTAGGACAATAGCTCTTCTAGTGGTCGGAATCATTCTCTTAAGGTTTCTCATCATGGAAATGAAAACTAGAGTGCCCATTTAGTTATCTCTATAGAGTTTCATCTGTGTGGGAGATGGGGGGAAAATAATCCTCAATGTGATAGGGAACCAATGGAGTGTTGGGATTGTGTTCATAAGGGGCATCTCTAAAATTTATTCTAGAATTTACCACCATCCTTGAGTGGAAAATGATTAGTGTCAGTTCCACATTCTAGAGTGTTTTTTTAGGCCATGCTAGGTGGGGAGTGGGAATACCACCAATTGATCTGGCCAAGGAGGAGGTTGTGGCCATGGTAGGTAGACCCCTGATTACCAGTAGTGTCAGCCGAGTAGTTATGATCATGGTAGTCCATATGTTGGATAGGGCCTTGGATCATTCTTTATTTGATACATGTTATTCAAAATCTATTATCTATTTATCTATCATGGCATGTGTGAGACTATAGATATAGTATTACAATGGAGTAATGACCCTAGATACACTGTTAGGGGTAAGAACAAAGGGTATATGATTGTATATGGAATTCCACCTTGAGGCAAGAAGTTACCCTTTCTTATGGAACCTCTTAGTTCTTGAGATGATAGGCTTTGATGTCCTTATTGGGATGAACTATTTGGTTCAATATAATGATTTTGTAGACTGCTATCACCACAAGGTATCTAATACATCACCAGAGGGAATCATTTATCTACATAAGGGTGATTATGATGTCCAAGCTAGTAGACCTTGACCAGAGCATCATGGGCTACGTTGAATGACAACCCAGATTGAAAATCAATTAAAAAAGGATCAGGTATTAAGAAAACTTTATTTCATTAAGTAGTGTATTATTTCAGGGATGTATTTTCATAAGATTTTTATGGGTTGACTCTTGAGATAGATGTATAGTTTTCAATATAACTTGTTTTGAGAGCATCTCTAGTGTCCATTTCCCCATACAATATGGAACCAACAGAGGTTCAGGATCTCAAGTTGTAGTTATAAGAATTAAAGGCCAAATGATTTATATGGACCATTACATCCTCTTGGGGTTCACTCATACTTTTTTCCTAGAATTTGGATGTAACCTTACGTATTTATGTGGATTAATAGTGTTTGAACTTTCAAACAGTCAAGAATTGATATCTACATCCTCAAATAGTTGATCCCTTCAACCATCTCTAAGGAGAAAAGGAATTCTCCAAAATTGACCTGGGATCAGGTTATCATGGGGTATGAGTCAGACCATTAGACATTACTCATACATCTTTCCATAGTAGTTATGGTCTGTATGATTACTTTATGAATGTGCCCTCCATTTCATGGCTCTAATGAATAGGGTTTCCACCCCTATTTGGACTCTTTTGTCCTAGTCTTTGTGGATGACATCTTTTTGTATACTCATGCATATAGAGACCATTCCAAAAATCTTGAGATCTTTCTTAGTACATTGAGAGAGCATCATATTTATGCTAAAATTGATAAGTGACACTTTTGGATCGACAAAGTTCACTTCTTGGGTAATAAAATATCAGAATCAGGTGTATCTGTTGACCTAGAAAAGGATAGTTTTGTAGTTTCTTTGAAGCATCCCAAGAATGTGTTTGACATAAAATGCTTCATGGAGATCTGTAGATATTATAGGTGTTCCATACATGACTCCTCACACATTTCATCACCTTTTACTAGTCTTAAAAATATGGGTTTCATGTTTCTATAGTCAAAAGATTCTGATAATTCCTTTCATAAGCTGCAAGGGAGGCATATTTCAGCACCTATTATGAATCTTCTGAAGACAGGCATAGGTTATACCACCTTCTATGATGCATCAGGCATCAGAATAAGAGTAATGATGATGCAGGAAGACAAATTCATTGCCTATGGATCTCGACCATTGAGACCTTAGGAAAAAAAATTACTTCACACACAACCTTGAGCTAGCAACAGTTGTCCATTCCTTACATTGCTGGAGACACTATCTATTAAGTGAGTGATTTGTGGTATACATAGGCTATAAGATCCTCAAATATATTTTTTATAAATATTACATGAACGTTAGATAGTTATGATGGGCCAAATATCTACAATACCTTGATTTTTAACATTCCTATATGCCTGAAAAGGGCAATGTATTTAAAGATGTGATGAGTCGGAAAACTCAAACATAAGCCATACAGAAATCTAGTGAGGAATTGATCTTAATGGCCCTATTTTATGAGCTATATCTAGAGTTTCATGATAGTCATCTATATCCTTATATTTCATACTCGACAGTTATCTCTTTCCTCCTTGAGAAGGTAAAGTTTAGACAATTTTCAGATCCTAAAGGCTTTTTTTTCTATGAGAGTATATCAGGAGGTATCCCATATCCAGATTGTTATATAGATAGAGAAAACCTCCTTCATATTCAAAGATGTGTCTTGGTCCCTATAGATATTATAGAGGATTTAATGAAAGAGTCCCACACCTATCATTGGTAAATTCATCTATTCATATCGAAGATTTATCAAGATATGCGATATTAGTATTTGTAGAAAGGAGTAAAATGTTTGATAGCAAGCTTTATCACTAGGTATTTCAACATTCCATAGGTGAAGGTGGAGCACCAGAGACCTGAAATCTTGTTAAATACATTTCTAGTACCAGAATGGAAATGGGAATATTTTTCCATGGAATTTGTAGTCAGTTTACCTAGGATGCCTAGAGGTAGCGACGTTGTGTGGGTTGTCATTAACAGATTGACGAAAGTAGCACACTTAATTCATATTTGGGTGTCATTCTCAGTTGATGAGAAGGAAAGATTTTATTTTCATGATATCACATGATTACATGGGTCCCTCTTACGATTCTTTTACATGGGGATTCTTGTTTTACATCACGGTTATGGAAGGTATTGTATAAGGCTATTGGAAAACAAGTACTTCTGATAAAATGTTTTCACCCTCAGAACGATGGACAATCAAAACAGGCAATACATGTTCTAGAGGATATTCTTCAAGCATGAATCCATCATTTTATTGGTTCTTAGGAAAACAATATCCCTCTCATCGAGTTTTCCTATAATAAGAGCTTTTAGGAAATGATTTACATGGATCCTTTTTTGGACCTATATGGTAGGTTGTGTCATTCACCCCTATGCTTGATAGAGGCTAGTGAGGAATCCCTACTAGGTCCGCATCTTGTTCAAGAGTCATTAGATCAAATTAAGTTATTCATAATGTGTACGATGACTTCTCATTATAGACAAAAAATATTATGTCGATCACTGTTGATGACCTCTTTAGTTCGAGGATGGGGATTTTTTTGTTATTTGGGTATCGCCCAGGTTAGGTCACAGATGGTATCAAAAATATGGAAAGTTGTCTCCTCACTATGTAGGGACTTTTGAAATTCTACAGAGAGTCGGGCGGGTAACCTATTTGTTTCTTCTACCTCAAAGGTACCATTCCATACAAGTCATCTTCCATGTTTCACAGCTTCTTGAGTATCATGTCGACCCATCTCACACCTTTGATCAAAAGGAAGTTGAGTTTGATGCTTATTCTACCTTTGGGGAGTGTCCAATACATATCGTCGACTGAAGAACAAAGGTTCTTCAAGGCCAGTCTCTCTATATATTATGGGTTCTATAGAATCATGTCCACATGCAGGATGAGACATGGGAGCTGGTGGCTGATGAACATTCCCAATGGCCAGATTTGTTCCTAAATAGTTTTTCTCACCATTGGAAGGAGAACTCGGGAATGAGCTCTTTTAAGGGACAATACTTTAAGAATCTAGTTTTTTCACTCTAGTATAGATCCTTTAAATATTTGTCAAATTATATATTTTGGACCAACTATGGATGCCTAATGGGATAGAATATGTATCAGGCGTTTCTGGGGCTTGTTCGAGGCCTGGATCACATCTTTTTTTGGGAAAGCTGGCCTAGTCTCATGGTTAGCACACAGTTGATGCTCGGTTTGACTAATTGTGCCGATAGTGTTTTTCCTGATAGATCCACCTCACACGGTTGGAACATAGTTGTGTGGCCTAACCATGCATGTTCCCCTTCTTCCCAGGTAACCATGAAAGGATCACGCATATTTTTTCAAATAGTGTGGACAAACAGTACACATGCCATTTTTTTCTAAGTAAGTTTTCCTTTTTCCTTTAATGATCCTTTAAGCCACCTCTTTTTCCTTAATCTAAGAAAAAGATGGATTAACCAAATTTCTTCCCATAATGGAGTTTTAGAAGGCCTAATTTAGGAATCAATAAATCTCTTTTATCTGAGATGTGATCCATATTTTTTTCGTCATGTTGGGTGTGCAGTGGAATGTTCTCGAGTCTGTTTATGCTTTTATTCTCCTCTCTTTCTCTTGACGTAGATATCGACATGTGATCACTTTTTACTTTTTCTTAGATCTACTATGATTTGATCCAAATCAAGGGTCAATTTCGGAGGATTAGATTTGTACAAGCCTAAGGTGCGTAGTCTATAACTCATCCCTCGATTTTGTGGATTTTAGAATTATCATGTGGGGCCCACCGATTTCATTGGGTGTTGTTTATTGAATTAATATTCCATTATTATAATCATTTGAACCATATAGTTATGCTCTTTCCAAATATGTTATTAGTTTTTTGTGGTTATTCCCACCACTCCATTCATCCCATGTAGTATGTTATGAAATATATTTTGTTTTCATGTTTTGACATGTTTGAGCCACAGTTTAGGTGTGTCTTGGATTGAAGATCCTAAGGGTAATTTTTTATATGTTAAATAGATTTTTTGTATTGCTAATTTCATAATTGAAAGTACCATCTCTTCTCATGACTTGAACCACCTAAGGTAAGTGCTTCAATTTGATTATAAAATATGAAAGTAAATTTGATAGTATATAATGTATATGGATTGGCCATAAATGTAAATAAATAGTAGGTTATATATTCTTAGAACCCCATACCACATTAATGGATAGTAGAAGAATGATCCTTGAATATGGAATTTTCTTTAAATGGATTAAATGAATGGTTGCATGCTACATGGCCTTGTCTCACTAATGAAAGGCAAGGCATGAACCAAATGACTTGATTAAAATGTTCCATGCTACTTGACCTTATCACACTAATGAAAGTCTAGAGTTCATCCAAGTGAAATATTATATGAATTAATAATTTAATAGGAGTGTCCTGAATCGAGATTACCTTGTATTTTGATATAATAATTCCATGAGCTCTTGGGAACCCCATTTTGATTCAAGGATATGACTTACTTAAGTTGAGACCCACCATGATCTCAATCCTTATCTATACTTTAGATTCATGATATGACACCATCGGATCCCTTCAATATCATTAAAGGATGCCTTGGATACACTCCTTGGATCTAGCATTGGCATGTTTGTGCCATAGTTACAGCCCATAGTGTCATGTCCTTACTTGGCCCCATTTTACCATGGATGATCACCTTGGACTCAATATGAACCTTATTATGGAATTCCTTGGAATAAGATTCTTAGATTACACACTTATTATTATCATGGATATAGTTATTACTGAGTTGGTGACCCTTGGGTTTTAAATTTCCTTGGTTATTACCTTGGAACTTCATTAATAGTTGTCATTACTGGTTACCTTGTTATAACTTAGAACCTTCATAATTGTTAACATGTGACTTATTTATAAACTAGTAATAATAAATTAATAGACTAGTCAAGTTTAGACACCAGCTGAGGGATGAATTAGGTACTTACATATTTAGTAACATTGTACTTGTTTACATTATATATTTATTCCGGAAAACTTTTACATTTCCATTACACGGGATAGATATTATAGACATCATTGTTGGTGGACCCCAAAGATATATCTGACACTCTCTCCAGCCATCGTTTGGTACCCAATGTAGATTACATGGTTTCAAGTGTTGACCAAGGAAAGAATACAGCTTCAAACACTTGACTGTTTTCTTTTTAGGATATATCTTGATAGAAGGGGATTAAGTCGGAGCTCAGGATGGTTGGGAAAGTCATTATTTTACTTTATTCTTTTTTGGAACATGTTAAGGTCACTGTCTTGTATCAATGTTTTCTAGTTTTCCAGTGACATGACATATCATCATCAGTTCTTTTCTGCTTTTATGATATTCCAGTTGTTTTGGTTATTTTTAATGTTGTTTCTATTTTTTGTTGTTCCATCTTTTTACTAGTATTGCTTCTACTATTTACCCTTATTTACATTAATTTTCTACAATACACTCTGGTAATTAGGGAATAGTCTCCCCACGGACAAACCCTAGGCCCTCAATGTAAGTTGTTAGCCTATGGCATTTAGGGAGATGTTCATGAGGCCATATGGACCATAGGTCTTGGGGAACCCACTAAGTGGCATCCAAGTCTGAGAAGTTAGGAGAGGATTACATGGTTTCAGGTGTTGTCCAAGGGAAGCATATGACTTTAGCAACTTGATTTCTTGTTGATTAGAATGGATATTGATAGGAGATGATCGAGTCAGAGCTCAGGATTCTTGGGATAGTATTTGATTTCATTTATAATTATTTAGAACATGTTATTACTATTTCCTTGTATCCATGTTTTCCAGTATTGTGTATACATGACATATTATCATTAGTTGTTGAATGTTATTCTAGTTATATTATATATTGTTACTGTTGTCCCTATTTATAATGTTTCTAATTTTTAATTATATTATTTTCAATATTTACCTATGTTTACATTCATATGTTGTTCTACACTCTAGTAATGAGGGAAAAATTTCCCTACAAACACACCCTAGGTCCTCACTGTTAGCTATAAGCCTCTAATGTTTGGGGTGATGCGCTTGAGTATATGTGGCCTACCAGGCTCGGGGAACCCACTAAGTGACATCTGGGTCCGGGATGTCAGACCAAAAATACCCATGTACACCGTAACCCATCCTTTTTATGATGTTAAGTGGCTAGGTAATATTTTCAATGGTTTTGGATAAATTAATAATCCTCACTTAAGGTATCAGTTCAAATTTTTTTGGATTTGTCCTAACATATTGTTTGGAGACTTGTATGGACCTCCAAATGATCTTTGGACCCGGTTTCGGTGTGGTGGCAGAATTCAGTAAGTAAACACTTGTTCATGCCTAAGTGTTTTACCTTGGTTACTTATTTTTAATTTCTAATTAACATTAATTTCATTATAATTCATTAATATTTGTTTTTTGGGCATGAATTAGGGATGCATGTTGTTTGATCTATGGTCATTGGTATTAGACAAGTTGGAGCTACGAGTTATCAAGTAATAGCTAATGGGAAAGGCTTCATATATGAGCTAGGTGGTCCTTATGACATGTATCCCATAGTCGTTCTTATCTTACAAATTTCATTTCTTTTTAGTCTCACAAATGTATCATGTGTTGAACCTAGTATTAAAATAAGAACCTTAAAAAACATTATTTTAGGTATACATTAAGAAATTATGAAAATTTGTTTCCATGAGGTGATCCCAATGGGATACCTCACTTGAGGATTATAAACTATGAAATAGTTATGAAAAAAGTTGAAAATAAAAATTTTATATTTAATATAAGATTTTTTTGAAATGGTTTTATAGGTTGTTGGATTCATCCTTAAAATAATATGAATTCCTAAATAACTAAAAATGATTTCATATAAATATAGAATTTATGTGAATGAATCAATATTAAGGGTGATTATAATTGAATTATTTAGTTTAATAATGGAAAATTAAATACAAAATGTTAATAGGTTAAAATATATGTCAATCCATGCAATAATAGGTGGGTAAATTATTGATATTTTGATAATTTGGTAAAAAAAATTATAGAAGGGGTAATACATGTTATAATATAAGTCGATGGATTGTTTTTTAAATTTAAATGTTAATGTAAGTTGGTTATTATTAAACTGTTATATTGGATTACTATGGTAATGGTAATTAGAAAAATGGTAAATACCTATTGAAATAGTAAACTAATATGGACCTTATTAATTAATTTTTATGTGCATTGTGAATTCCATAGCATGGTTATTGAACATGAGATAGTTAATTTCAAGATAGGAATCCAAATTCCATATTATTAATGATGTATTGGAATAGTGGGAAGAGCACATGGATTCCATGTGATACATTCTAATTGGGAAAGGCAGGACAAGTTCCTAGATTCCAAATGGTTTATGATAGGAATGTCTATATGAGATATATGGATTCCCTATGTTACCATAGGTATAAGGATGTTGGGCTGATTACTTTGGTTTTTCATGGTTCACGATATTTATTAATACAAATATGATCATTTTTATTCCATGGGAATGCAATAATGATCTGTCTAATTCAATTTGATACTTCATATTATTGGGGAATGCCAGGTTGAGTGCCTAACTTCCATGTGGTTTCTTATAGAGGTGATGCAATCATGATGTGCTCAAAGACACCCTAGAACTAGTCAAAGTGGGTAAGAACTGACCTTTAGTGTCACTATAGATCCCATTTCATTAAAAGTTGTGTTATTTATTTTAGTGTGAAATTATTTATTTTGTATCACTTTCTTCATTTACCATACCTCGTGTACATTTGTTATGAGGCTGGATATTTTAGGAGTTCTTTAGTTGGGTAATTCTATGTTGTACTCAAACCCTACTCAATCCCCCATGTCACTTGGGTTCCCAATCATCAATCACTGTCATGTTTCTAGTTTAGGTTTGAGTGAGTGCCCGATGTCATTGCCTCCATGGTTTCTTAGATGATGCAATGGAGTTGGGATCAGGTTGGGACTCTTGACCATTATTTGGGATTCCTAATATTCTTCTTTTGGATTTATTTGTGATTGATGTACATATGATTAATCATTATGTAGGACTACCTTACGAATTTTACTCTGTATTTATTTGGTAATATCATTTGGTTATCTACTTACTATATGGGCATAATTTTATAACATGTATTTGGGTTCTTTAAAGGGTTATTGAACATGTTTGATTTCATTTACATTTTGGTTTTACTAAGATATGTGGGTAAAACCTCCCCACTATACCACTTTATACTCACACTTATAGTTAGTAGTATCTATCCTATATGGATCCATGTATGAGGTCATGTGGTGCACCATCTCAGAGTATAGATTCAGTGGCTTCCTAGTTAGGATGTTACAAAGTGGTATCAAAACTATATTTTTTATTACTATTTTGGGAAAGATAAACTGAACAATATGATTCTTTTTGGACATGATATGGAGATTTTTCTTGGTATTGAACACCCTACATGAGATGGAAGTTCATGTTTCTAGGGATCAAATTATTTTTCATGTTATTCATTATCATAGATGATCTTATTTCACCTTGAGTGATTCCATACATAATTGATATTAATAATTTATTAGATTTATCTTAACATGTAATGATAGAAAAGTGTATGTACATGAATCATAAAAGGAATGTACAGTTTATGTGTGTGCTTTTATGTGATTGATAGTTACATGGGATATTTATGTATTGATATCTTACTTATGTTCTACATATAATATATACTAGTGATTAATATATTCCAATGGGTGTAAATAAATAAAAGGGGTTTGAATTTTAATTGAAAAAAACCTTTTAAAAAGTTTAAAAATAATTCTATGGTAGAATTATACATGACCAACTCCTCATGTGACTCATAGATAAATAGGAAGATACAAATTATTATTAAATTAATGGTTTTGGTTACATAAGGTTCCAATAAAAAACTTATAATGTTTTTTCCTCAATAAAATGTGGGTGAAATCCTATCTAACAAAACTAGGGGTTATAATATAGAAATATATTATGAAAGGATAATACACAGAATCATGTTGAATAGTGAAAATATTTTAAAACGTGACTCATTGGATAAAATTTGAGAAGTTTTATGAATGTAAAGTATAAAAGACTTTATCCTTTGGGAATCATAATGGTGAGTTCCATTTATTTAGATGACCTAACCATGTGGATTTTCTTAGGTTGTGATGATTTGATAGGGTGATGGATTATTGTGACCCTATTGGTTTTCTCAACCTAGGATAATATAGAATAGACTTGATTTAGATATTTATGTGAGACCTTGTAGTGGATGATTAGAATGAAGGATATCATGGGATATTGAGATGTGGTGAGTGGTTGTGACCAGAATGAGATACGTTTTGATCTGTGCATTCTAGGTGAGATAGCTAGTGGCCTTTAATAATCATGACTCTAGGTTTGGGAGATGGGTCCTTATGACCTTCCAGGGTGACATTTGATAGGGGCCTGCATTTTCTATGACTTCCATGGGGTATGGGAGGCATAGGTGGATGTTTCAACTTATATCATCAGTACAATTTAGTTTATACCTAGTATAAAATTTTGGAATATTGGATACCCTTGGATTTATGGTGAAATACATTTATGTGTGTGTTTTCATTCATTTGGTGTGATTTGGGAGGGAATATTTGTTCAACTACTTATCCTATAGAAATGATGGTACATATGGGGTAGACCTGGTTGGGGAGAGATGGAATGAGACATGGGAGGATTGGGGAGGATGGAACAACTAATCTATGGAAGAACATTGATGAAGGCATAATATGGTGGCATGATTGATATGGAATCATGGAATTGGATGAGTGACTTGTTCGTGGGTTGATGTATCATGTTCTGTTTGGCACTCTTGGAATGTTAATGGATGTGATAAATCATTTATGATACACCAATGGTCATTTAAATTGGTATCCTCCATTATTGGTGGGTTTTTTGGTCAAAAACTGTTACTACATTCCAATGATATAATAGTGTGAGTTTCTGTAAATTTTTTAATTATGGTCATCGGTGAGTATTCTTGACACATATTTCAATCATGTTCGTTCAAGGACAAAAAATAGACTGCAGTGATCAGAAAATGGTTTTCTGATGTAGTGACAAGGATAATACTAAGTGTGGAGTGGGTTGTTGTTTATAATAAATGCCTACTATGGTTTTTCATATTGTTTTGTATGGGGTTAGGGCCTTTAAATAATCCACATGTTGGTTTTAGAAATATTATAATTTATTCAGTTTGATGGTTTTTCGATTGTTATATAGTGAAATAGTGGACATTGATGATAGAGGATTCAACCATGGGAGATTCATTGGAAGTCTAGTTGAGACTTTAGTGGATGTGTTAGGAATATTTTTGGATTCTATCAAGATTTTAGGCACCATAATCAATATTATTGTTTATGGGTTGAAGAGTGAAGCCAAGCATTATGAGGAAGGTCAGATAGAGGATATTAAAATTATGTTCCTTGGTAATGTTGGATGTAGTGATCTAATAACTATATAAGGACTATTATTTTGGATGTGATTGGAACATTTTAGAAGTGTGTTTAGAGCCTGGAATGTGATTTTGTTGGGAAAATTCGACGTTGGAATTTAACTGGTATGGGACATAGATATCATTTTCTAAGAAATATGGTGAGAAGTATTGTTGCGATTTTTTTTGTTGAGTTTATTAGAAATATTTCAATAATTATTTGTAGAGAACGTTTAGTGAATATTTTTTTATATTTGGGAATGAATATTTCATTTTAGAGGTTAAGGTACTTTCATTATGAGGTGTAAGAAACATTCTTTATGGAGTGAAAAATGTTTCTTATCCAAACAGAAGACATTATGTTGTTCGTTACGTTCCTAATATATTGAGGATTAATATGATCCAATTAGAGTTTGTATTTCTTTTTACCAAGTCACATAAGTATAAATGGGAAAACTAAAAATTAATAGTTTTCCAATATCAAGTGGGAATAATATTTTGTACTTGATGTTATCATGGAGACTATTTGTTAAATGTTTTATAATGCGATTGAATGTAAAGAACAAAGTTATCGGACTGACCAGACTCATGTTATTAGATGGAGGACTTTGTTACAATGTTTATGTTGCTGGTTTTATGATGTTTTTAATATTTTATATCATACAATGAATTAAAATATATAAAATGTGGATAAGTACATAAGTATAATATTTTTAAGGCTACGTAAATGGATCAAAAACTATGTAAAGGTACATATGATATCAGGATTATGCTATCATCTGGAGAAAAAACATCCAATTCATTGAACAGAATCTAAAATTGTCCAATGGATATACGTATGTAATGTCATAAGATGGAGAAATATGAAGGGACTCCAAGTAGAGAAGGGGTACACAGTTTGAGTGAAAGTTTATATTCATCAAATAGATGAAAATTAGATATAGGTATATGATTTCATCAAATAGATGATCTTATGCAGATGTACTAGCCTTTTTTTCTAAGTAATAATGATTGCATATAAGTTTTTAGATTCATCAACTTGCGATTTTACATAAAGAGCGGAATGAAGGTCTATCAGTATGAGGAAGAATGATCGGACAATGATATGATATGTTATCATACAAAAACATGTTGAGTTTATAATATTGAGTTTTCATAATGTAATTAAATAAAATGGAGTTTTATTGGAAGATGAAAGTTTTAGATTTCATCAACTGGAGATGAAATCTAGGTGCACCATTGGATGGAGAAGTTCTAATAAATAAAAAAGACAAACATACACTATATAGAGATGTTTTAAAAATCTGAACATAAACAATCTAATGTGCAAAAAATGATGATACAGATCTACTTTTTTAATTTATTATATCCTTATGAGATTATAGTTGTTTTCAAAAATTCTTTATCATTGGTTCTAAGAATTTTTGAAGAAATTGGAAGCTTTAAAAAATCATAAATGATGTCCACGAATGATTCATAATGGTTGAGAAACTCATAATGAAATTCAATAGTGAAAGAAGCTTCAAAATAAAATGTTTCATTGAGTGGGAAAATGAATTTGAGTTCCTGAATAGAAATATGGAGGCACACCTATTTAAAGGGGTGAGATAGTATGAAGTGATTGTGGTATACTATTCATACATGGAGAAGTTGAACTAATTTTTTTTACTATGATAATCCAATTATGTTCAAACCTATTTGAGTAAGTGTGCATCATATTGAATATATTTGATCATAGATTCATTAAAAGATTCACCATTATAAGTAATCGTCACATCGAATTGATCATTCTTCATCAGATAGAGAGGACTCAAATATAGTACATCAAATGGAGGTGAATCAAAAGGATCACATAAGACCAAAGATAAGTGATAAGTGTTAGATTAAGACCAAACCGGTGTATTCATCAAAAAAATAAGTACTAGAGATAGTTTATTATATAATAATTACTAAGAAAGTTTCATAGATGATCTTCTGGGAATGTTATTATTGATCATATTGGGGAATTCCCAAGACCAGAAGGAAGTTTCATGTCCAACAGATACCAAATAGAGTTTTTCAAAATCGTGCATATTATATATTGGTGAAGGTGATCCAATTTTCTTATGTTGGATGAGAAGATCCTACTATAGTGGATTGGAATGGAAGAATAAAATATCTTATAGTTGTGGGGTATAACAAGTAACTAAAAAGGCATGTTGGATGGGGGTATAACTAGCTGTGAATTCATGTGGATACAATTAATATCATTAGGTTATAACCAACTATGAATGAAGAGCTTCTTTTGGGGGGTACAACCAGTGTTAGATAGAGGAAATATTACTAGGGGTATAACAATTTGTTTCTTATGCCTTTATAATAAAAACATATGTTAGTAAAATAATCCATGTTGGGAGAAAAACAATCATGGAACACAGTAGTTCTTTGTACTGAACCCTGTAAATATAATTTGTTGAACACCATTTATATATTTTGGATATGAAATGTTTCGTTGAGAATTATATTTTTTTGGATCATAACTCTAACGCATATAATATATTAGGAAATGTTTCCTTATGAAGTTAAGAAACATTATTATAAAATAAAAAACAAAACTAGATCCCTAATTCACCACTACCCTCTCAGTAATCTTATATTAATCCAATAGAACATCAGTTAATATCATTGTAGGTTCCCCCTGAATGACTCAACTACGAAGGATGTAGAATTTCGATTTAGTTTAAAACAATAATATTATTATTTTAAATGGAATAAACAATAACAATTGGAATCATATTATGTTATAATATCTTTTATCTCTTGGCCTTGATGTTGATGATGATGTAATAGTGGTATTTCCCCTATTAAAAAATATTCTATAACATTGTGCAATAAAATAAATTTTTATTTTGTTGAAATGTTAATTATCCCATGTTTATGGATCTAAAAGATAATTTTTATATTATGATAATGGTGTTTTCAATGGATAAACAAATAACTAGTAAGTTAAGAATAATCTATAAAGGAAATGATAATTTTAAGGAAACTATGATAATAATATTTAGGAGTATGTTTAGAGATATTAATATGGTTGATGAAGAAATTATTACTAAATAATTTAAAATATTTAATTATATATCCAAAAATATCAAAGGTTTTGGAGAGAATGTAGATCATTATACTATGGTAATAAAACGGATGAGAAACTTTCGAGATTGATTTCATACCAAATTTTCAGAATTAAAATATCATGATGATTTATTTCTGGATGAACTTTAGAATATTATTATGCTGTTTGAGATGAAGAAGACAGTAATCTTTACAAAGTAGCTGAAGGATTAAATATATTTCAAACCGTTGTTAAATTGGAAGCTCAATGACCTAGAAGTGGTAGAATAATCAAATGATTCAGAGGAAGAGGAGAATGAAGAGGACTTCAACATAGTCATTACTCTTCTTTATACAAGATATTATTAGTGAAAGTGTAAATATAAAATTTATGTTTAATAATAAATCTATAATGATGAAGGCCACTTTGTAGATTATTTTCCAAAAAACATGTACAATGATTCTAGGTCATTGGAATAGGGAAAGAAGCCTCACAAAAAATGTGGAAGAATCATAACAAAAGGTTTCCTTACAACAAGATGAAATGTTAGTTGAGTAGAAGAGAATATGATGATTCTTCATCCAATAATGAATATGATGGTCATTTAAATATATTTTATCATGTAATAATACAATGTGATCATTATACAATGATAATGAAATTGAATAGATAATAAAACATGAGTGGATTCTTAAAGAAAATTTGGAATATTGACTTAAGAAATATAAAAAACTCAAGAAGTAATGAAATATGTTTAAAAAGGATGTTAAGCAAGTATCCTTTCAGAATAGAGAGTGGGTAAAAATGGATGAGATAAAAATTAATGTGATTAGATCATAGAATATGAAAGGTGTTGAGATTAAACAAAAACTTGAATGTTTTTAAAAAACATTTTCCTGATAGAAGAATCTTAACATGTTAGATAAAACATTTTGAATAATTTAAGAACTAAATATTGAAATTAATTTAATTCAATAATATGTTAAATAATATTATGGAATTTTTGTATGATAAATGAGAAGATCTTTCAGAAATAAAATCTTCATTTCTTACAACAAAATGTGAGTTAAGAAAGATGAGAGAGGACATAACTAAATCTATAGAGGTTAAAGGTGAATATTCTCAATAATTTAAAAAGAAAGTTCCATGGAGGAAGGATGATTATTTACAAAAAACAATCACAATTTATATCTACTTTTCTTAAAAATGAATGTTCAAACATTAAGATTTGTGAGAAATCATCTTCTACTAATAAAGTGTATAATTCAATAAAAAATAATCTCCCTAAACAATTTCATCCACACTTTTTAAAGAAAAAGATAATATCAGAGAAGTACTAATATTATTATAAATGATCATGATTTAGTGGTCACTACTGGTGGTGTGGAGTTTTTGGGCATTGAGAATACTCATGTTGGTACAATGTGTCTTTAATAGGAAACATCTATCAATCATGGGGGAGCTATAATGTGCAAGGAAGTACCAAAATTACAATAAAGTATTTTTAGGAAGAAAATAAAGTTCATATAGTGACTAATGTTAACCCTTCAACATGAAAAAATATGAAGTTTGAGACAGATGATAAAAGAAATGAATTTATTAAAGTTGAGTAGGGTATGAATGTTAACCATTAAAAGAAAGAGTAAATATTAATTTGTCCACATCAAATTGAAACTATAAGAAATATAGATAATGAAAAATAGTATATTGATTAAAAGGGTAAGAAATTGGTTTTATAAAATGAGATAAAATTTTATAACATGTTTTCAATAGATATAAAGTTGAAGATCCCAAAGAAATACAAGAGCTGTGATAAAGATGGGCATGATACAAAATACTATATTACTATCTTACCTACCTAAAAAATTAAAAGGATGATACAAAAATAGGGTAATAAATATTTTATGAATGTTAAAATAAGGCAATAACTAATTTTGCGGATTTTATATATGATATGAATGAAAGTACATCCCAGAAAAAATATATGAAAAGGGAGAAAAAGTTGAAACAAGTAGAAGATTCCCATTTTGAATGTTTCTTCTAAGGAATAAAGAGGTTACTCTTAATTACCAATACTAGTTTACTTGAACTAACTTTTATGGAATTGAAGTATAAGATGTAAGAAAGATGGATATCTGTTGTTGTAGTATTTATAGAATGAAAATTTGTACACAATGGATCATTCTACAACCATGGTGAGGAATGGAGTGCTATTGTTAAGAGGGATAAAACTGAAGCTGAGGTATGTGTACCACACTTTTCATAAAAAATGGTGATGATGTTAAGAAATTTGAAATATTAGTGTAATTGTGTTCATACACAATTTTTGATATGTTTGATAATATGGATGTAATATTTTTCTTAACAAATCATTTTCAGATTACCCATAATATAATGATTTTAGAAGAATATTTGGGAGTTTAATAAATGGAAGTTTGTTTGTTGAAAACATTTATCACCATGATAATACTCAACTATTTTCTACACCAGGTTCATCCACATAGACATTGATATATTGTGTTATAGTCTAATTTCTAATAAAATCATACTACACTATATTTCACTCAAAGAGATATTTCATTTTTTTTAAGACAAAATAATATGGGTTGAGATGATCCTTATATTACCATTTGAATTTAATTATCAATAAGGCTGAGAAATGAAATAGGTGTTTCATGAAATAAAAACATCATATGCGGTGAAATAATTGAGAACATAGATTAACATCAAATTGGTTTACTATTTTGTATGGTTATAGAAAATAATCACAAAGTGGGAGATTATTGGGAAAAACTGTGTTTTGTTGTATTTATTGGAAATATGTCGATATGTGTTTATAGAGAAAGTTTACAGAAGATGTTTCTGGATTTTTGAATGAAAATACCCATATAGAGAATAAGAATATTTCTTTCTGAGGTGTAAGAAACTTTCGAAACAGATTATAAGAGATTTTCATATATAGAGAAGATATTGTATGATGTTCTTAATGTTTTTATCTTCATGTAGTTTTTTGTGATTCTAAAACAGTTTCTACACCTTCTTGAAAAGTGAAAAAATTAAAAATGGGAGAATTTCAAAGTTAGAGAATTCCAGGATCAATTGTTTGTACAAACATCATGCCTTATTTATCAGACAGGTTTTGTAAGAAGTTTCATAATATGATAAAATTGACAAAACAAAGCTATTTTATGGACCATAATCGTGTTATTACATGGAGTTTTGAGTTTTGATGTTCGATTTTCTGGTTATATTCAGTTGTATATACTATAGAATGAATAGACACTATGTTAAAATATTTATAAATGGGGGAAGTATGTATATATAATTTTTTAAATTAAATGCAATGGTAACTCATGATTTATATTATATATATAAAGGTATCACTACCTACATAATGGTATGGAGGATTCATTGAGAATATTATTAGCTAGAGGAAACATGTGCAGTGTATCTGATAGACACCGAATGATCTAATGAAATGATGGTCTATAATTTTATTAGATAGTGAACTATGAAGGTACTCTAAAAATATAATGGGGTAAGAAAAATTATATTAAGTTAAGAGGCATCAGATGAAAAAACAAAGGACTAAGGTACATAATTTTCTCATATTTATGATTCTATTATATTATTATAGACAGATTTGTTAAGGAATAATCAACAGTCAAAAGGTTGTCGAGTCATTGATCAGTGTTTTCATATGAAGATATATATAAAGACCCATATTTTTTAGGTATAATGATCAAATAGATATATGATATTTCATCATAAATACACAAGTTGATTTTATCATATAGATGTTTCCTAATATAGGAAAACTTAACAGAGGTCCATTGGATTATGAATTTTTTTGAGTTCATTAGTTAGAGATTACTAAAGGTGTGCATCAGATATAAAAGTCCTAATGATTGACATGGAAAAGAATACAAAACAAAATAAGTTATAATGATATTCATAAAATCTATATTAAGTCCTTAACATGATGATACTAATATGATTATTCAATGATTTCTATAATGGTAAGGCTAAGAAAGTTTGCAGATGTTCCTTAACACTATATTTATGGATGTTTGAATTAATGGAAATATTTCAAGAAACATAATGGGTATTAAAAATATTAAAAAATATTTGATAATCTCCCAAATAAATTTAATTTAGTAGGAATATTTGATATACAATGTTTTATTTAGTGTAAAAAATCATTTGAGTTCTTGCCCAAACTTGTAGAAGCATCCCAATATAAAGGGGTAAAATAGTATGGAGTGAATGCAGTATACTATTCATAGACATAGAAACTAAAACTATAAAAATTAATGACATAATAAACCAACCATGTTCATACCTATTTGAATAAGTTTTCATTATATGAAGAAACATTGAGTAGAGATCCAATTGATAAATCACCAGATGAAGTGGAAAGGGTATTAGACTAAGATTTCTTCATCGGATAGAGAAGAATAAAACTTAATAAATTAGACGTAGTTTCATAAAAATATAAAACCCTTCCAAAGTGAATTTAGAATCATTGGATTGATTCATTGATCATAATATGTAATAGATATATTTTATCAAAAAAATTAAATATGTTTTAAGATGTTGTTTTGGAAATGTTGTGATTGCAAATACTGAGGACATCCATAGATTAGATCTAAGTTTTATGTCAAATATACTATAAAGATAATTTTTGGAGATCTTGAAGATTCTATATAGTTAAAGGTGATCCAAATTTATTTTAGAGGAAGAGATGACCTTTCTATAGTGGATCAGATAAGAAGAATAAAAGAGCTTGTAGTTGGGGGTATAACCAGTTAATGAAAAGGCTTTTTTTTGTAAGGTATAACTAGTTTTGAATTAAATTGGATATTAGAATTAAAGTTGTAGGAATAACCAAATATTGAATAAGAGATAATTAATAGGGGGTATAACAACGATTTTATGGGTGAATGACTACTGGTGGGTATAACTAGTTTCTCTCTATGCCTCGATTATCCTAAAATAAGTTTGAAAATGAATCCATGTTGAGGGGAATAACCAATATGGAAAGGAGTAGATATTTGTAGTGAACCATGTAAATATATTATGTTGTACTCTCATTATATTTTTTTATTCGAAATTTGAGGTTGTGAATTATATTTGAGGGGATCATAACATTTTCATGTTTTAGAGTTTTACAAGAGTTTTTGTAAAAAATATATAAACATTCCTAAAAAAAGAAAAAGATACAAATAATTAACACCATCCCACTATTAGTGATCCTATATTGGTCTAAGAGAACTTCAAGTTTCATAATTCAGTTTATTGTTTTGTTGAATACATTATTGTGTCTCAAGAAATACATGCTCAAGTGAGAATCAAATCGGTTTTCTCTGGTATTTCTGAGCATTGTCTCGAGATGTGGTATACCTATGTGAATGTGTGGTAGGACCTCATGTCATAAAGGTTATTTGGAGTGAGAATGTGAGTTCCATAAATGTAACAATAAGATATTTTACATATGTAAACTAGTGTCATCAAATATAAAGGTATGATGTTTTCATTTTTTGGAACTTGTGGATTCAACCCAGTGTGTGGTGTCGTGGAATACAGTTTAAAATAAATGTTTCTGTAATTCATTAGCCAATGAGGTTTTGGTAATGGAGTTTAGTGATACATAGTGGTATATCTTAGGGATGAGTTTTTATAGGGTGTCGATAATGTAAGAACCCATGTTATGTATAGATGTTCAAAAATCTAAGGAAATTTTGAATTTTCCTTTAGAAAAAGTGGAAAAATTTGAATTTATGTTTGGAATGGAATTCTAAAAGACTGATCTTTTGAATGTGTAGTTTGTTCGTAATAATTTGGGTCCCAAGTGCTGTATTCGGTTCCTAGATGTGTCTCAAAATATTTATCGGGAGTTTTATATATTTTTTGGATTATTTTTATCTAAGGTGCATGGTTTGGGCCACAAAAGTTTGATAAAATTTTACTAATACCCTTACACATAAGGTTTTTTGTTAAATTTTTTATATTTAATTATTTATTTCCATGGTTAAAAAATGGTTTATGGTAAACTAAATGATCCTAATGGGGAAGACATGTGAGGTGATGGAATTTGGGACTTGGGGCATGGTAAGTAAATATTTATAGATGACTATTGTGCTTTGTTTCATAGGGGGGCTGAGCTAAATTTTATAGTTGATACCCAGTTTAAAAATCTTTTAGTACTAATGTGTGAGGTAAGGGTTCAGGAATGACTTGACTATATAGTTGGTTCATGCATTAGTAAATCATGTGGCCAAACCGTGTTCCCCTTAACAATTATTTTTTTTACAAAATATCAATTCAAATATTATAATCCATCACCCCAATTTTCCTCCTCTCCCTCAAACTAGAAGAACTCATGTGTTCCATACTTCTCTTCCCATTCCTCCATTGAAAATCTCCCTTGATTCTTGGACATTGGAGTCTCCACCACTTGTGATCAAGATCTTATTGTAAGGTTATAATTATGTCTCTCTCCATTTTATTTTTCTCTAATTAATAGTTTTTTAAAACTAGGGTTTTAAGTGATGATTCCATTAATTATGTTTGAATCATCCCATTATAACGAGGATTAAATGATTCTGAGTGAGGGGGTGTCACAAGACACAATCTTCACACCATCTCCCATCATTTTTGTCATTGTTATTAGATAGGATTATGTGGTAGTATTCCATGATAGAGCTATTAGGAAAGGATTCATGGATGAGTTATGTGGACCCTGTTGTTTTTATAAAATTGTATTTCTTAATTTCCAAAGCTCATAGGTTTTCAATCTTTCTAATAATTCATTTGTTCATCCTATGATTAAAAATATAACCTTAAATGCGACATTTCATTTTTAGTATACTGCTAGACATAATTCTAATTGGTTTCCATGAATTGATCCCAATGGGATGCCTCAATTGAGACTTAAACCCTATGAAATGTTTATGAAAATGTGTAAAATCAATATATATAATTAAGGTAAGTGGTTTTATAAATGGTATGAGAGTTTGTAGGCTTTCCCCATGTTATAATTTTAATTCCTAAATAACTAAAAATAATTTGTGATTAACATTCCAGGTGTGTTAATGAACCAATGTAAATGGTGATTCCAATTGAATTTCATAAACTAGTAAAGGAATATTAAGTGGATAATGGTAATGGGTTAAAAGAAATGGCCTTAATTATTAAATGTGGTGAGTTAATGGTGGATATTAATATAATAATTGGGTATACAGTGTTTTATGGAATAGGAAATAAATGTTATATTATGATTTAATTGATTTTAAAATAAATTAAAATGGTAAAAAGTGAATTGGAAAATGTTAATGTATTAAATGGGATAGGTTTGGTGAGGGTAAATGGAGAAAAGGAAAATTACTATTAAAATAGTAAATTTAGATGGCCCTTAAAAATTAATTATTATGTGAAATATTAATGACTTAAGGTGGTTATGGTACTTGAGATATTGAATTTCTAGATGAGAAATAGGTTTCTATATCATACATGAAGAATGGTAATGTCATGAGGAGATATGGGAATCCATGTAATGCTCGATGATTGGGAATTCTAGGATTAGAGCTTGGATTCTACATAGTACATTTTTATTAATTTCAGCATGAGATTCATTGATTCTACATGAAACTAGAGGTTTGGGGATATTGAGATGAGTACATAGGTTTCACATGGTGCATTATATTTTTGAATTCAATCATGAGAATTTTAATTCCCTAAGAATTCCATGATGTGTGGTCCGATTCGATGTTATGTTTTTAATTATGGAGAATTTAAGGATGATCACATAGATTACATGTGGTTACTTATGGTGTCATGATCATTATGAAATTATCAAAGAAAACATAGATCTGGTTGAGGTAGGTAGGACACAACCCCCAGAATCACCATGGATTCCAATACATTGAGATATTATTTATTTATTTAATTTTTTATTTATTTATTTTTTATTATCCACTTTATTTAATATACCTCACATGAACTTGATTATCATATTTTATATTTTGAAAGTCTTTTATATGGCCTAATAAGTTATACTTATAACCTACTCAAGATTCCATAGCACTTGCACACCCAATATTCTATCACTATCATGTTGCAGGTTCAGGTATGGGTGAGCACCTGTTTTCATTGATTCTATGGTGGCCAGAATAAAGCATGGGATTTGGGATTGAGTTGGTACTCAAGACCATTATTTGAGATTCTTCTAGTTTATCTTTTATTTCTCTATTTTTTGTTTATGTATCTATTATTTATAATTATGTATGACTCGTCATTATTTATGACTACTAGATTCATTTTATGCTATCATTATTTTTTCATTCCATGTTTTTATCTACATACCATTGGGAATTTCCTATATATCATTTATTTGGGTTATTTATATTATCTTTATACCTGTTTAATTTTATTTCTGTAGTGATTTTAATATGATATATGGTAATATAATCCCCACTGCACAACCATAAACTTGTTCTTCTAGTCAGAATCCTCTAGTATATTGGAAGGTGCGTCGGGGTCATTTGGTACACCGTCTCTGAGCACTGATTCAATGGCTCCCACGTCGGGTTGTTACATGTATCTATTTTCTAGATCATATACATTATTTATAATTATATAATCAATTTATCAAAATAATTGACTAACAATTAAAGATGGAATATGTTATCCACATATAGCATACCGTACATTCTAAATTCTCCCAATATTTTCTAATCAAGTCATTGAATACATCCCATTTCATTCATCAATGTTGATGATCATATAACACCAAATATAAATGAACATCACATGCACCTTATCTAGGTATGTAATACAACTTATTATTCTATATCAATCAGGGGAATATAATTCATATTCATTATATGAGAGTACAAATCTCATCTTGGTTAAGACTCAATTGATGAAATAGTTAGTAACATGCCCAACCACCCCTTGATTATCTACGATTCAAGGCATGTATAAGAATGATATCAATATATGGATGTTATCATGCTAGGTATCGTACCCAATTTTATTGTGGGGATTCCATAGGAAATATGAACCCATATAATTCCAAATATATAGTGTGTGACACTTCATGTGGCATACTTGCTGGTTTATCAATTGCACAAAATTCTTTTTATGCATCATGAGAATATTTTTTATATCTATACAAAATCCTACTCAGACTAACATTAACATTTCTTCTCAACCTATAATAGTCCACAAAGAATATTGGTTAGGTATATCTCTATGTAATACCTTGAGAGCTCCATTTTCATTTCAATTCATGAGTATAAGCATCCAACATGAAGGAATGAAAAAGGTGTGGTTGTATTTTGTATAACATGATACATTTTATAATGTTAAAATTGTTTTAAGAATGCTAAAAAAATATTTTTATGTTATAAAAAAATCATATCTTATATAATATACAACCACAAAATCCATATATTTTCTACACTTTTAGGGTTTTATTAAATCCCTAACATCTCTATGTAATTCCTTTAATGTCTTTATGTGACTATCTCATAAAACCCTCCCACTAAAATCTTTTCAAGGGTAACATTTAAGAAGAAATTTTGTAGAATAATATTGATTATTAAGAAACATATTCATAATATCTATACTATTAACATGGTATTAAAACTCCCTCTACAGTAAAATAAAATAAATTTCCTCGTTACTAATTTTTTTTCACAAATAGAATTTTAGTCAACTGTTTTTATAAAATTGGTCACATAAACCATTTTCATAGTTTAGAATTTGTCCATGGAAAACATAGACCATGGATATGGGGCTACTTTTGTGCATAGGACACATGGACCTTTGTGATAGGAAATATGAGAAATGGCCAATGACTAAAGTCTATGTATTATATGATGATAGGCCACACTAGAATTCTTTTATTACCATGGGCCATATTGCCCTATGGAATTGTCTAGTGTGGGAAATCCCTAGATAATGTGGGAAACCCTTTCCAATGTAGGAAACTAAATATGTCCATGGGATACATGTCCCATGGTGATATGTAGATGTAGGAATGACTTATGTCCATGAGTAACATAGAATGTGGAGATATGCCAATGCTGGAATATGATACATAAATTAGCCGGAATGATCATATAGATAGGATGATGTGATAAGGGTTTATAGTAATGGGTCTTGTAGACATGGATATAGGCTGACATCATAATAGATTATAGCCATAGTCCACATGGCCAATAGTCGTACGCATAAAAAGACTTCATCTTATAAAAATATAATAATTATAATAACAAAAAATTAATAATATATATATTTATATATGATGTTATGAAGTGAATTATTTTATGACCTTTCTAAATACGGGTGAGGATTCTATATAATATACCACAATATTTTTTTTAAATATCACAATATCAATTTCTATAGGCACTATCGTAGATAAAAAAGTTGTGTTATTTCCACAAAAATGGATGAGTCATATTTCCACTAGCATGACTTATAGAAATATTTCCCACAGGTGGCAGGGGGGGCTATAGTTGTAGTTTATATCCATGGTCCTTGAGCCAATGAATATGTGTGAAAAGAATATCTTATCCCTTTACTCTAGTTGTTTTTTTCTTCTTAGAACACTTTCTATGTTTGTCATTATCAACATTCTTGAAACATCTTAATTAAAATTTTCCCAAGGTATCATTTTAGAAAAATATATAAATATTTTAATTTTTTACCAATGCATCCTAGACACCCTTAGTTTATAAAGCTACATTAACTTTTTTATAGTAAAAAATTATAACCTTTACAATTATCCTTAATGATATACTATAAAAACTATTAATATATTAAGTTATATTAGTTTTTAATTTTAACAAGTATAATATTTTATTGGAGGGATTGAACTTATATATGTATAAACATACTCCCACTAGCCTCATTGAAATTTTGTTATATCAATAATATAATTCTATGATACAAAAAAAAATTCTTACAACAAATTACATTTATCTTATTTTTTTTGAATATTTAAAATTAAAAATTTATGTCAATTTCATTTATGGTATTCTATGTGTTTGGAGAATTATTATTAAAAGAATACATGATTATGTAAAATATTCCTTGGGTGGGTTATAGGACAACATCTCTAATATTCTATAAAACATTTAGATAAGTAATTTTATTTTAAATAAATGAAATTTTATCCTTATATTCTTCTCAAACATGTTATAGTGTTTAGTGAATAATACACCATGTTTATTAAAACTATCATCTCATATTCTTCCCTTTTTATGAAAAATTTATCTTATCATTTAATAGAAACGAGATATGAATACACACCCTTTTGTAAAATCCATATAATATTGAAATATTCCTTTATATTTAAAAATATAATATTATCCTTTACTAATATATTTATTTTTAAAATACACTATCTATAAATATTTTCATTGAATTTTAAATCCTATATATTTATGAAATTTATAAATTACACATTTTGTCTCATAAACCCTTCACAAATTGGAGAATTTATTCTATAATATTAATACATGATAGAGACTCTCAAAATATTTCTCTAAACCACTTATGATATCATTGAAAATATCATCATATATAAATAACATTATTCCTTCCAAACACCAAATTTATGTTTAATTGGCCTTGATTTTCTCCTCAAGGAATCATTATTGGAATTTTCCACATATGATTCTTCTATTGATTTAAAATTATACCCACATGTGCTATAAATTTATCACCAGATCCAAGATATGACATTCCCTGGTTCATCTAGCCTCAATACTTTGAGAAAATTGCGTAAAATTTTGTATAATATATTTAGATTGCTATTAAATATATAATGATGTTTGAAATGATAATTAGAAATCCCAAACAAGGCTGGGATAATATCCTTATCCCTCACATGTTATTTACATACTCAATCACAATGATTATATGAGTAGATACTAAAGTTTCTCTAGTCATATTGCTTTTACTGCATTTGTAAACTTAAATTAAATCATTCTATAGTTCTCACAATCATATAGATACACTTGTTGAAAAAATTTAATATTAGGTTGATTAATATGAGGATACACTAACAAATATGATTTTTACTCTTTACAAATGTTTCTTATGTTTTTAATTTTGAAAAACCATCTTATATTACGATTTGGTTTCCCAATATTTGATCTCAATGTTATCTTTAATTATGATGATGCAATTAATCTAAAACATAATATTTAATAAGATGAGTATCATGTTTTTTATTATTTTAATAAATAAATATATTACATTTTATCCTAATAAAATAATATGTCCTTTTAAATTAAATTACATCAATTATTAAGAAAACATATATATTTGATCATGAATTACACTATTTAACTATTGAAATAACTCTTGATTATGTCTGGTAAATAATCATATCAATCATATCACATAAGACACTTGGAATTTGAGAGTATGTATCTTTTCACAATCAATAATATGGATTATCTTAACTCTATTACCCTGATATCCTAATAGATTTGGTTACTAATATAAGTTAAACCCAATTGAAATTCCAAAAAAAAATTAATCTAATGGTTTGGTCAACATCATTACATTTTTTCCTTATATAGGATAATCTATATGAACCTTACATTGTAATGTCCTACCCAATTGGTTGATTGATTCCTTGATAGGTGATATTTTGGATGCAATATATCACTTATTAAGTTAAAAGGGGATTTATTCACACTATATATTATAATGATACATATTAGAAAACATATAGTTATTTATTTTGGAATCTATATTCCTTCCAAAAAATCTAAATGATAAAAAAAATTTCATGTGTAACTTTTTATAATGCTTCAGAACTCATAATATTTATGGTATAATTAATCTAAATCAATTATCATACTTATTATTTAACTACTTATATTCCTATATTGAATATCTATATATTAAATTAAACACTTTAAAATTAAACATACATCATTCATAATATAAAAAATATATTCATGAATAAATAAGTAAATAAACAAAATAAATGAATAACTCATACTTTTAAACATGAGAAAAATATTTATTAAATATTCATAAATTAATCAATTATAAACACTTTAAAATTTAGATATGAAATATATAAATTACACAATTATATATATATATATATATATATATATATAATTTTTATCAAAAAACATATTCATCCCATATGAAATCATTACTTCCCCATGGGAAACAAGTTTCGAATTTTAAGTTAATCTTGAGCCATGAAAATTACTCAGACATAAAATTCTAGAAGCTTATGGTTAAACCTAAAAGCAAACATGAATCCCAAACATGACTTTAAACTCATTTTTATATTAACATGATCTTTTTTGGATCATGATATAGTATTCAAGTAAATTAATCTATAAAATTGAAGACCCGAGGATAATAAAATTAATTGTAAAAAGATAATGATGGGGAACCAATTTTCACGCATAGATTCTTAAGAAAGGCTAAGTCATCTTCACTTACAAGGTGAAAAACAAATCTGCAGTTTGTGACCATAATTTTGTTCAATATTAACTTGGTTGATTATTATGAAAATTAATAAAGAATCCAGAACCCCATGATCGAAAAAGAGTAAATAAATTTAATTAATTATGTTTATATAAAAAATCTAGAGATTAAATCTAATATTTTATTCATGGATCCTCACCAATAGTGAACTAGTATTGATTCATTACTAAATAAAAATTTTCAATTATTCAATAATAAATGAAATAGATGTCAGGTTATGTTGAAAAACAACTGAATAATATTATTCTATGGTTAAAACGAATATAAAAAATGACATAAACACCCTCCTTAAATGGAATGACTATCTCTTATGGGTTTATCCATCTATTATAAAGTGGTATTTTACAATGAATAAACAAATCCCAATTGAAGAGAGAATTGAAAAGGGTAAGAAAAATAATTAAGAAATATCCACAACCTTATCTAAAATTATAATCATCATCAAGCTTAAATATCCATATTTCAAAAAACAATTCATAGAAAATAAATAAATGACTAAACCTATCTATAAAAACTCCCTAGGGTCAATATTGTTTCCTCTACCCAATGGTTTTCTAATCCCCATCAATATTTTTTCATTTTTAATTTTAATACACTTAAAAATAAAACCTGTGGTAATCTCTTAAAATATTCCATATATCTCCAAAGATTATAATAGAGTGAAAATATTTAAATTCATTAAAAATTATTCAAAACATAATTATTTTATTTACCATTATGTTGTGACTCCTGTTTCACTTAAAATATTAATTCACATTTCTTGTGTCACATTCTCTATACCATTGAAAAATAAACCTTCAAAATATCCATCACCCAAAAATATGAGAATATTTTACTACTTCAAAAATATAATTATTATCTTCATAATATGGTGTTTAATATACTAACACAATTATTTATCATCTTCATTTTTAATATCCCCCATGGCATGCACGACACATAATCTATTCTCATTTTCTATTTATATTTTCCTTGTTAGTCTTGGGAACCTACATAAAATGAATTTACTTCACCATTTTCATGTTCATAGATACCTATTTCATGTCTAATAAGGAGACTTGACTTTTTTCATCAGGATGATTCAAACAGGGCTTTGGGTGGAGTTTCTCGCAAATCTATTCTTGAGGTTCTATCTTATAATTCCTTTAATGAGATTACTCCAACCGTTTGTTAATGAATTTCATCCATTAAAACACCATCTTAGGATCTCAAAACACTATGACATAGAATTTGATTCAGTCACTATCATTCTTGATGTTTCATGAATCATCTCAAACTCTCAGTTTCTTCCTTAGTCTATAATAAGGCCTCAACTACATGTTCTTCTGTCATACTTAGCATAGAATTTTTTTCATATTAAACATCTTTCTAGCCAACCTTATCACATAACTTTATAGTAATTGGAATTTCAATCCTCTCATATAGATAATCCATTGATCTCATATAGATCTCAATCTAGATTATCTTCATGAAAAAATATTTAGCTTCAATGACGTCATCTCCAACTACAACCTTTATGTAACACCCTCATATTTGAATATATAATTTTCCTCTACCTGAATACATTTTTGATTTCTGATTTCACACATAACATTGATGTAAAATGAGTCAAAACATATTAAATTAACATTTTCAGGACAATATAAGAAAAATAAAACCAATATTAAAGAAAAATTAGGTGATATATTAAAAATTCCTACTTCTAGTGGACACATAATTAATATTAATAATGATTTTTCTTCAACAACTTATTTTTATGTGTTTTGTGTTAAAATATAATTAGTTTAACTGGTCACTTTTAAAAATAACTAGGATAGTAAGTAATATTTCAATTTATGTTCTAATATATTAAAATATATTTAATTAGCAATTGGTATGAAATAATATTAAAAAAACTTAAAGTTCAAAATGTTATTTTTTCATTAAAATCAATTTTTATTTATATTTTGTTCATTAATTTAAAATATAACATTATAAATTATAGAATTTGAATCTAATGAAATGAATTTTTTTTTAAAAATGAATAATGTCAAAAAAATAGGGTTATTTTTTATATTTTTATAAAATGGTTTATTTATGGTTGAATAGTGAAAATATTATTTTTACAAATACTGTAGCATTTTTTGGAATAATAATGACTAAATATTTTCATAGAATTTTATAAAACCTATTTTAAAGAACATTATATTTTTATGCATTAAAATAAAAAATATATATTATCTTTCATTTAGAAACCTATGTTTGACATTTTTTAAACCTAATTGATGTTTTATTATAATAAAATATTATTTTCTATAAATTTTATAATTAATTATTTAAAAGGTTAAATTATTTTTTTGATTATTTTTAATGTAATATAAATATAAATTTTTTATTAATAAATAAAAAAATAAAAAAAATCAATATTATTCTTAATTTTTTAAATAATACATTTTTATGCATTCAAAAATCGTTTTCTAAAAATCGTTTCTCATTTTGTTACACATATTTTGATTAAAATTTATTTTTACCAATTCCAAAAATTGAATCTAGTAAAATGGAATATATATTTTGAATTATAAAATTTAAATTATTTAATATATTCTATTTCATTTTTATTCATAAAATCAAGTTACCATAAAAAAAGTTATACATATTGTTAAGGATTTAATGGGTTATAAAGGGTTAAACCTATGTGATAATGTCAAAAATATCACAGAATGCTATCCATAATTTGATTATATAAGTTTATTTTGACCTTCACTATCATATATTCTAATTTGGGTTTCCTTAATTCCAATTTATATTGATAATGAAATTTATATTATTTTGGAGTTCAGAGTATTTATAAAGGTGACACTATTGTCACTTATAAAATGATCACCTCACCACCTCACTTCTCCACACACATATATAAATTTATCTCATCCAAGATCTAAAAAAACACTTCCTGACACAATTATCTATTACCTAGGGGTTTTTTTCTCCCCTAAACATTAATTGAAGAAGGATTATGGAGATATCCTATGGATGATATCTAAGGAAGTGGTAATTACCTCAACTGAGTTCATTCAAGTTTCTTTCATCTTCCACCTCATCCAAATATATTTACCCATTATAATATATTAAATAACTGTTTTTAGTATATTTATATTTTATTATTTTTATGTGATAACCATTATCAAACAAAATTCCATCTATTGAAAAATAAAAATGACGTTCATGTGTCCACGCGGACTACTACTTATATAAAAGGTGTATTTAATTTTTCATCACTACCTTGCATGGATGGTTATAACAAACATATTCAATGGATAAATATGATATTAATAATATAATTTTTATTCTATAAAGATAAATAATTATCTACCATATATCCATTACATGAATTAAAAAAAATGAAAATGTCACACACATGTATGTGTGGACTACTACATCCATGACTGATGTATTTCTTTTTTCATGACTTCCATGCACGGATGAATATATAAATAATTTTAATGAATAAATATTATATTTAAAAACATGTTAATATTATATAGAATTAATATTATCATTGTACAATAATATGTTCTTACTCATTCAAATGTTATAACATGTTCTTATTTTGGTGAGTTTTATAACCTATGTGATCATTGTAATAATGTTTTATTTCAGGAATAATTAAGGAAAATTATATATTGGTAAAATTATGTAATTATAATGAATTTATTATGTTTCATAAAATTCAATAATGATAATATATATATATAACCAATTCTTTCTATGAAATAAAAACATTAATAAATGTGATTTCAGGCATTCCATGAGAATTGACACTAAAAGTTCCATGAATCATCCATGAACCCCCATAATCATTTAATATATATAATCACAACAAACAGTATATAGGTGATTAAACAATGAACATGGTTCAAGGACCCAAAACTCCAAATTGAAACAAATTAGGAAAAAGTGACAGTTAACATAAATATAATGATTATTAATAAAGAATTAATAATAAATGTGTAATAATAATTTATAAGTTAAGTATAGATATTAAAATATATATATATATATATATATAATTATGGTTTTGATATAGAAAAATAGTAAATCTAAATTTTTTATACTGATAAATTGTTTTTGTTCGGAATAAGTGGATGTCTTAGGTAGGATAATTTTTCATTAAAACCTCTTTTAAAATGTTTTAACATTTTCTTCTCAAATATTTATCTTCCATATCCATATTTAAAATGATATTTTAACAATTTTATTCTATATACTCAATTTATTGTTTAAGAAGTTTTGAAACTGTCTTTTACTTTCTTTAAAAAGGTTAAAAAAATTAATTTTTTCCAAATGGGTTACAATTGAATTTAATTAAAAATAGATGAAAATAATTTTTTTATCAATTAATACTTTTTCACCTTTCCCACAACTATTATTTTTATTTATATTATGATTCCTCTACAATTTCAAAATGTTTTTAAAAGAATATCATATTCTTATTATCCTATGAATTATTTGTTTTCTTGAAGAAACAAATATTTTTATTGATTTTTAGGTGGAAAAAAATTTCCTTTACTTATGGATTAAAATATATATGTTTAGGAGTTTCATATTGGAAATTTAATCCTATTTTTTCATGTTATAGATGTTGGGTATTATATATGACAACTAGTTGGTATTATATATTTCCACAATAAATTGGATATTATTTATTCTCTTGTAGATATGAAGATTGAATTAACTATTAAAGATAATCCATTTTGAGTTTAAGTTAGAACTAACTGGTTAAGTTATTCTCTTATAAGTTTAGGATATTGGAAATAAGTTGTTAATTTATCCCATTATACTATTACTTTGAATTAAATTGTAATTTTTTTCCATAAATTGTTTTATGAATATGATTTTCCAAACACCATTCACGAGTTATACATTTTTATTTAATTAAATTGGTTGAGAAAAGAATTTCATTTCATGTTTTTATTGTGACATTATGTTCATTCATAATAAAAAAATTTACAATTTTAAAGAATGTATTTTTATAATGGGTTTGAAGTATTTTAAAGCCCCAATGAGTTATATTTTTATTTTATACACCTTATTGAGATTTTTTCTCCCATCCCATATTTTAAATTATAATATATAGGGAAAAGTACTGGTAGGTATGATTTTGAAGCTCAGATTTTTTTCTCGAATAAAGAATGTGTATTATTATAAGAACTAGTTTTTGTGGGAAATGTAGACTATGTGGATGTCTGGTTTTTGTTATGTATGTGTTTTCCTAATTCTATAAAACTCTAAACCTAAAATGTCTTGGGAATATAAGTAACAAAATATTTATTTTTAATGATTTAAATATGGATATTCAAAATTGAGTTGAATATATTGGTGTCAGATATAGTATGTAAAGAATATGCTTTTGACACCAGATCAGAGAGTGTGAGATCAAGGTGACAGAGTTGGTATCAAATCATGACTTTAGTTAAAATTAAATATTAATAAGTTGACTAGGAATAAAAAAAATTGAATGATAATTTATAGTTAAATTATCATGAGATTATTTTATATTACTCTAAGAGATTCCATATTGCTTCATATAATCTATGTTTGTTGTAGAATTATTTTCCACAATGGTAATAGGTTGAATGGAGTATCATAGAAATAAGTGGAAAATATCATTCTGAATAAGAACCCCAGAATCATTGATGTTGTAGCTGAGGATTGTTTGGAAATTTTAACACATCTAACACAAGATATAAATGGTACCCATACAAGAGAGAAACCAAATTATCCATATAATAACATGTTAGTATTAGAGAATTTTATGTAACATAATCCATTATCTTTTGGTGGTTCATCAGACTTAGTTGTAGATGAAGGGTGGATCAATTATTGTAATATATATTTAAAGTTTTGGGATGATTATAGAATAAAAAGTTAACTCTTTCTATTTAAAATCTTGAAGGTGATGTCGACTAGTGGTGGTATTTGATTGTGAATACCATAGAGAAGAATGAGAATTATACTAATGAGTGGAAGGTATTTAGATATCATTTCATTAAAAAAAAATTTCTTAGAGTTCATTTATAGATAATTGAAATAAAATTCTAGAGATGAATAAAAAGGAAGAGGGCTTGATGTATATTCATGAAGAAAATATAAGTAGATTTTTAAGGAATTCTATGAATTATTTTCTCATCCCTGAAATTAATATTGATATATTTTTCACAAGTATAAAAATAATTTCACAAATGGATTTTGAAACTCTTGAATTTTTATTTTATGAAGAAATTGTTCATTATGTGGAGAAGGTGGAAATGGAGTTAATTAACTCTTATAAAAATTTAGCCCATATGTATAAGAAACAACTGATTTAGAAATCCATTGATTTTTTTGGTAAATTAAAATTTAATAGTAATATAATAGAAATGACATTCTACCCTAAATTTGTCAAAACTTATTCTAGTGAGTATCATATGGGGATAGATAAATGTTACTAGTGTAAAAAATTAGGAAACATAAATTGACATTGTAAAGAAATAGGTGTCGGACATACCAATAATAGTAAACTAGAGACTTATATAGATGTTTAGTAAATTTTGTAATATTTTAAATGTAATGAATTGAGGTATTATGAAAATAGATTTCATATGAGGAAAGATCATGAATGATATAAAATAGATCATATAGACAATATTTTATAAAAATAATATGTTATTATAACTGAAGATCAAGAAACTGTTAATAACATATAAAATTTATTAATTATTTAATTGTTTTTCTTATGTTTAAATTTGGAATCATAGTTATATTGGGATTGATGAATACTAGGGATTCACCCATATTTGTTATATGAAAAATCATGGTTAATAGATTTTGGGGGAATCTAGATGATTCATATGTCTAAATATAGGGTTTTGAGAGTTTTGATGTAGTGGTATTTAAGGGATTAAAAAATTACGAGAAAAACATTTAAGTTAGTGGGGGAGAACGTAACACCCTGAGACTTGAATATGATATTTTCCTTTAAATAAATACTCTATTGAATAGATTATTTTACATAAAACATTTAACTAATAAAATTTGGGAATAATTAGATGAATAATATTAGGAAAATCATTATAAAAATAAAATCTTATATAAACAAAAAGATAGTAATCAATTAATTTTTTTAACATTTAATGGATAAAAAATTAATATTAAACGGGGTTTCTTTTGATGATTTTTTATGTGTTTTCAATTTAATACTAATAAATTAAATTGATCAGTTTGAATAGATAATTATGATTATATGTAATATTTAATGGTATGAACTGTTATAATAACATTCATTTAATTTTTAATTAATATAAAATAAGATTAAGAATACATAAAGTTTAAAAGCTTTGTTTTTCTATAAAATATGTTTTTCATTATATATTATTTTTTAAAATAATTTTTTTTTTCATTTGAATAAATTATCTTAATTTGTTAATAAATCATGTTGATATTTTATTTGGATAAAAATTCTAGATTTTTTTGAAATGGTTTATTTTTAGGTGAATATTGAAAAATAATGTCACTTTTATGACATCAACATGTTATAAGAATGAATTAAAATTTTATAAAAAATATTATTGGCCAAATAAAAAAATGAGGATTATAATAAAACATTTAAAAATATTATTTTGAAATTATAAACCTATGTTTTACATTTTAAAATATATATATATATTTATTCTAATAAAATTACTATCCTTGAACCTTTTCATTTATTTAGTGTTTTTCATGGTTACATTTTGTTTTGGATTAGTTTTAAAGTCATATAACTCTAATTTTTGTTTAAAAAACAAAAAAAATCATTATAATCAATATTATAGTTTATTTTATTGAAAATTAATTTTTATTCTTAATATGACTTTTTTTGTAAACATTATTTTTGTTGTGTTACATGTACTCATATTAAATTTAATTTTTACCACCTACAGAAAACTAATCCTATAAAATAGATTATCAATTATAAATCACCACCTTCAAATTATATGGTATGTCATTTTTTGTAAATCCTTGAATCTAGAAACCTGGAGCCAATTGTTATCTTACTACATTGGCACAAGATACTAGATATCACAACTTTAATGATAAAATAGTTTAGTAGTATTGGGAGACTAGATTAATATATTATTTTCAAATTACATTTGAATCATTAAATACAAATTAATATTTGAGAGAAAAATTTATTATTTCTTCTAGTTTATCTCTAAAATAATTTATAGATCCCTTCTTGGTATCCCATTAAATGTAAAACATAATAAAGGGTGATATAAAATTTCTAATAAGGGATAAAATACAATGTAATCTATCATTTGATAAATAACGCTTAAATAATATGAAAGATATATACAATAACAAAATATTCAGTGGAATTAACATCAAAAAAGTGGAATATGTCCATATATGAAATAAAAGCACTAATAATAACATGGATAACAATAACTAGTTTCATAATTATAGAATGCATGATTCCATGTATCATAATCTTAATGGGAAGGCCTCATTCTAAGAAATCATACATAAATAGTTATGGTGTACACAAAATACCCAAATTAGTTTGTAACATGAGACTTATATTAGTATATAGGGGCTATATTATGACCCATCCATCACATTTGAATTCCAATTCATTTATCATATTAATGAAATAAATAAAAACACAATTCATAATCAATATAAAATTTATATTGAAAAAAAGCATATAAAATGATAATATTTTCCATAGTAATTAAATAGAATAATATGGTCATATGATGTCCATAGAATTAATGGGTATTTAATCATTAGAGTATATCCCTAATAATTCAAAATAATAATTTAAGGATGCCAAAATATATGAAAATACCATAAAAAGAACATTTGAACCTTTATTTGAAAATAAGTGAAAATAACACTTTTTTATTATATTTTAAACAAATGTTCTTTGAATATTGAGAAAATTACATCCATTGATAATTAAAAAGTAAACTTGTAAAATAATATTCAAATAATAGATTTTTTGTATCATAGGGAAAAACTTTTATTCATTAGATGTTAAAACTAATATTTATTTCACACTTTTGGTAAAAAGCCAAAAGTACCTCATTCAGAAAAAAAATGTTATTTTTAGAAAATTGAATATAATTTAAAATATGGATAAAATCACTTAAAAAAATCATTTTTCATATAATATAATTTTATTGAAACTTTTTTGAGAAACATGGACATGGCAGAAAAAATTCTGTAACCAACATTGAAATATAATCAGTTTTTAGTAAATAAAAATATTAGTCGAATTAAGTAGAAAATAGATTAAAATTGACGATAAACATTTAAAATCCATAGATAAAAAGAGTAAAATAAAATATATGTGTTTTAAAAGAGAAATATAATATTATTTCCTTCAATTTAAATTTAAACATTAATAATCCTGAATACTATTGAGACTATAAAATGACCCCATACCTTGGATTTCTGCTTGGTTGGACACTTTCTAAACTCCCATATAATATATGTTGGGCCCTCCATGATACTTTAGTGGATCCTCCATGATATTTTAGTTTCAATAATCACAAATAATGTCAATATATAGATTCTACACTTTCATGATAGTTTAATATCTCTCAGTAAATCAATTATGTCATACAACAACATATAATTAAATAATTCAATGACCTATATTCATGAATAAATATGTTTACAAGTTTATTTTTACATAAACTATGGATTAACACATTGTCTTGTAATGTTATATGCAAGACAAACTATTAATAACCTTTTTGGATTCACTTACACCGAAGTCAACACACTGAAACCGAACTCGACACCCCAAAACCGAAGTCAACACACTGAAACCTTAGTTTGACTCACTGAAGTCGACAGACCGATGTTTGACTCACCGAAGTCGACAGAGCGATGTTTGACTCACCAAAGTCGACAAACCGATGTTTGAATCACCGAAGTTCGACAGACTGAAGTCTGACACACTGATGTCGACACACCAATGTTCGACAGACAGAAGTCAACACACTGAATATGACACGCCGAGGATAACCGAATGATGTTATCAAACTGAAGACAACAGAAAGTAGATGACTCATCGATTTTTATAAATAACTATTTCGAGTTTATTAATTCAAATTTATTTATAATGATCATATTTCGACAAATTAACATTTTGGATATTTTTCAATGTTGTTTGTAGGATAATCTGTAGATAGTATGAGGTACATGCATGTGTCGATATCTTCATGCTTAGTGGATCTGGAAGTATAAAAGGGATACAATCTCTCTGTAAAAGCCACTCTATTTTTGGATCTAAAAAATAACTAAGTACATGCTGATACATATACTAGGAAAATACGAAAAGAGAGGAACTAAGTGCTTGAGATTACATGAAGATTGTAACAAGAAACATTCTCCTAAAGATCAGTGTACATAGAGACCTTGAAGAGCTGGACCTTTTCACTCCATGATGATGGACTACCGAAACTGTGATACTCTGTTCTGAAGACAACATCCAGAAGAGGACTGAAATACCATTTTCTCAACATTCATTGAGTCTAGATCATTACTTCACAACACATAACGAATTCTAAACTATGTTCTCTTTCTTAACTCTGTTGTGTTTTATCTTCACTAATTGTGCTGTGTGTATATTTGATTGTATCACATGTTGTCTCCTAAGAATAACTAGAGGATATAAAACTATCCTCATAATCAATCACTTATTTTACTTGTAACCCACCTATAACTGTGGAAGAGATCCTGTGTAATCTGTTTATCTTTATTTCCCATGAATAACTATGGTAGAGGTCAAGTGTGACCTAGATAGCCAGATTTTCTGTTGTGAACCCTGATCCAAAGTATGGATCAAAAGTTTTAAAATAAACAGCATGGTGGCAGGTGATCACCAAGTGGAGAGTACTAAGTCTTGACTTGAGACTGAACCTCTTATTTTATCCGTTGTGTTTATTATCTTATACTTCTTATGTGATATGTATTTCTTTCATTAAGATAACCTAAACTTTGATAGTTTAGTTAGAAAGTGTTTACATCTATTTTGGATTAGTAGGTTTGTTTCGAATGTGTTGTTAATATTTATATTAGTAAATTTGAGAACTAATCAATCTTCTGAGAACCAAATTGAACCTTCAAGACATTTATAAACTCACTAAAAACTAATTTTGTGTTTATTTTTATAGGGGGATTTGATTTTGTAAAGAATCCTTTTAACAAAAAATTTTATAGATACTCAATTCACCCACCCTTTTGAGTCATCTACTCCGACCAACATTTGGTATCAGAGGAATTTTGAAAGTTACTGTTAGTTTTTGAAATCATGTCAACTGTGATTATAGTTTTTTTCTAATGATTTTAAAATTTCTGTTATTTCTAAATCTTTATCTGTTTGAAATTATTTTGCAATATTTATCATGGAAAATAGACTAGAAGGGGATGCTAATAATAGACCACCTTTATTTAATGGAACTAACTATTCTTAGTGGAAACCTAAAATGAAGATATATCTAGAAAGTATGGGATTTGAAATATGGACTGCTATTGAAAGTAAATATGCAATACCTGAAACTGCTAGAAGCACATGAGATGAATCTATCAAATATGCCTATAACAATAATTGTAAAGAAATGATTGCTCTGTACTGTGCCCTAGGGGATGAATAATGTAACCGTATTTCTTCTTGTAAAATTGCATATGAAATTTGGGATACTTTAGCTATCTCTCATGAGAGAACAACTAATGTTAAATTAATGATATTAAATACATACACTATTAAATATGATAATTTGAAAATGAATCCTGATGAAAATATCTATGAAATGTATCTAATGTTCAATGAAATGGTGAACACCATGAGTCTTCTTGGGAAACTAGTGGATAGCAAGGACCAAATCATGAGACTGCTTCGATGCCTACCTGATAGATGGAGAAGAACTTTTGTTTCTATCCGAGAATCTTTTGACATAGGCAAACTTCTAATAAAGGAACTAATTGGAAAGCTTATGATGTATGAAGAAGAACTCAAAGTAAATCAAGAAGTATATGAGGAACCAAGAAAGAATTCAGTAGAATTCAATACATCAACTTCAAAGACCAAAGATAAAGAAAAGATTGAAGTTCTTGTAGACAGTTCCACTAGTGAAGAGTCATATTCAAACAGTGATGATGAAATGGCTCATATTTCTAGAAGGTTCAAAAAGTTATACCGAAAGAAGAAATTCTTGAGGAAGTCAAACTACATGGGAAAGTATGATAGTAAAGGACAATGGAAGAAATATAGAAAATGGAATGACAACTCAAATGAAATAATCTTCTATGAGTGAAAATGAAAAGGTCATGTAGAGGCAGACAACCCCAAGATGAAATTTAAGAAGAAATATGAAGATAAGGGAAAGGGTTATAAAACGGCTATTAATGCTACTTGGAGTGCTTCAGATGACAACTCTAGTGGATCTGATGCTTCTAATAGTGAATAGAACAATCATTCCAACTTATGTTTCATGAAAAAAAACATCAGAGGTAAAACTTAACTCTCCAATACATAATTCCTATTATTCTGGGAATAAGATTGAGTCCCATAATGATGATGATATGACTAAGGATGAATTATTTGAATACTATGAAATGATTGAGGATACTTTTAATGATATCATGGACAAATATAAATCATTAAAGAGATGGCATTCTTAAAATGAAAATTATATGTCTGATTTAGATATTGAAAAGGAAAAATGTTCCCACCTGTTAAAAGAAAATACAAAACTCAAATTATCAAATGATCAATTAAAAAGGGATTTGGAATAAAATATTGGTGGTAGAGATACCTTGACTCAGTTTCTAGGCCAACATATTGCCCCAAAATATACTTCTTGGATAGGATATCAACCAAGTCAATGTAATTTATCTAAATCACATTTTGTATCAAAATCTAGAAAATCAGCTACTATTTTCAAAAACCAGAATTGTACTGCAAGTTCTAGCTCCTCAAATTCTTTTACTGTATCAACTTACACCGGACCAAATAAAGTTTATTTTTCATTTTCTTTATATTATATATATAGCAAACCCATAAGATAGTTGTGGGTTCCTATATCTTATATTACTAATGTTTGTGGACCTAGAAAAATATGGGTATCAAAGTCGTTTCTTGGTTAAACTGTTTTGTTGGTAAATTGCCTAAATAGTTCCTGTAAAATGATGTGGTACATGGATAGTGGGTGTTCATGGCATATGACAAGGGATTTTCAATCTTTAAAAGTCTTATCAAGATCGATGGAGGACATTTCAATTTTGGTGACAATGGTAATGACAAAATCATCGGCCTAGGCAAGATTGGTAAACCTAACTCTATTTCAATTTCTCAAGTACTATATATTGATGGACTGAAGTATAACTTTCTCAGCATATATCAACTATGTGATGATGGATTTAATGTTAAATTTAAAAATTATTCATTCCATGTTTTTTATGCCAAAAATAATTTGGTATTTATTGCTTTTAGAAATGATATGGTATGTGCTATAAATTTAGACACACTAGCCTCCCATAATGTCTCTTGTCTAAATGCCTTTCACAAAGAGTCTTGGCTCTGGCCTAAAAGACAAGGACATTGTAATATACACTCTCTTAGGAAGTTAACTAGAAAATTCTTAGTTATAGACTTACCCAAATTAGAGTTTCCAGGAAATAAATTATGTAATACGTATCAAAAAAGAAAGCAATATAAAATCTCTTTAAAACCAAAGAAAGAAGTAACTACTTCTCAAACTCTAAAGTTGGTTCACATGTACTTGTTTGGACCATATAGAGTTTCAAGTATCAATGGGAAGAACTATGTTTATGTTCTTGTATATGATGTCTCTAGGTACACCTGGACCATTTTCTTAGCTCATAAAAGTGAGGCTTGTTCTCACTTTACCACGTATGCTAGGACTTTTGAAAATATCAGTGGATTTATGATTAAATCCTTAAGAATTGATCATGGAAATGAGTTTGAGAATCAATATTTTGAATCCTTATGCTCACAAAATGGCTATTATCATAACTTCTCTGCATCTAGAAAGACTCAACGAAATGGTGTGGTAAAAAGAAGGAATATAACCTTACAAGAAATTGCCCAGACTATGCTCAATGAATATGATCTACCATTTTATTTTGGGGTTAAATCTGTTAATACAAATTTCTACATAATAAACAAAGTCTTAATTAGACCCATTTTTAAAAAAACTCCTTACATGTTTTGAAATAATAGGAAACCCAAAGTAGGTTACTTTAATGTGTTTGAATGTAATGTTTATATCCAAAATACTAAAGAAAATTTAAATAAATTTTCCTCAAAAATTGATGAAGGAATATTTCTTGGATATTCTACATTAAGTAAATCCTATAGAGTCTTTAACATGAAGACCAAATGTGTGGTGGAATTTGTACACATTATGTTTGATGAAGCAGATCCACATGAGCCCAAGACCTCACTAGAAAATATTGAAGAGGATATGTCCAATTTGGAAATTAATGATAAAATCTCCAATCATCATGTGAAGTAATCTAAAAAAACATTTAGTTATGGATGTTCTCCAAATCCTAACCATGGTGAACCAGTTCAATTGGACCAACCTGAAATATCGAGTTCTACTTTCTCCAGACCAACTAGAACCCTTAAAAATCATCCCTTAGATGATGTTGATGGAGATTTAGATAAAGGAACACAAACCAGAGTTTCCTCGAGAAACCAGGATGAATATCTAGCCTTCTTGTCATATCTTGAACCTAAAAATATAAATGATGCTATCAATGATGAATTTTGGGTAATATCCATGCAAGAATAACTTAATCAGTTTGAATGAAATAATGATTGGATACATATAGATAGACTTAAGGATACTTTGACTATTGAAACCAAATGGGTGATTAGAAATAAGGTATATGAAAGTGGAAATATATTTAGAGACAAAGATAAACTAGTCGCACAAGGATATAATAAATAATAAGTAATTGATTATGAAGAGGCCTTTGCACCAGTTCCTAGACTAGAGGAAATTAGGATCTTACATGCCTATGCAGCACACCTGTATTTTAAACTTTATCAAATGAATTCCAAATGTTTCTTCCTAAATAGTTATATAATTGAGGATGTTTTTTAACATCCCCCAAGTTTTACAAAACCACATTTTCCAAATCATGTGTTCAAATTATTAAAAGCTTTATATGGTTTTAAACAAGATCCATGCACTTGGTATGAACGGTTGAGTAACTTTCTTATTTCTAAAGGTTTTACAAAAGGAATTGTAGAACCCACTTTATTTATAAAAAGAATTTGAAAATAAGTATTAATAGCCCAAATATATGTAGATGATATTATTTTTGGATCTTCTAAAAATTTGTTATGTAATGAATTTTCAAATATAATGCAAAGTGAGTTTGAAATGAGTTTAATGGGTAAAATTAAATATTTTCTTCAATTTCAAATATTTTAAAATAAAGAATCTATTATCACAAATAAAAGTAAGTATACAAAATATATTTTGAAAAGATATGGCTTTTGTAGCATTATGTGTAGTGAAACTCTTATGACTTCTACATGTAAGTTAGATCTTGATGAAAATGGAAAATCAGGTGATCAAACTGCTTATAGAGGAATGATTGGGAGTTTTTTGTACTTAACTGCTAGTAGGATAGATATTATGTTTTGTGTGTGTATGTGTGAAAGATTTCAAGAAAAAACAAAGGAGTCACCACTAAATAGTGTTAAAATAATTTTCAAATACCTCATGTATACAACTAATTTAGGATAGTTCTATCCTAAAGGACAACATTTCGATTTAGTTAGCTATTCAGATGCTGATTTTGGTGGATGTAAATTAGATATAAATAGTATCTCTAGAAAATTATTCTTTTTTGGAAAGTAATTAATATCATGGTTTAGTAAAAAAGAAATTTTTTTGTTACATTATCAACTGCTGAAACAGAATACACTGCTGAAACAGAATACATTGCTACCGGTAGTTGCTGTGCACAAATTTTTTGGATGAAACACACCTTATTAGACAATGGATTTCAATACAGACATATCCCCATAAATTGTGACAACACAAGTGCTATTAATATTTCTAAGAATCCAATTTCTCATTCTAGAACAAAAAATATTTATTTAAGTCGTCACTTTTCGAGAGATCATTATAAAAAAGGTGATATAACTATTGAGTTTATTGGGACTGACATCAGCTTGCTGATATATTCAATAAACCCTTAAAATATGAGAGAATTAATTACAACAGACATAAACTAGGAATGATAAATCAGTAGGAGATATTTCTAAAATTGATCTTTCTAAAACTGATCATTCTAAAATAGATCATTCTAAAACCGATATTTCTAAAACCGATCTTTCTAAACCCGGTCTTTCTAAAACCGATCTTTCTAAAACCGATCATTCTAAAACCAATCTTTCTAAAACCGAAATTTCTAAAACATATCTTTCTAAAAATTATCTATCTAAAACTGATCTTTCTAAAACTGATCTTTCTAAAACTGATATTTCTAAAACTGATATTTCTAAAATCGATCGTTCTAAAACCGATCTTTCTAAAACTGATCTTTCTAAAACCAATTATTCTAAAATTGATTCTTGGAACTGATCTCCTATGAAACTGATCTTCTTGAAACTAGTTCTTTTAGACCGATATATATATGGGTTGTTTTGTAAATTCTATCTGATTTAAATGAAACAATTTTGTTTTATCTCTTTTAACTTGCCGCATTTAAATTTAGTGTTTTATGATTTATAACCCCTAAATGATATATTTAGTACAATACATCAAGAAATTTAACCTTCTCCACTACCGTAAATCCTTCTACCTTTTGTCACACACTCTCTTAACTCTAGACCTCTCAACACAAGTGGAATCAGAAGCTTCGTCATGGCTAGGACTAAGCGTGCAATGGAAGAACCTAGGAAATATCTTTATTCTAAGAGATATAAAGGTGAGACTAGAGGGACTACAAAACCGAGCTTATAAATCCAGGTATATATAGCTGAAAAGGAGGTGTCTTCTGAGTGGCTTCTATCAAGAAAATAATTTTTATTAAAGGTACTTTAATCTGAAGTGTGGCTCAGATGGTTCACCAACAATTAAAGACCCTATTATCCCTAGCTTGTGCACTAATTCTATCATCATTTGAGTATATCACTAGATGAAGCTAAGTAAGAAAATATGAAATCTATGTTAAAGGAAAATGAAGTGGTTTTTTGTCTATGGAATGAGCTGAATGCATAGAGGTGCCTCATGAAGGTGTCTATGCTAACTATCCTGGTAATATTCCTCCTTCTTCAAACTTGTTTTCCTATGAAGATTCTCTGAATGAGATGACTAGAAACAAAGAATCTAGGATGACTATTGAAAATTTATTTGAATGATAAGTAAGATTTATTTTTAAGTTCATACAACATCAAATCTTCCCAAGGAAGGGAGATTTCTCTACTGTGAAATATCAGGATGTTTTCGTGATCTTTTTGTTTAAACATGGAATAAAAGTGTATCTGTGCAGATATCTTATGGTGCATATCTCTGATTTGATTATTCCATATAAGAAGGCAACCTGTTTATATTATTCGAGGATGATTTTATACTTGTTGAAAAAATTATATTGTGTAGAAGATGGAAATGAAGTGATACATGCCTGAAGTGGATTTTGTCTTCAGAAGGACATTTTTAAAAGAATGAAAATCTTCTGGAACCCATGAAAATGATATTGGGTAGGAGATAAAGAAAAGATGTATGAAAATTTCAATCCAGTTAACCATCCTTCTAGACCAAAGGTCCAAGTTGATCTAGGTCTCAATCCAGGAGAAGTTCCAGTTTAATCTGATGAGGATTTTGGACCTGAAGTTCCAAGGGAAAGAGGATCTCCTTTTCATGATAAGAGTGATCCTGATAATGCTGAAAGTCAGAAAAATACAAATTATGGGCCTGCTATTCCACTTTTGTACTTTCCTTCTAGAGAAACTATTCTAGGTGATGGATACGAGAAATAAACTGAAGTTACTAGAGTTGAAGGTTATGTTAGTAAATCAGATGAGGAATATGATGATGATGGCACCGGTGGTGGTGGTGATGGTAATGATGGAGGAAGTGTTGAGAATGCGAGTGACTCTATAAAAATAGGAATACAAGTGGGTGATAGATCCAATGAGGAATCTGTTCATGGAGCAGGCGATGGAATTGAGCATGCTGATCAACAGGCTGATGGTCATAGAGATTCTGAACATGAGGACAGACCAGTCAATCCTAGTGCTGAAAACCAAGAACTCATTTCGGAATTGAATGATCTTATGGCTGCTGGCCAGGAGGAAGAAGAGGTAGTTCTAGTGCCTCAAATTGAGGAAGTACCAGGTGAAGCTGAAATAGTTGGAGCTCAGGAAGAACCTGAAGTTCAATTGGTTCATGTTCCCATACAAGTTGTTATGGCCCAAAACTAGGATGAAATAGTTGATGCTATTGATGTTATTTCTGAGCCTCGAGGAAGAAGGGTAAGAATTGATATTGTTGATCCAAGAGATTGGACATGTACTATAGAGTGGAATAGTGATCCAGTATACATTATTTTCAGTTTATAATATGACTCAGATGAGGAAAGGGTACCTACTTTTCCAATTCCACAAGTCCATGATGAACCAGAACATATTGCACTTATTCCACTAGCTGAACCTCCACCTCTTGAACCTATAGCTCAGTTAATACCCAGTGACTATGTCAAGAAGGATGATTTGGAAAAGTTTAATAATGAGCTATGTGAGTCTGTGATAGCTTTAGTGGGATCTAGAAATGAAGCATCCACCTCCATAAGTATCTCGGATGATGATGTAACAAATATTTCAAGAATAGTAATCCAAGAGATTCAACCAAATATTATTACTATAGCAGAAACCATTATTAGTCACAACACCTTGCTGAGAGAATAAGTGAGAAAGATGATAAATGAGTTGAATTCCTTAACCTATGACTTCAAGACCTTATTTAGTGGTGTTCTGGAGTTCTTAGGAACTTGGTAACTCATCTAATCACTGTTGATCTAAAAAGGTTAATGAAGAGACTGGAAAAATGTTTTCTGGATTGTCCAGTTCCAGGAGTGGGAGAAGTGTTGTTACTGATTTGGAGTGTCTTAAGGCTGTGATGAGAGAGGAATTTCCAAAACTCTAGAGTGTTTCAGATAATTAAACCCTTGAAAAAGTACACTGGAACACCGATCATGTATATAATTTGGCCAGGAAGTGATAAAATGAAGCCTCTGCAGCTCATAAAGTAATGCGGGAAAAGGTGGATAAGCATTTCACTATGATTTATACCAAGCATGTACTCATAAATAGTTTCAAGTTTCTGGGAAAAAATCATAGAATTCCTCTAGTCACAGAAGAAATCAAAAAGCATGTTTTCCAATGTAAAGAGTTTACACCTTTTCTAAGTAAATTTATGGAGAATAAGGATTACTTTGAGAAAGCAATGAAATATGGTGGTGAAATCATTAATGAATTCATCAACCTGCTCTAACCTTATCTTCATGTTCAGGACAAGGCTATTGTGGTCCCTCCAACTGCTTCAATTAGTACTACCCCTCGGCCTCCTACTCCAATGACTGTCTCTTAGGCACTTTCCCAGATTTGACTGATCATTACTGAGCAGTCTCCAAGTCATGTGTTGATAGAGAGAAGGCCAAGCCTTGCAGCTATTGTCCCTAATATTGTAGCCCTACCCTGTGTTATCCTCAGACAACCACCTTCCTTTTCCACTCCCAAACCTTCTCCTCCTCCTTTAGATCCTTCCGACAAAGGAAAAGCTACTTAGCGTCCAAATCCATAGCGATGGATTGTCTCTTTTTGATGGGGATTTAGCCTTTTTGTTTTTCTAGTCCTCTTATTCCTTTTAATGAAAATTCTTATGGTGTCCTTCATTTATATTATTTCTCCACACTGATTTTCTCTTTTTGTTTATCCCAAAAGGGGGATAACATAACGATGAAATATACTCCTCTTAATCCATTTATTGAGAGGGATATTTGTTTTAACTAAATTTTTTCAATGAAAAACATTAGTTATAATAGACAATTGCATTCACCTAAAGCTATCTTTATTCTATATATTTTCATGTATGCCATAATTTTTTATTATCAAAAAGGGGGATATTGTTGGACCCTCCCTGATACTTTAGTGGACCCTCCATGATATTGTAGTTTTCATAATCACAAATAATTTCAATATCAAGATTCTACTCCTTCATGCCAGTTTAATATCTCTCAGTAAATCAGTTATGTCATACAACAACATATACTTAAATAAGTTAATAACCTATATTCATGAATAAATATTTTTAAAAGTGTATTTTTACGTGTAATTTTGATTAATACTTCATCTTGTAATGTTTTTTGCAAGACAGACTCTTCATAAACTTTTTGGATTCAATGACACCGAAGTTGACACACTAAAACCGATGTCGACACACCAAAACCGAAGTCGACACACCAAAACTGAAGTTTGGCTCACCGAAGTCAACAGACCGAAGTTTGACTCACTGAAGTCGAAAGACCTATGTTTGACTCACTGCAGTCGACATACTGAAGTTTGACACACCGATGTTCAACCAACCGATGTTTGACACACCAAACTCGACACACTGAAGTTCGATAGACCGAAGTCGACACACCGAAGATGACACACCGAAGATGACAGACCGATGTTATCAAACCGAAGATAACAGAACAAAGATGACTCACTGATTGTTATAAATAACTATTTCGAGATTTTTAATTCAAATTTTTTTCTAACGGTCAAATTTTGACAAATTTATTTTTCTGAAATTTTTTAATGTTGTCTATAGGACAATCCGTAGACAGTACGGGGTACATGCACGTGCCGAGATCCTCATGCCTAGAGGATCTTGATGTATAAAAGGTCTAAAATCTCTACATAAAAGGTGCTATCTTTTTGGATTAAAAAAAGGATGAAGTACACGCTAAGACATAGATTGTGAGAATATGAAAAGAGAGGAACTAAGTGCTTGATATTACATGAAGATTATAACAAGCAACTTTCTCCTAAAGATCAGTTTACATCGAGAACGTGAAAAGTTGAAAATTTTCACTCCTCGAATCTGGATTACAGAAACTACAATACTCTATTCTGAAGACAACTTCCAGAAGAGGACTCAAATACAATTTTCTCAACATTCATTGAGTCCAGAGAATTAATTCACAACACACAAGAAATTCTTAACTCTATTCTCTTTCTTAACTCTGTTGTGTTTTATCTTCACTAATTGAGCAGTGTGTATATTTTTTTGTATCACACACACTGTCTCCTGAGCATAACTGGAAGATATCAATCTATCCTCATACTCAATCACTTATTTTACTTTTATCCCATGTATAACTGTGGAAGAGATCATGTGTGATCAGTTTATCTTTATTTCCCATGAATAACTGTTGTAGAGGTCATGTGTGACCTGGAAAACCGGATGTGCTGTTGTGAACCCCGATCTAGGGTGTGGATCAAAAGTTTTAATATAAACATCTTGGTGGGAGGTTATCTCCATGTGGAGAGTACTAAGTCTCTTTTTAAGACTGAACATCTTATTTTATCCACTGTTTTGATTATCTTATTTCTCTTATGTGATATGTATTTCATTCATTAAGATAACCTGAACTTTTATTTGTTAGTTTTTCAAGTGTTTACTTCTGTTTTGGATCAGTAGGTTTGTTTCAAGAGTTTTGCTAATCTTTATAATGGTAAACCTGAGAACTAATCAATCATATGAGAACCAAATTGAACCTTCAAGACATGTTTAAATTCACTACAGTCTGACTTTGTGTGTATTTTTATAGGGGGATTATATTTTGTAAAGAATCTTTTTAACATAATTTTTTATAGATAGTCAATTCACCACCCCGCCTCTTGAGTCATCCACTATGACCAAAAATATGACTACATAAATTATTTAATTTTTCAATAAACATTTCCATTATTTTACCCTCATTATAATCCATTTTATTTTATTTACTACCATGTATTATATAATTACTAGTTCAGTTATTTTCATGTCAAATGTTTTGAGGATGTTCAGTTCATGATCCCAAACCATCTTTGGTTGGATGACTATGGTAAAATGGGATCACTAATCCATACTCTCTATAAAATCATCCACTAAATATTTATCATTTTTATTAATTAAATGAAATTTTTATAACCGACCATGAATGTTAGTCATGAAAAATAAAACATGCCACTTCAAGGGGATAGTTTTCCATATGTTTGCAGGGATGACATTTTAATTTTGCAAAAGGATAAATGTAAATGAAACATATAAATGTTTAATTTTATATAATAATAATATTATTATAAATATATTATTTATACATTAAGTCAGTTTTTATCACCATCCATTTAAATCAAAAATCAAAAGTGATTCACATCGCTTCGTGGAGGTTGTGGTCCACGCATACCCACAAGTATCATTATCACCTTCCAAAAGATGTATGGGTACGAAGGTAGATTTTATATTATCATTAAAGAAGAATAATTATATAATAAATATCACACATAAACATCATATCCATCATATTAACCAATCATTAAGGGAGATAATGAATAATTAAATATATCTCTTCATGGAGGTGGTAGTCCACACATATGCACACGAGAGTCTTAATTTCCCTTTTGATAAAATGGAGGTGGATAAAGGTTGTTCTATAAGAATAGTTACATTTATTTAAATGGAAAATTTTTATTTTATTATATCAAAATGGTTAGAATAGATTTGATTTATGGAAAATAAGAACTAAAATTAATGAGCATAATTAATATTTATACCTCATCTCTAGAAATCTTCTTTTTGCATACACCTTAATACTTATTTAGATCGTATTAGAGGAATAAAATAATATATATTATTTGGATAATTAATCTATAACGGTTTTTAGGGGTTTTCCAAGCTAATTTGATAAAAAAAATTGTGAATAAGAGTACATAGGGGTTCCCATTTATAAGAGAGGTGGGTGGAAAACCTATAAATACTAGAAATAGTATTATATATTATAATAATTATTCAAATAAAGTGGGTTAAAAGGTCCAAAATTTAGAATATTTGAGGTATGAGTAGGAAATATTATCGACCAATAGATTTTAGACAATATTTTTTTGTCATTTTAACCCTTATCTTTTTTAGTTTAACCCTTTTTAATCCATTTAAACCATTTCCAAGGTATTGAATTGTTACCTCTATTACTATACGATATGAACAAGAATTAATTTAAAATCATTACCTAATATTAAATTTTATTATTCAAATTAGGGAATTTTTAAAATAAAATTAATTTCTAGAATTGGTAAAAATTTATTTTTAATATATGTTCAAAAAAGGTAACGAAACCGATTTTTATAAAAATTGTTATTTAAGCATAAAAATGATTCTAAATAAAATTAAGACTAATGTTGGTTCCAATAGAATTAATTCATATTATTTTAAATAAAGGTAGGCTAATTTTCCTTTAAATACAATCAAAAACGGAAAGTAACCTTCTGAATACTTGATTAAGTGAGAAGATCCAAAAACAATATTTATTTAAATAAAAACATTACTTAGATTTCCAAATTGTTAAGCATAGATTTTGAAGTTCAAAATAATATTTTTACATAAATAATATTACATATAAATAAAAAAATTATAGATTAATGAGATTTTATAATCTTTTATGTTATTCTTATTTCATGTTAAAGTCATAAAAGTGACATTATTGCTAAAATTGATATTGTTTACAATTCACCCAATAAAAAACCTTTTAAGAAAAATCCCAATATTTCACACTAAGTTAATATTGATATATAAATTTAAAAAACATGGATCAATTTTACAAATAAAATTTCTAATAAGGTAGTAAATTAATTCTTAATAATCGAATATAAAATACCTAAAATCCATATTTATGAATAATTCATTCTTAAAGTGTAAAAAATATATATATTTCTATACATTTCCAAGTAATAATAATTATATGAATGTGTAATTTTTATTGAATTGATTATTATTATTATAGAAAGTTTTTCTGAATATATTCCATTATTTGTTTATTCTTATTCATATCCTCTAATGCAATGGCTAGGTTATAATAGTAATATTTAAATAATATTATTCCATTGTTCATTAAAGAAAAGGATTTTGTAAAGTCCATGCTACTAAATATAATATTCACGTAAAGGGAACTAAAACCATGAGGTGTTACATTCTCCCCTCCTTACATAAATTGTTTCCTCATAATTTTAGTTCATTTTGAACATATCATAAATTCTAATAGATTTTGTCTTGAATTTTAATTTCTAGGGTAAGACTAAGGAACACATTTTTTCGTACATAAAAAATATGTTTATCATTATAAGTCTTGTAAATGTGAATGTGTTTCCAAAATAGAACCTTTATAAATATTTGATACCCTCCACACAAATCTTGATAAATTTATCACACATTTCTTTATTTTGAAAAATTATATGAAAATATACTTCTTTGATTTGTTTCAACATTATATGGGTAATTGTATTCTATGATTGAGTATTTTAATCATTTTTTTAATTTTGATTCTAAGGATGAATGAGTAAGAGTAATTTTTAATGCTTGAACACAAAAATTAATCTTTTAATGGATCATATGATCCATAAAATAAATTCAAGTTGTTTCACATGTTTGAAAAATGATTATAACTGGTAAATATAAAAATCAATACGAATATACCTTCTTTTGAATATATAATAAATTAATTTCTAAAACACCAATAATTATATACATAAAATTTCTATAATATTTTAACCATTAAATTATAATAAAACTAGTTCAATATAGATTATTTTTTCTTCATCAACTAATTAATAAATCCTCCAAACTAATTATGTCACACCCCAACTCCCGAGTACTCAGAGCCAGTTCCATCCGACGTGATGTGCAATTCAATACAAAAACATAAACATATAAATTACACATTATGACCCATGAATAGGATCGAATTTGGTTCAGGTTTTGGGAAACCAGCTACTTCTGAAATTTTTCTTCAGCTAAATCTCGATACCTAAAAAATGTTATTTCAAAAACGTTGGGTGAGCATACGAATACCAAGTAAGGGGTTTTAAAATAAACCCATATAACTTTTGAAAACATGATTTAAAACTTTCTATAAAACATTTCTCTTAAATAAAAGCTATACCACATGTAATATATCATAAAAGTGATTAATTAAAATCATGTTGATAGAGTTACAATGACACATGATTCAATTATAGGCATGCTCATTTGGAGTAACAAATAAAAGTCATTCTAAACATGTATGACATAAGAATATATAAGCACAAATTAAATATCTAAGAGTAATTAATAATCATAGTTTCACTTAAAGGTAATAAAATAAATTTCATACATCAAATACTAAATCACTTAGTGCTAAACATATGTTATGCCATAAGCTTTTACTTTTCTGATACTCATAAATACCAGATCTTAACCATGGATATTCTACTAGTCGAATATCCATTTGGTTAATAAATTTTCATAAACATAATGAGGGAATGTACAATGCTGGACTTTAATTTCTGTGTTAAGTACTTGTGCCAAGACCTAGGGGCTAACTATAACCGGACCCCAACCTAGAGAGCCTCTGTAACCGGACTCCATCCCAAAGAGCCTCTATAACTGGACTCCAACCCAGAGAGACTCTATAACCAGACTCCAACCCGGAGGGTCTGATATAACTGGAATCCAACCCAGAGAGCCTCTATAACTGGACTCCAACCAGGAGGGTCTGTTGTAACTGGACCCCAACCCGAAGGGCTTACTTTTACCGGTTCCCAACTCGGAACATACTAGTCCCATTCATTCTTCATCTATTTGAAAAGTTCATGTATTCAAATTGTCTCATACCACTTTGAATACCAAATTCCATTCCTTTTATTTGGGGTGTCCCATAGCACTCCAAATAATTAAATTCTTCATTCATTGTCATAAGTGATAAATAATAAATAGTCTGATTTATCACATAAATTAATAACTTTACAACTATTCCATAAAATTTCAATGCATTACATTGAATGTTTATATCATCAGATGGGTATTATTCATGAACAATTCACATGCTGATAAATGGAAATGACATTGGACTAAATCATAATATGTCCATTATTATTTAAATAATAATTTTCCCAATGACATGAATAAACTAGTAAACATTATTTGCGTATGTGATATTATTTTAATACATGCATGTAATGAATGGATGAGGTTACCACATAAAATGATAGTTCCATAATTTTAAAAATCCTTTATTTATGGAAATGAATATGTATAGTTTAAAAAGACTAATTTTAAATGTCATTTGTACGCATGCATGCACTAATAAATGGTCGTGTCTTATTAAATGGCCATGCCTTATGTTGCATAGCATTTATGGCCAATTTATTCTCAGTGGAACAATTGTTTTATGTAGTGCATGCATTTATGAGAATTTAATTAAACATATCAAAAACATACATAAACTACCAAAGTTTGTTTTAGGCTAATTTAACTCTGATTATGATTGAAACATATAGGTGCACACATATAACCATATGTATTTATATATATAATATATGTATGTTGAACCCACTTATATAGCTTCGATGCAAATAGTCGTCTAGTGTACAATCAAATACTTATAAATATATTTTTAAGGTGAAGATAGTCTTGTGACCATTTATTTCTATTTATGTATATATATTTTTTTCCCATGGATTTAAAATTAAAAAAAACATAAATTGATTAATTATAACCTAAATACATCTCAAAATAAAAGATTCTCCTCATAAGAGAAACTAAAAAATAGATGATATAATTATCATAAATAATGAACTTCTTTAAACTAAATAATATTTTTTCTTTTCTATACACCCTTACACAATAAAATATATTTTAAAAAATATATAATCTTTTAAATTGATTTGCAATAGGACAAAATGGAGGGAACAATTTCAATTACATAAATAAAACTTCAGATAATTAAATTATTAAAAATTCATCTTCTTCCCTTATAGCATATTCTTAAAGCATAAAACATAATTATAAATAAATTTATTCCTTACATATTTTTGTATTTACATTCTCAATCTATTTTATATTACACACTTTCAATATTAATTGTATCATAAACATTATTTAAGGTTTTGAAATCATCTTCTAAAATTCATAAAATCGATTTGCTTCGAGTCACATAAATTTGTTTATATAAATATATGTATATGATTATATAATCAGTGTATAATCGGGTTTACGGATATAAAAACACTTGAAATTAAATCCTTACATGGAAATAATATTAAATAAAAATTAATTATAAGGAAATAATCCCTTACAAAACCCTAAAATATAGGGTATATAGAAATAAATAAATTTTCTTTACAGAACATAAGATTGTAAAATAAATAAATTTTCGAGACAAATATTTAACCCTTAAAAGAAAATAATACCTTATGAAAATGGGTTTCACAATTCTATATAAATTTTTAAAACACTAATTGTTAGGATCATAAGTATATAACATAAAATAATTATAAATTAATATAACCCTTACACAAATAACATATAGCTTGAAAATAATTAACAGCTTGATACAAAATACTGCTTGAATTCAAAATAAATAGAACTATTTTAAAATAATAATTTTCCCCTTACGAACATAAGATCATAAAAAAATATTCTAGACAGAGTATAATGATCCCTTACATGAAATGTTGAAATTTTGATCCACTTATGCTATCTCGAACACATGCACAGGGCTACAAATAAGGCTCCCCCCCCCCCCCACATTTTTTTCCATTACACAAAGGAGTAAGGCTCTTTATAGCCATTTGAACAACTTTCATAGCAAGCTGGGAATATGAATTCAATACACTTATCTGATAACAGCATATCGAGAGCGACATATACCATATAAAATGAATTTAAACAACATCAAAATTGGTATAAAATTTTATTGAGTTGGACAGCTGTGGAACATAACAAATTGCAAATTGTAGATGTTCAAATTTAAAACGGAGAAAAGTACTAAGAAGGCCATGAATTATTGACCACACATAGAATATAGAAAAATATAAAAATACAAATATAGTATAGAAATGATTCAGACAACAACAAATCTCGCACATGATTTGGAAAACTGAAACCCTAACCTCGCGGAACAAAATAATACCTTTTTTTAGGATCGGAAAATTCGAAACTGTAACCCAGTTTGACACTAGGACCAGACTCCACCTCAGCTATGGACAATGCCTCTTGGCCTCCAGCCACCCAACTCCACCATAAGGCTGTGCCTCCCACAGATTGAATTGAATCTGCTCAGACTTGACTTCCGACAAGGCCCCAGCTGAGCATAACTCCCGCAGTCTTCCCTTGACTCCCTATCCTTATGACAATGCAACCCGGATTACATAGTATATCTCCAAGGTGGCCTTGGATTATCATGCGACTCCCAACATGAATCTAATGCACACTGAAACCCTATGTCAGGTTTACGGAAATCGGGACCCTCCCCTCTTCACAGATCTCATATTTTGCATTACGGTATTCTCCTTTTTTTTAAACCAAATAATCAATCTATTTTGCTATTATAATATTATTACTATTATTTATATTATATATTTATTATATTAACATATATTATATTATCAATAACTTTAAAAAATTTCAAAACATTAACAAAATTAATAATTTATTAAACTTATTTTATCAATACTTTTAAAAAGTAAAAATTATTATTATTAAAAAAAATTATAAGAAAAATATTTGTATATTTCATATTATATGCTTATAAATAAAATAAAATATAATAATTATCATTATTTTTAATTTTAAACTTTAGAAAAATGTTAATATTTCATAAATATATATATATGATTCAAGATAACAATAATTTTTATCAAAATGTCATTCATATATGAACAATTTTTACCATTCTATTAAAATAGTTTTATTATATAAATAATTTTTGTTAAAACTTTAATATAATCAATATTTATAATAAGTATACATCATATTTCCAAAAATATATATATCCCATGTAATTATTCATATAATAGATTCAATATCAGTTCTCATAAGTAATGGTGTTAAAATATTTCAATTCAATAATTCTCAATGTCATATATAAAATTATAGTGTTAGTTTTATATAATTATATTTCAAATCTTGTTTACATATGCATATATGTACATATATATATATATATATCATATTTAGAAAACAAGAAAAAAATTAGTTGTATTTCTATAGTAGTATAATTATTATATAAAATATTTTATTAAATAATAATTTGATTTAGAATAAATTATATTTGAAAGAAATTGTTATTTTTAAATAATTTTTTAAAAAAAGTGAGATAATATTTACTTTGAATTTTTCACTTTGTTAGGATAACAAAATAAAACTTCAATATTAATATTACAAGAGAAACAAGCTTTTGGGGCGTTAAATTATTACCCCTACAAAAATTTGTGTCCTCAAAATTCTAAAATTCCCATACACAAACCACAACAAGAGCAGACACACATCAATCCTAAAGTCCCTCTACTGGGAACACCATTGATGGTAGGGTGCTGACATCCTCAGGTGGATCCCTAAAGAAGTATTCAGCTGCTCGATTTCCTTGGACCAAACACAATACGAGCAACTAGGGTCAAATCTATGCTTAAAGCACTCAACCTTCCATAAAAAATCATGAGAAGTGTAGAGGTCAGAAATTTCAGAGTTGACTAAATCCCTATAAGTCCCATGCACCATGTTGTTCTTGAAAATATCGATGTCTTAGAGTTCTCCATACAGACTAAAACTCAGGACATGGGATATGTAGGCTGCTCGATGGTCACCATCCAAAACAACTTCAAGAAATTTACCTATAACATGGTATTTATCTACCAAAATGAAACATAGAAAAAGGGATTCATGAAACATTACTCATTTTCTATACGCTACAAATTGTGAAAATGTGATAGAGTAACATTCAAGATTTCCTTCTTGGTAAAGATGGAGGATTTTTGGGTGGTTCGACACCCGATGTACTTGTTTACAAGTCATATGTAGGTTGGAATAGGGTTGGTACACCTCGGAGCATGTCTTGACGATTATAGTCTCTAACATCTCGGTAGGTAGTGATAAAATATTGGGTTGTGAACTCATATCTTCAATTTGAAAGTTTTTTATGAAATCAATTTTCAGTATGTCAAATCCATTTTAATTAGAGTCATTATTTTATATAAATTCATATCAAAATAGAGAATGAAACACCATTCATTTAGACAAGATTTACAAAACTCAAGGAATTAAGTAATTTCTTTCTCACTTTCACAAAACAACAGTATGAATTTCCTGACGTCCTCTAAGATGACTCCTCACAGATACCACCGATTTTGTGGATTTCCCCAGTTCTCTGACAAACGGATCCCCAAAGCGGTTCTAAATTCCACTATCTCCTTGGTCCAGATGCAACATGTGCAACAAGGGTCAACCACATGTGGACATCTAGAATTTAGATTGAGAGAAGAATGTTGGGTATCAAGTTGAGCAAGATCGGTTTGAACTTGATGCTGATAATGAAAACGAGTAGTCTAGTTATCAAGGGATTCAAAGTCTATAACTCGACCACGGAGACCATAGGTCAAAATCTGACATAGATATGCTACCCGGAGGTCACCCCCTTGGGTAGCCTCCTCAAAGTCCTCAAGAGAAAAGAAATTATTGGCTAGGGTAAAGCATTTAAAGATACCTTTGAAGTATTTCCCTTTTCATACATAGAATAGGAATTGAGCGTTCATCATGAGGTAATAGACAAAGACAGCTCCTCAGTGTAGTTGGAGTACACGAGGAGAATTAGATACAAGGTAGAGGGTTTTTCATGATAAATGAATATTTTCAAAAGACTCAAAGTTTTCTATACATTATTTTACCACTATAGTCTCTAATACTTCTGTTGGAAGAGAATAAATACTAGAACATTCGTTTTCTATTTGGAATTAACAAAACATCATTCTTAGTATTTCTTAAGTAAATTTTCATCATTCAATTCTGGTTTTCAAGAGTTATCTAAACTGAATCCTCTGATACCAACTATCACACCCTTGTTCCCAAGAACCCGAAGCTGGTGCCTTTAGACGTGATATGAAATTCAATACAAAAACTTAAACTGATAAATTAAAAAACATGACCCATGAAAAGGATCGAATTTAGTTCAGGTTCCGAGAAACCAGCTACTTCTGAAATGTTTCTTCAGTTCGAACTCAATAATTGAAAAAAAAAATATTTCCAAAACGTAGTGAGAGAATATGAATGCCCAGTAAGAGTTTTTAAAATTAACCAATATAAATTTGGAAAAAATTATTTAAAACATTCCATAAAACATTTCTCTTAAGAAAATCTACAACACATCTAACATTTCATAAAAGTGCTCAATTAAAATCATTATAACAGAGTTACAAGGATACATTATTAAATTATAGGCATGTTCATTTGTAGTAACAAATAAAATACATTCTAAACATGTATGAAATGAGAATATGTAATCACAAATTAGACATCTAAGAGTAATGAATAATCAGTGTTGTGCACAAAGGAATTAACATCAATTTCATACATCGAATACTAAATCATTGAGTGCTAAAAATATGTCATTCCATAAGATTTTAATTTTCAGATACTCATATATACTGGCTCTTAACCATGGATATTCTTCTAGCCGAATATCCATTTGGTTAATTAATTTTCTTACATATAATGATGGAATGTATAATTCCGTACTTTAATTTCTATGTCAATGCCTCATGCCAAGACTTAAGGGAAAACTGTAACTAGACCCCAACCCGGAGAGCCTCTATAACCAAACTCCATCCCCGAGATCCTCTATAACCAGACTCTAACCCGAAGAGCCTCTCTAATTGGACTCCAACACAGAGGGTCTTCTCTAACCGGACTCTAACCCAGAGAGCCTCTGTAACCGAACTCCAACTCGGAGGGTCTGCTATAACCGGACCCCAACCTGGAGGGCTTACTTTTACCGGTCTCCAACCCGAAACACACTAGTCCAATACATTCCTCGTCTATTTGAAAAGCTCATGTATCCAATGTGTACCATAACAATTGGAATACCTAATTCCATGTCTTTTATTTAGTGTGTCCTATAACACTCAAAATAATTAAATTCTTAATTCATTATCATATGTGATGAATAATAAATAGTCCGATTTATCACATAAATTAATAACTTTACAACTCTTCCATAAGCATTCAATTCATTACATTGCATGTTTATAACATTGGGAAGGTATTATTCATTCTCAATTTTTGCGCTGATAAACGGAAATGAAAAATGGACTAAATCATAATATGTCCATTATTATTTACATAATAATTTTCCAAAAGATATGCATAAACTAGTAAACATTCTTTGCACATGTTATGTTAATTTAAAACACGCAAGTAATGAATAGATGGGGTTACCACATAAAATGATAGTTCCTAAATTTTCAAAATATTTTATTTATAGAAATGAATATTTATAGTTTAAAATAACTAATTTTAAATGTCATTTGTACCAAAGAATGTTCTGATAACTGGTAATGTCTTGTTAAATGTCCTTGCCTTCTGTTTCATAGAATTTTAGGCCAATTGGTTCATAGTGAAACAATTTTTTTATGTAGTGCATGCATTCATGAGAATTTAATTAAACATATCAAAAACATACTTTAACTACTAGAGTTTTTTTAGTCCAATTTAACTCAGATTATGATTAAAACATATAGGTTCATACATATAACCATATGTATATATATATATATATATATATATATAATATGTATATGTTGCACCCACTTACATCACTTCAAAGAAAATAGTCGTCGAGTGTACAATCATATACTTATAAATATATTTGTAAAGTGAAGATAGTCTTGTGACCATTTATTTATATTTATGTATATATATTTATTTTTAATGGATTTAAAATTTGGAAAACATAAATTGATTAATTATAACCTAAATACATTTTAATATAAACGATTCTCCTCATATGTAGAACCATAAAATAGAGGATATAATTAGAATAAATAATAAACATCTTTAATCTGAATAATTTATTTATTTTCTACGCACCCTTACACAATAAAATCTGTATAATAAAATATATAATCTTCTCAATTGATTTGAAGTAGGAAAAAATTGAGAGAACAATTTCAATTACGTAAATTAAAATTTTGATGATTAAATATTTGAAAATTAATCATCTTCCCTTACGGTGGATTCTTAAAGCATAAAAATTATTATAAATAAATTTATTCCTTACAAATTGGTGTATTTCTAAGCTCAAGCAATTTGATATTAAAAACTTTAAATATTTATTGTATCAAACACATTATTTAAGGGTTTGAAATCATCTTCTAAAATTCTTAAAATATATATGGTTTGAGTCACGGAAATTTTTTTATATAAATATTTGTATATGATTATATACTAAGTGTATAATTTGGTTTGCGGATATAAAAAAACATGAAAATAAATCCTTACAAGACAATAATCATAAATACAAATTAATTAGAAGAAAATAATCCCTTACACAACCATAAAATAGAGGGTATATAGAAATAATAAAAATTTCTTTAAAAAACATAAGATTGTAAAATAAATCAATGTTTGAGGAAAATATTTAACCCTTACAAGAAAATAATCTCTTCTGAAAATTGGTTTCACAATTCTATATAAGTTTTTAAAACAATAATTGTGAAGATCATAAGTATATAACAGAAAATTATTATAAATTAAAATAACCCTTACACAAATAACCAAGATCTTGAAAATAATTAACTGCCTGAAACAAAATATTGCTTGAATTAAAAAAATAAAACTCTTTTAAAAATTCTAAATTTTCCATTAAAAACATAAGGTTGTAAAATAAATTAATATTCGAGATAAATTATAATGAAACCTTACATGAAATTTTGAAACGTTGATCCACTTATGCAATCTCGAACACACGCACAGGGCTGCAAATAAGGCTTCCACCCCCACCATTTTCTTCCATTACACAAAGGAGTAAGGATCTTTATAGACATTTGCACAAATTGTATAGAAAGATGAGCATATGAATTCAATACACTTGTCCAATAATAACACATAGAGAGAGACATATACCATATTAAATGAATTTAAACAACAACAAAATTGGTATAGAATTTTGTTGAGATGGATAGTTGCGGAAGAAAACAAATTTTAAATTGTAGATGTTCAAATTTTAAAAGAAGAACAGTAATAAGAAGGCCAAGAATTGTTGGTCACACAATAATATAGAAAATGATAAAAAGTAAAAGATAGTACATAAATGATTCAGAAAACAACAAAGCTCGCACAAGATCTGGAAAACCAAAACTCTAACCTCGGAGAACAAAAGCATACCTTGTTTTAGGTTTGGGAGATTCGAAATCCTAACATGGTTCGACATTAGGATCGGACTCCACCTCAGCTGCGGACGACGCCGCTCAGCCTCCAGCACTCTGACTCGACTGCAAGGTCACACCTCCCACAGATTGAATCTAAGCAACTCAGACATGACTTACGACAAGGCCCATGATGAGCATACCCGTCGCGGTCTTCCCTTGACTCCCTATCGTTGCGATAATTCAACCCAGATGACGGACCAGATTTCCAAGGTGGCCTTCGCTCTTCATGAAACTCCCAACATGAAACTGACAACCACTGAAACCCTAAATCTGGGATTCCAGAAATCAGGACCCTCCCCTCTTCCCGGATCTCATATTTTGCCTTATGGGATTCTGCCTTTTTTTAATACCAAACAATAAATCTGTTTTATTTTCATAATATTGTTACAATAATTTATATTATATATTTATTCTATTAACATATATTACATTATCAATAAATTTACAAAAATTTCAAAAGTTAAACAAAATTCATAATCTATTAAACTTATTTTATCAATACTTTTAAAACGTAAAAATTATTATTATTAAATTCCTTTATAAGACATATATTTTTATATTTCATATTATATCCTTATAAATTAAATATAATATAATAATTATCATAATTTGTAATTTGAAAAATTAGAAAAGTGTTAATATCAACCACACACACACACACATATATATATATATGATTAAAAAAAACAATAATTTTTATCAAAATATAATTCATATATGTACAATTTTAACCATTCTATTAAAATAGTTTTATTATGTTAATAATGTTTATAAAAACTTTAATATAATCATGATTTATAATAAGTATACATCATATTTTCAAAAATATATTAAACCCGTGTAATTAGTCATATAATAGATTCAATATTAGTTCGCATAAGTAATGGCGTTAAAATATTTCAATGCAATAATTCTCAATGTCATATATAAAATTATAGTATTATTTTTATATAAGTAAATTTCAAATCCTGTTTACATATGCATATATGTATATATATATCATATTCGGAAAACAGGCAAAAAATTAGTTGTATTCCTATAGTAGTATAATTATTATTTAAAATATCTTATTAAATAATAATTTGATTTAGAATAAATTATATTTAACTGAAATGGTCATTTTTAAATTATTCTTTAAACAAGGAGAGATAATATTTACATTGAAGTGTGTACCTTGTTGAGATAACAAAATAAAACCTCAATATTACTATTACATAAGAAACATATTCTTGGGGATTTACATTATTCCCCCTATAAAGAATTGTGTCCTCACAATTCTAAAATGCTTGTACAAAAACCACAGCAACACCAGACACACATCACTCCTGAAGTCCCTTTACCAGGAACACCACTGATGGTAGGGTTCCGAAGACCTTAGGTGGATCCATATGGTAGTATTCCGCTGCTCAATTTCCTTGGCCCAGACACACTTTGAACAAATGGGGTCAATTCTATTCCTAAATCACTCAGCCTTCCATAAAGTTGCACCATAAGTGTAGAGGTCGGAAATTTTAGTGTGGATAAAATCCTTATATGTCTCATGCATCACCTTGTTCATGCAAATATTGATTTCATCGATTTATCCTTACATACTAAAACTCAGAACATGGAATAGGTAGGTCTCTCAATGTTCACCATCCAATGCTACAACAAGAAATTTACCTACAGCTCGGTAGTTATCAACCAAAGTGAAACATAGAAAAAGTGCTTCATGAAACTATCCCCTTTTCCTATATACTGCAAACTGTGAAAATGTGATATGGTAATAGACCAGATTTCTTCTTTGGTAAATATGGACGATGTTTGGGTGGTTCGACACCCGAGGTTGTTGTTTACAAGTCAGATGTAGGTTGGCATAGGGCTAGTACTCCTCAGAGCACATCTTGATGATTATAATCTCTAACAGCTGGTAGGTAATGATAAAATATTGGTTTGTGAACTCATATCTTCTATCCAATTTTTTTTTATGAAATCAATTTTTAGTATGTAAAATCCATTTTAATCAGAGTCATTGTTTTATATAAAATCATATCAAAATAGAGAATACAAAATCATTTATTTAGACAAGATTTATAAATATCATGAAATTACTTAATCTCTTGCTCCCTTTCACAAAACACTAGTATGGATTTACTGACGTCCTCTAAGATGACTCCTCATAGATACCACTGACTTTGTAGATTTTCCTAGTTATCCGACAAATGGATCCCTAAAGCGGTTCTAATTTCCTATATCTCTTTGTTCTAGATGCAACTTGTGAAACTAGGGTCAACCGTGTGTGGACATCTAGAATTCAGATTGAGAGAAGCATGCCATGTAGAGCCCCGTTGCCTGATGTACATTGACATTACATTACATTTTGCGGAATACTTAGTACATAACAAAAACACACACATAAGGATCGTAATAGTTTAGTGTCTTTGGAAACTCGGAATATAATCTTCTAATCCTGGTGAAAGATCTTCAACATCTCCCATAAAGATCTTCATTTTTTTTAATACCTAAAACCTTTCTTTATATCCTGGGGAAAAGAAAACATAAAAGGGTGAGCTCAAATGCTCAGTAAGGGTAAACAAAAGAAATATCAATCACATTATATACATAAGCACATAACTTTTGGAAATCTTAACCTGTAAAAGAGATCATAATTTCATAACCTGGGATAACTCATGGCAGTGAAATGTAATCACAATAATCATAACTTAAAACATTAAACTTTGTGGCATACACACATAATCATAGAGAATCATTTCTTGTTAGTCAAGACTCATTTTTCAAGGCTATCTTAGTGGACAAACTCCCTTTCTGAACCGAGTCACCCTCGTTTCAGTCCTGTTTCACTGAACTGGTATAACCTACCGTTCCAGCCATGTCTATCTCATGAGATATAAAATCTTTACCCAATGCATTGGAGGGATATATAGGTCCCACCCATCTCATAATGATACCATTCTTATGTGTGCCACAAACTCATGAATCATACATCATTTCATAACCCATGTAATAAAAATGGGAATCTTAAACATCATGACATCATAAAACAATTCATATAAGATAAAGGAATTCATAAAAAATATTTCCATCACAACATAATCAAATAAATTTAATAATAGGGGTAGAAACAGAACCCTATATTATCTTAGATGGAAAATAATTTTGATAAAACACTTGAACTCCATTCTTGAGGAAAATATTCTTTTTACTTCAAAAACACTTTTCCTTTATTAACATGTAATAAAATTCTAACAAAAAGAAGTTGATTAAAAATAACTTGAAAACTTTTAAAGGAAGATTCTTGAAAATATTGTTTTAAAAATCCATTCATGCCGTATAAGTTAAAAAAACATTCTTTTCGTACTTCTTTCGGAAAAGTCAAAAATTACCTCGTATGAAAAACGACAAAAGATTCCTTTCATATATTTTACTAAAAACTCACCAAAGGGTAAAATTGGATATAAACTATTTTAGAATGATATTGAGGAAACATGGATGTGGATGATAAAATGCACCCCGGTAAATACCAAAGTATAAACAATCTCGGATAAAAATGAGATTGTGATATTTTCCCTTACCATAGGTCTGATATGCTTTGTACGTGTCCGAACCTCTTGTATAATTATTTAAATAATGTTATTGACTTATTCCAAAATCATACATATTTTTATGATATCATATTTGGTCATATTCTTAGCTTCTTAGTAGTAATATTTCATTGCAACTTGTTATTCGGGTGTTTATAGCTTTTTGTTCTTATGCGTGTGTTGTCGAATAAATTCTTATTCTTATCTTTAGGTTATAGATACCTAATTTACAGAATGGTATTATTGTAATATATATCATATTCATTCATTCAATTAATTTATATAATCATTATGAAATGAAGATCATGAAGAACGAGTCGCATCACATCGTGGAGACGGTATTTCGTACGTACGCACGAGTGTTGATATTCTTCCTATGATCTTGGAATTGTATTGGAGTGTATGTATACTATTTCAAAATCAGTATCACTTTATAATAGTCATATATAGTCATTATTTACACCATTATACCCATCCAAGTAAGGTGGTGGTGGAAAATAGATTTCACCACGGCGTGGAGACGGTATTCCGTACGTACGCACGCGTGGTGATTTCATTTTCTGTAGTATGGATAAATGGTGAAATAGGGTTTTTCATACTTATAATAACATATCAGTATATTATTGATACTGATGTTATTACTTAATAATGAAAAAAACTAATAAGAAGATGTGGAAGAAGAAATAAAGGTGAAAGAATCGGTAACAGAAATTACCTCTTCTTTGAAGCGCCTCTTTGAGACCTCCTCTTAGGGCACTAAAATTGGTCTTTGAGGAAGACCAGAACCTCTAGGATGTTTCTAGGGAAGTGGATAAGAGAATTTGGCAGAGGGTGGCCGATATTGAAGGCTCAATGTGGTGTGAGGAAGAGAGGGATGGGGTCCCCTTTTATAAGGGAGGAGAGGGGCACCTTTGGAATAACTAAAAATATTATTTTATTATAAATACAAATTCGGTTTTAAATAGCTCCAAATTAATTTATTTATAAGATAAGGTGGGGATGGGTCGAAATCCTCTCATCCAATATAATTTATACATGTTTAGGTTCCTATTTTAACCTTATCATTTATATTTAACTTTAAGTTAGTTAATTTTACTTTTACCGTGTCTTCTTGTTTTCTTACACTATAAGGTTAATAAACTTACTATATCAAGCCAAACGAACCCCAAGTTGTTTATTATTAATATATATAACCTTATCTAAGTCATTTGTCTGAACCGTAGATTTTTAGGAATAAAATAACAATTAATAATATAATATTTTTTTAAAAACTATTTTATGTCAATTTTGACACTATTTAGTAATTGATTTTTTTGAAAATCATAACAGAATGATTAGTTCGAAAAACATTAATTAAATTCATACTAACATGTCATATTAACCTAGAAAATTAATGTAATTCATAAAAAGTCTCAAATTATATTTATTTGGGTATTTATAACATCAATTATGTCAATATTTCATTAATAAGATAATTACTGCATCATCGTTGTGTCATAAATAAATTAAATTATTTAATGTCTAAAAATTACAAATAAAATACCATTATGTAAGAAATCTTTTTTATCTTTCTAATTAATATTTATAGTCGAATTTATCTTATGCATAACCCTATAATAAAATTGATTTACTTATTAAACTTTGATTTTAAGTATTTTAACCCTTCTTAAATAAATTAATAATAAATGTCCTAATCTAATCCAAGTGGGCCCAAATGATCATATTTTATTCCTAAGGTTGTTTCTGGTCGTATTACACATATCCAATAGAATTATGACATGTGTTAGGGTAATAATAATAACATTTTTACCCTTAATTACCCTATTTACTTTTAACCGTGGGAAAAAAAGTAAAAAGTTACTATTCACCAAAAATTATTTTCATCTCATTGAACCACATTTTACTTACTAACACCAACCATGTCTCTAGGATTTTTTAAATTCCACTCACAGAAGCGGTAAAATTACGTTTTATGAAAAATTCATTTTTTTAACTACCACTTAGTGGTTTCACTATTAATCAAGAAATGAAAGTTTCCAGACAAATACCAAAAATTAGGCCTAAGATATATTTGATATTATGAAATCAAAATTGATGTCTATTTTACCAAATTCAAAACATATCAGTTGCATTAATTAATTTAGAAATTAATTCCCATCGTTAAAACAAATAGCGTGTTCTTAAGAGATAATAACTATCAAAAGATTGACACTTGTTTATGACTGGTTTAAATGTGAAATTATATCCAATGACGAACATTGTATTAAATTGTAAAAATATATTCTAAATATACTTTAAAACCACTCAAATTAATAATTTATCACTATTAATTATTTCGATTAAAATATTGTTTTTAATTATAATTTAGTAATTTTCACTATTCATCAGAATATGAAAGTTATCCGAAAAGTACCAAAATTTCACCTTAGGCTAAATTCGATACTCCGAATCCAAAAATGAAGTCCATTTTGAGAGCTAAAATTTCTAAAATTTTAAAAGGTGGTTATTACTATTCATAACGGCTAGTTTTAATAATATTTTGATAGCATATCATTGTTTAGTAAAACTCAGTATTGCGTACTACACACGCTATCGAGGAAGGTCGTGATTGCGTGTAATGCAAAGCAAGTCAAGGATGCGTGTTGAGAAAGCTCCTTTTGGTGTAGCATACAACAGAAGACATTACTGAAATTAAAAAGAATATTTTTATAAAATCTCGGGGTGTTACATTCCAGGTGTGAAGTTGAGCGAAATCTGTAAGAAGTTGATGACGATAATGAAAATGAGTAGTCTCATTCTCAAGGGCTTCAAAGTCCGTAACTCAACCACGGAGACCATAGGTCAAAATCTAACATAGTTATGCTACGTAGAGGTCACCCCCTTGTACAGCCTCCTCAAAGACCTAAAGAGAAGAGAAAATATTTGCTAAGGTAAAATATTTAAATATAAACATGAAGTATTTCCCTTGTCATCCATAGAACGAGAATTGAGCATTCATCATGACGTAATAGATGAAGCATGATCCTCGGTGTAGTTGGAGTACACGAGGAGAATTAGATACATGGTAGAGGGTTTTGTATGATAAACAAATATTTTCAAAAGTCTTGAAATTTTCAACACATGATTTTCCCACTTTGGTATCTAATACTTAAGTTTAAAGAGACAAAATACCAGCACATTCGTTTTCTATAAATAATTATGATAACATTTTTCTTAGTATTTCTTACATAAATTTTCATTATTTAGTTTTGGTTTTCCATAGTTATCTAACCCGAATACTCTGATACCAACTGTCATGCCCTAGCTCTTGAGTACCCAGAGCGGGTGCCTTCAGACGTGATGTGAAATTCAATACAAAATCATGCACTGACGAATTACACATCATACCCCATGCAAGGGATTGAATTTGGTTCAGGTTCCTAAAAACCAGCTACTTCTAAAATTTTTCATCAGTTAAAACTTGATACCTGAAAAACATTATTTCAAAAACGTTGGGTGAGCATACAAATGCCTAGAAAGGGGTTTTAAAATAAACCAATATAACCTTCGAAAACATTCATTAAAAAATTCCAAAAAAAACATTTCTCTTAAATAAAATCTATAGAAAATGTAACATATCATAAAAGTGCTTAATTAAAAGCATGATAACAGAGTTTCAGGGATACATGATTCAATTATAGTCATGCTCATTTGGAGTAACAAATAAAAGACATTATAAACATGTATGACATAAGAATCTATAAGCCCAAATTAAACAGCTAAGTGTAATGAATAATCAGAGTTTCGGGTAAAGGTAATAACTTCAATTTCATACATAGAATACTAAATCACAGTGTGATAAACATATGTCATGCCATAATCTTTTCTACTAGATGAATATCAATTTGGTTAATTAATTTTCATATACATAATGAGGGAATGTATAATGCCTGAATTTAATTTCTGTGTCAAGGCCTCTTGCTAAGACCTAGGGGAAAACTGTAACCGGACCCTAACCCAGAGAGCCTCTGTAACCGGAATCCATCCCGGAGAGCCTCTGTAACCGGACTCCAACCCAGAGAGACTCTGTAACCGGACTCCAACCCATAGGGTATTCTATAACTGGACTCCAACCCGGAGATCCTCTATAACCGGACTCCAACTCGAAGGGTCTGATTTAACCAGACCTTAACCCGTAGGGCTTACTTTTACCGGTCTCTAACCCAGAACATACTAGTCCAATACATTCCACATTTTTTTGAATAGGTAATGTATCCAAAGTGTCCCATCCCACGTTGAATACCCCATTCCATGTCTTTTATTTGGTGTTTCCCATACCACTCAATATAATTAAATTTTTAATTCATTATCAGAAGTGATGAATAATAAATTGTCTGATTTATAACATAAAATAATAACTTTAAAACTCTTCCATAAACTTTCAATGTGTTACATTGGATGTTTATAACCTCGAATAGGTATTATTCATGTTCAAATCATTCACTGATAAATGGAAATGACATTGGACTAAATCATAATATGTTTAATATTATTTAAAAAATAAATTTCCCAACGACAATCATAAACTAGTAAACATTCTTTGTGCATGTGATATTAATTTAAAACACGCAAGTAATGAATGGAGGGGGTTACCGTAGAAGATTAAAGTTCCATTATTTTCATAATCCTTGATTTATGGAAATGAATATTTATAGTTTAAAATAAATATTTTTAAATGTCATTTGTACATAACCATGCACCGATAAATGTCCATGTCTTGTTAAATGGATATGCCTTATGTTGCGTAGAATTTATGGCCAATTGGTATGCAGTGCAAGAATTGTTTTCTGTAGTGCATGTATTCATGAGAATTTAATTAAACATATCAAAAACATACTTTAACTACCGAATTTTGTTTTAGGCCAATTTAACTTGGATTATGATTAAAACATATAGGTGCATACAAATAACCATATGTATATATATGTAAAATATGTTTATGTTGCACCCACTTACATCGCTTCAAAGGAAATAGTCATTGAGTGTACAATCAAGTACTTATAAATATATTTTTAAAGTGAAGATATTTTTGTGACCATTTTTTATATTTATGAATATATATTTTTTGTCATGGATTTAATATTTGACAAACATAAATTGATTAATTATAACCTAAATACATCTCAAAATAAACGATTCTCCACATATGCAGAACTAGAAAATAGAGGATATAATTAGCATAAATAACAAACATCTTTAATCTAAATAAATTATTTATTTTCTGTGCACCATTACACCATAAAATCTATTTAATAAAATATATAATATTATCAATTTATTTGAAGTAGGACAAAATTAAGAACACAATTTCAATGACATACATAAAACTTCTGATGATTAAATATTGAAAAATTAACTGCATTCCCTTACAGTGGATTCTTAAAGCATAAAACATAATTATAAATACATTTATTCTTTAAAAATTGATGTATTTCCATGATCAATCAATTTTATATTACACACTTTCAATATTTATTTTATGAAAAAATTTATTTAAGGGGTTGAAATCATCTTATAAAATTCATAAAATAGATTTGGTTTGAGTCAAATAAATTTGTTTATATAAATATATGTATATGATTTTATACTAATTATATAATTGGGTTTACAGATATAAAGACACTTGAAAATAAATCCTTTCAAGACCATAATCTTAAATACAGATTAATTAGTAGAAAATAATCCCTTACGCAACCATCAAATACATGGTATATAGAAATAAATAAATTTTCATTACAAAACATAAGATCTTAAAATAAATACATTATCGAGACAAATATTTATCCCTTACAAAAAATAATCCCTTACGCAAATAGGTTTTACAATTCTATATATGTTTTTAAAACACTAATTTGGAGGATCATAAGTATATAATAGAAAATAATTATAAATTAAAATAACCCTTACACAAATATCCAACAGCTTGAAATTAATTTACTACTTCAAATAAAATACTGCATGAATTCAAAAGAAATAGAAATCTTTTAAAAATACTAATTTTCCCCTTTGAAAAAATAATGTCATAAAATAAATAAATATTCGAGACAAAGTATAATGAACCCTTACATGATGCTTTGAAACGTTGAACAACTTATTCTATCTCGAACACACGCATAGGGCTGAAAATAAGGCTTCCCCGATCATTTTTTCCATTACACAAAGGAATAAGGATATTTATAGCCATTTTCAAAAATTGCATAGCAAGTTGGGCATATGAATTCAACACACTTATCCAATACAACACATCGAGAGCGACATATACCATATAAAATGAATTTAAAATTGGAATAAAATTTTATTGAGATGGACTATTGTGGAACAAACCAAATTGCAAGTCTTAAATGTTCAAATTTCAAAAAAAGAATCGTACTAAGTGGGCCATGAATTGTTGACCACGAACATAATATAGACAATGATAAAAAGAAAAATATAGTACAGAAATGATTCAAACAACAACAAATCTCGCACAGGATCTGGAAAACTGAAACCCTAACCTCGTGGAACAAAAGCATACCTTGTTTTAGGTTTGGGAAATTAAAAACCTTAACCCGTTTCGAAACTACGACCAGACTCCACCTCATCTACGGATGATGCCACTCAGCCTCCAGCACTCCGAATCCACTGAATAGTCATGCCTCTTGTAGATTGAATCAAAACCTCTTGGACTTCACTTCTGAGGAGGACCCTTCTGAGCATACCCGCCGCGGTCTTCCCTTGACTCCCTAGCCTTGCGACAGCGCAACCCGAAAGATGGAACAGATCTCCACGGTGGCCTTGAATCATCCTATGACTCCCAACATGAAACTAATTCCCACTGAAACACTGAGCCAGGTTTCTTGAAATTGGGACCCTCCCCTCTTCACAGATCTCCTATTTTTCTTTACAGGATTCTCTCGTGTTTTAGAACAAAGCAATCAATCTATTTCATTATTATAATATTGTTACTATTATTTCTAATATATATTAATTCTATTAACATATATTACATCATCAATAACTGAATAAAAAAGTCAAAAGTTAAATGTAATTAATAATCTATTAAACTTATTTTATCTATACTTTTAAAAAGTACAAAGTATTATGATTAAATTACTTTATAAGACATATATTTTTACATTTCATATCATATGCTTATAAATTAAATCAAATATAAAAATTATCATAATTTGTAATTTGAATGTTTAGAAAAATATTAATATTACGTATATCTATATATATATATATATGATTCAAGATAACAATAATTATTAGCAAAATATCATTCATATATGTATAATTTTAACCATTATATTAAAATAGTTTTACTATGTTAGTAATGTTTTTTTAAAACTTTAATCTAATCAAGATTTATAATAAGTTTACATCATATTTTCAAAAATATATAAAACCTATGTAATTATTCATATAATGGATTTAATATTCGTTCACATAAGTAATGGCGTTAAAATATTTCATTGCAATAATTCTCAATGTAATATATAAAATTATAGTATTAGTTTTATATAATTATATTTCAAATATTGTTTACATATTCATATATGTACGTATATATATATCATATTTGGAAAACAAGAAACAAATTAGTTGTATTCCTATAGTATTATAATAGTTATTTAAAATATTTTATGAAATAATCATTTTATTTAGAGTAAATTATATTTGATTGAAATAGTTATTTTTAAATTATTCTTTAAACAAGGTGAGATAATATTTACTTTGATGTTTGTACTTTTTTTGGATAACTAAATAAAACCTCAATATAAATATTACACGATAAATATGTATTTGGGGTTTTTTCCGACGCTTTCACCGAGGCGCGCGTGTCCGTCCTCTTGGGCGCGACAGGCGCGACTTTCTTGTGTTGCCCCGCATTCCCGCTTTCCAAAGGCGGGTGGAATCCGCTCCTTATCCAGTGACATCTGCTCCTTGATCAAAACCAAGATGATGGGATTTCGGTTCTTTCTTCTGTGGATTCCTCCTCAGAACTCATCACCTAGTCCGGGTATCCATCATAAATTTAATACGTTGTTCGTGAAACTCTTCCCAGTGCCATGTTTCCATGGATGCCTATTAATTACACTACTTCTGTCAGGAAATTCCAAAGGTTCTGGTCAGGGCAGAATCCTTTAGTCGGGGGAGTAGTCATGTTGAGGCATTAGTAACGTGTCTGAACAGTGGGGAATTGTTGTGTCTTTCTTTTGTCCCTTATTATAGGGATTCTCGAGGGCGTGGAAGCCCGAGGCATCCCACATCGAGCTTGGGGAATCATATTCCATAGGCATGTATTAGAGGTTTTCCTCAGCTTCCTATGTTTAACACAGGGTATGTCGTAGGTTTAACGTCCAGCAGAGACAGATCAGCCTGATCAGAACACTTGTTAGAGTGGATCAGATTGAGGAATCCCCCTTGAAGGCATGTCGATATCGGGGTCAGCCTGTGGGCGGCTTCCCAGATGCTGTGGAGGGGAGTGGAGAGGCACAATCTCACCGGGATGTGGCGGTCCAGGTGAGAATCAGGATGGATGATGGATGGAAGAATGAATTGGAGGGGGATGAAATAGAACCATCATAAGGGAGATAGTGAAGTTGGTCTTGAGCCTCGAAGTGACCTCCTACGTATACACGTGGAAGGGAATCAAAGTCCGTGTAGTTCGGGATGGTGTCGGTGAACCGACTTGAAGGTGGACCTTGGCCCGATGGTGTTGGGCTTGAACCTCAAGAGGTTTCCTACGTAACATGCCTTGACATGGATCAAAGTCCTCGTAGTTCGGGTGGGTGCGCAGGAGGACCGATGTGAATGTGGACCTTGGTCCGATGGGTGTCGTCAGAGAACCGACGTGAATTTGGACCTTGGTCCGATGGTGTGGGGCTTACACACTAGGCTGCCCAAGTGTTGGTGGACCGACATGAATGAAGTCGGAATGACCAATGGCTAGTGGGCTCGGACCTCAGGAAGGCTTCCTACGTACCATGCCTTGGCATGGATCAAAGTTGTTGTAGTTCAAAGGGCTTTGTCAGTGAACTGATGTGGAGGTGAACCCAAGGGTCCACTTGTGGTGGGCTTGAAACTCGTGGAGGCTTCATACGTACCATGCCTTGGCAAGAATCAAAGTCCACATAGATCAAGGGGCTTTGTCAGCGAACCGACGTGGAGGTGTACTCGGGGGTCCACTTCTAGTGGGCTTGAACATCGTGGAGGCTTCCTATTTACCATGCCTTGGCATGGATCAAAGTCCACATAGTTCAAGATAGTCACAACGTCTTACTGCTGGACTGGATTGTAGCTTAACGTCATGCGGGACGAGGGTGAACCCTGACGTGAATAAACGATGGGCGGTGGGCTTGAACCTCATGGAGGCTTCTTACGTACCATTCCTTGACATGGATCAAAGACCTCGTATTTCAAATGAAAAATGGTGGGCGGTGGGCTTGAACCTCATGGAGGCTTCCTACGTACCATGCCTTGACATGGATCAAAGTCCACGTAGTTCAGATGGTGTACAGTTTAATGTCGTGCGGGACAACATACTGTTTAATGTCATGCTGGACGGTGGTATTGTCATGGCCAATGCTTACTCTAAGCCCACGTCAGTCATGCTCGGTGTGAGAAACAAGAGGTAGCAGAGACCTGATGATCACGTCGTGAAGGGTGCGTCCGTGAGAAACGAACAGGGGCTTACGCGTTTGGCGGCCCATGGTGCTGGGACTTACTCCGGGATGGAGGCCCAAAGTACGGAAAAGCGCAACGGGAGAGGGATTTAGGACCAAATATGGAAGGTGCCTCATTCCCTATTGCCCCCTCAACTGGCCTTGGTAGTGGGGAAGTACGGAGGTGCACAGGTTCCACCTTTTGCAAGAGAGGCTTGGGGGTTTACACCAAGGTGGTTTCCCTTCTCCCATAGACATATGCTACTCCGAGAAGGAGGATATCATCCCCTGTGGAGGGGTGATTCCATTCTCGTGGAGATGAGCGGCGTAAAGAATGTCCGAGCTGGGGGGACCTTGCGTGCGAGGCACGGGGTCGGGTCACAGTTTAACATCATGTGTTGAGGATGAGGTTCTTGGTAGTTTAACGTTCTGCATCTCGGACGAGGTGGGTTTACTCCACACCCCTAGGACTTACATAACTAGTATCCCCTGCCCCTTGTGGGAGGGAAGGTACCAGCGAAACCGTGCAGAAGGGGGGTCGCAGAGCGAACCATCGAGGGGTCGACATTAGCGTGGCTATGCAAAGAAGCAATAGTCATTAGTGTGCCTATGTGAAGAATCATTAGGCGAAGGAACGCTATAAGTGGGGTTGTCCATGGGACTTTGAAATCACATCGTGAAAACCTGGAGGGTCGCACAGGAAGAGGAATTTACATGCAAAGGGGTATGCTTTGCGAAGTGGAGTGCCTTGGCCTTAGCATGGGGCAGGGGTGCAAATGGGAGGTGCTTCGCGAAGTGGAATAGTGTTTGCGGAGAACTTCCTCGCGAAGAAGAGGTGCCTCGCGAAGAAAGGTGTTGTGAAGCATTGTGCTTCGAGAAGCACAACAACCCTGCCTTGGAATGTGGATAACTTGTATAGGATGGGTGTTTTTCAAATCATAAACGCTCTGTAGCTGCCCGGGTTCCCTTGGGAATCCCTTTTCTTCGCGAATGCCCTTAGGCTTTGTGAAGGGAATCCCTCTCGGAAGAGGGGCTCAAAACGAGACAAGGTGGAGGCATCTCGAGAAACAGAAATACCTCGCGGAGCTCATGATTCCCAGAGTGAAGGTTGCTTTGTGATTTGGGATCCAAGAAGCTGAAAGGTCGGATTTTCAGTCTTCTGGACTCAGGGGGAGCCCAGCATTTATATGCAAAGGGTGCCGCGAAGCAGAGCTTACATGGTGCGAAGGGGCGGTGGTTGCTTCGCGGTGGGTCATGAACGTCAACTGGGTTTGCAGAGCATTATCGCCTCAGGGGATTCATGGTGGGCTCGCGAACGTCAGGGTATTCGTGGAGCGGTACCACCTTATTCGCTTCGCGGCAGCCGCATTGCTCGTGGGAGCTCCACATCGGGGCTTCGCGAGGCAGCACGCGGGCTTCTTTTCTTTCTTCCCTTTGCATCCAATATTTTGGTTCCAACAAATTCCCTCCCTCGGACTTGGAGCCACGGAGGGATCTAGGGTAGATGTCTGAGGGAAAATTGCCAAAATTATCAGTATTTCGCGATGCGGACTCACGAAGAGGGCGTGCGGGGCGAACAACGGTCGCACGGTCCGGACGTGCCGCGAAGTTCCGCGCAGGCGGGACACGCCGCAAAGCTCTGGGGTCACCGTCTATAAATAGGGGGATGACCTCTCTTTTGTCCTCTCGTGCATTTTGTCCTTTTGCACTCTCGACTTCACGAAGCTCCGCGTACTCCGCGTCTACTCTCCGCGAATTGAGCTTCGTAGTGAACTGCGAGTCTCCGACTCCGCGACTGTGCCAAGCGAACTTCAGCTTGCAGGACGAGGCCAGGCTCCACGTCTTGCCTTTGCGCCCGAGCTTCGTGAGACATATTCACGAGCAACCATCGTGGCTCAACCCAAAATTTTCCGAGTTCCGAAACCGAAATGGCTAATCAAGAAACTGTGTTGGGGGTGCTCGCAGACGTCGCCTGGAGGGATGAGATGGAAAACTGTCTGGGCCTTGGAGAGATGGTCCGAAGTTACTCGGACCATAATTCTTTGACAAAAATACTATCAGAGGGTCAGAAGAACTATCTGAATTGAAAGAAGCTTCCCTTTTATGGCTTCGGGCTAAGGGATGACGTCTTCATTCCTAAGGTGAGTAGTGATGAACCAGCTTGTTGGTTCAGGAGCATGTCATGCTAGCGCCAGTGGTTCAGGACGACCGATTGTCATGCACGGGAGGACATCACACCAATCACTGCCGACTGTCTCTACAACCATGTGAACAATATTGACGGGAAGCCACTACAATCGGAGAAGTCCTCTCCTCTGTACTGCACCATGCTGAAGGTGGCCTTGCAGGATTCGAAGAAGGGTTGGTCCGATGAGTGGGACCTGCACCAGGGCGGAAACTTCACCAATGACTGGGCATGGGCCTACTAGGTAGGTGCCTCATGCGAGGAGTTTGGGGCCAAGGTAAGAAGAGTGGGTTTGTATGAGGCGGCATGGGCCTCCCAGTTTCACATTTACCAACCGAAACAGCTGATGCTGTAGCTGCTGAGCAGATGGCCGTCTTGGACAAATACTTTTTACCTACACAATGGGGAGGTGGGCATCGGTCTATGGGATGTCCATCAAATTTCAGGGGTCCCGATCCTGGGGGCCATGTATGATGAGTTCCTCCCCATCATGAGAACGTGGTAGGATCCAGAGCAGATGTCGTGATGGGCGTCGGCACTGATGGAACTACTCCCCAAAGAGGACAAGGAGGCGGTGAGAGATGTGCACATTAAGAAGTGGTTCGAGCAATTTCTGAACTTCCCAGTGAACCGCGAGTTCCCTTCGAGGCCTCAAACTTATCCGAAGGTGGCTCAACGGGGCAAGTAGCACTCGTATTGGAAGATCTTGGAGGACAACCAATGGAAGACATTGGTTTTTAGTGTCATCACTGAACAGCAGCCGATAGTCAGGATGGCGGCGTTCATCACGGCCCTTATTTGTGATTGGATCCTACCGGTGTGGGATACCAACATGGGGGGTGCGGCCCAACTCGTTCATCATGGCATTCATGCTGTCCATGGGGCAGCGGGTCAATCTGGGGATTCCAATGCTCGCCAAGTGGTACAGGATGCTGCGGCGCGTTAGCGAGGGCAAGAAGCCACCGAGGATATGCGGGACCTTCCACCTTTTGTATGGGTCGATCGCAGCGCACATTAGGGGTGTTTATGAATACCCAAACCCTATCTCGCTGCCGGGGTCTAACATCTGCCCCTCCATTCTTAATGCATCCGGGAGTTTCCCATTCCAGCTAACCATACAGATGGTGTTGAACTAGGTGTGGAAGGCGGATGAGTTTAACTTCCGCCCGTTTCCATTGCCGATGGGGGTACTCACCAATGATGGACAGGGAACGGAAGAGCATCGGGCTTATCTCCTGGCCTTTCGAGGAAGAGTCTTGGAGGCACGGGTGGACCGTGAGTCACTCTGCGAACCGTACACCCCGCATCGGTTTGCGAGGTAGTTCCGGTGCCTGCAGCAACTGACCCCGTAGGTCTACTGGGAGGTGCGTCACGAGGAGAACCCGTGTGTGATGAGTCAGTTGTGGCTCATGTTCACACGGGAAGATAGGAAGATGCGAATTGCAATGCCTCCATCCACTACCGATTTCGGATTGGTGAGGGAGTATTCCATCAGCTGGGAGGCCGCTTATCCGGGGGAGATACTGAGGCAGCCAACCATTCGGGTTTGTGACGGTGGGCCTCCCCTATCCTGTGGTCGGGATCGGATGGCAGGAAGGGCCTCTCGCGGTGGCGAGGCTACCATGGCAGCGAGACCTGCACCGACAGAGGGTGTGGCAGCAGCGGTAGATCAGGTGATTCCAGAAGAGCAAGGCCATCTGGAGGGGCGACCACCAAGGGGATTCCACAGGATATCCTCTTAGGATCCAGGGAAGTGGCTACATCATATCGACATGCCAGAGGATGCCCTTTTCCCGGAGGCCTAGGACATTTGGGATGTCAACCGTCAACACCTCAGTCTGCCTGAGATGTGGGAACTCCTAAACCATCGTTAGATGGTTCTGCCAGGTATAGGCCCAGTCCGGGCTAGTTTCATGGCGTCTCCGATGGAGGCAGGGCAATACTTGGGTCATCTGGAGGACTACGTTCACTCCAGTGGTGTCACACACCCAATGACAGAACGGGTGAGGGTATTGCTGGATCAGACAGTTCCTTCAGAGCTGTCAGCCACCGATCTGAGGGAGCGCTTCCCCCGGCCGGAAGAATCGGAGGAATCCACTTGGGGGGATGAGGCTGGAGGAGGGAGCCCGTTGGAGGAGGGCGAAGTCGGAGATCAAGACTCAGATTCTGATGATCTCACAGAGGCTCTCGAGTTAGAATTCCTAGAATCTTTCCTCATGGTTCGTTATCAGGCCATCATGGATTTCTTACCAATGTTTGAACCATGTAGGAGGAACTTGTATACAGGCCTCGCTCTCGCCCCTTAGCGGGTGATGATGCAGGACCTTTAGAACCCGCACCTATGGCTACATCCAGTTCTGCATCTAGTTGGGCCAGAGCACATGATGTGGATCCTCCAGAATCTCCAGACCATCCAACAGTATACAGAGGGCCACGCCTTGGGGTCCCGTCAGCATCGACTCAAGAGCAGCACCATGAGTTTGATCTCCTTAAGTTTCCTCTACTGGATTCATTGATGTCATATGTAGATCGTACCAACTAACGTTTATGTCCCTCTCTGTCGTACAGTTCTCCGACTGGCATGGGCTGCTGTGGCAAGGCTGGTCGGGATGTTTGGTGGTATCCCTCCTAGGGGCATGCCGGTGATGGTGGAGATAGTCCCCCCATCTCCCCGAGTTGCAGCACAAACTATCATTGGAGGGACCACTAGTAGGGTCGTGCCCGAGGATATTGAGATGGATTCCGATGAAGAGGATCAATCGGCCGACCCAAGTCCCGTCACGCCTGCTCCGGCACTAGATGTCTCGCCGGATTCAACGCCAGATAAAGATCCTGCCGAGGACTTCCTGCGTGTGTATCCTGCATACGAGCCTGCCAATCGTGCGGACTGGGATGAAACGGCCTCCTATAAAGAAGACAGCAGCATATCCCACCACCGATCATGGAATCTTATCACCTTCTTCATCAAGGACACCCCCCAAGCGCTATGGATGAATGAAATGGATAGACTTCTCTCGCGGTTGTGCGAACTGTGCGCTGGGGGAGTGGATGCCCAACGTCCTCATGCGCTCATCTGAGATCTCATGGCCGAGAAGATCTGGGAGTATGATCGCGGGCTCAGTGTGGGCCGGCAGTGGAGGAAGGAGACAAACATCAAGAAGCTACATGTGTCTAAAAGTGAGGTCCAACAGCTGCATGCCTGGGTGAATGAGCACTCAGCCTCTCTTAATGCACAATATGAGCTGATCTCACGGTTGAAGGCCCAGCTGGAAGAGGAAGAAGAGCATATAAGGCAGGCTTCTGGAATGATGACTGCCATTCATGCTGGCATAGAGAGGCCCAGGGCCAAGGATGACGAACTGTGCCCCACTGCGGCTGAGGAGGAGAGAGAGCTGAGTCAGCAGCATCAATTCCTAGACACCACAAGTCGAAGGGTGGCGGAGCTGCAACGCTCTTTTGAAGGGGTCAATCCGTCCATGGGGGAGTCTATCCCCCTGAGTACTGTAACAATTAAAAACCTTTTAATGGTACGTTCATGCTTCATCTTTCCTCTCTCTTTGAATGCCGTAGCATGCATGATTTACACTGTTTGCATCGACTAATTACATCCCTACAATGATTGCAGGACGTCCGGCGACAATTCCCTAAGATCACGTGGGTCAGGCCTGATTTGAGAAACAAGAGATATTTGACTCATTGTCCCACCCAACATAGGAGTGGAAACCAAGCTTCGGGCATCCGGGGTTTTGGATAACCAGTCTGGATTTCCGAAAGATGGGAGAGACCTGAACGGAGAAGGAAGTTCTCAAAACAGCCGAATTACCATTTCTTCAGCGTGCTAGTATGCACGAATGGTGTAATGCCAGGGGCACTGAAATCAGTCCGAATAGATGGAAATGGGAAGTGTGAATCACGATACCCAAGATTTGGAACACTGTGGGGATGGCGTGACAATAAAGGAAAAATGTTAACTGTGACGGAGAAAAGATATCCTTACTGCATTAGCCTGAAATGGGGACAACAAATGAGGGTCAACCGTTGACCATGTTCTAAACATGGGACTATTTCACAAATTTTGTTGATCAATCCTTCGGGATGTTGACCCAGGACATTAGGCAGACCCTAGGTCGAGCATCCATACTGTTAGGGGGTCTATCCAAACATGACCAGCCATCCGGAACGTTGGCCCAGGACGGTACGTGAGTTGATGCGGCATGAGACCAGGACATTAGGGGGTCCCTTCAGACATGAAAGGAGAAGTTGGTACGAATAAGGGGAATGCAAAGCATGGAATATGGAGTGATGATTTGTCCGAACAGAATCCAACACTCATGTAATTACACCACCGTGGTGGGAGTACGCCAGATGGGCGCATCGGTTTGATCATGGATCATTCCTTCTTTGGGACAGGGCCTCTCTGGTGATGGGTTATGTCTCTTACCAATGGGATCTTGGGTCATCCTGAACTTGGTCATGGTAGAGTCATAGTTACATGGTCCTCTACGAAGGGTCCGGCCAGGGGGGAGGAAAGGGGAAGAATAGAATTAATGATTCCTATGGGATGGACCCTAGGCAAAATACCAGGGTGTATCTATGTATCCCATGAGGGTGGGAATCAAGCCACATGTAGTTCTGGAAGCACTGTGTAGTTATAGACCAACACTGGCAGGTGAAATCCTCTTTGGCAGAGGCTCTGGTGCATCCCACGATTAACACGGGGCATCCTGAACTTGTTAAGGGTAGAACCGCAGTTTAGTGTCATGCGTTGAGGATATATGGGCTCTTGAAGTTTAACGTCATACGATAGGACGTGGAGTGAAAGAGAAGTGCTCAAGGATCATATGGTGTGGTAGTTATGAAGCTGACGTGAATGAGGACTTGGAGTCCAAATCACACCACGTACCCCCGGAGGAAACTCTCCAGGTCGAGGGACCAAGAGTGAGGATTAGGCTGGGCCCAAAGCAGAGTTCTTGGGCGTTCCTACATACCCCATGAGGAAGGGAATCAAGCCATACATAGTTCTGAGGGGATGATGTGAAGCTTGGCCATGTTGGTACACATCCTGCCAAAACTACTAAGCCCACATGAGTCATGCTCGGTGTGGGAAACAATAAGTAGTGGTGGGACTTTCCCGACATAGAAAGGGGCAGTTTAGGGTGAAGGGACGCTTGGTGAATACCAGACCCATAATAATAACGCAACCATGTGGCACACCTAGATGCGTGAAGAGATAGAGCCGAGTATGATGGAATTCCACTTGAACACGAGGAAGTGGAAATGTGTGAATCATGGCGCTCGAGATTTGGAACACAATGACGGTGGAGTGACGATAGAGGATAACTGTTAACCATGGCGGAAACAGAGCATCCATATCGCATTATCCTAGTATGGGGACATACAAATGAGGGTCGACCGTTGACCATGTTCAAAACACGAAACCATGTCACAAATGTTGTCAGAGATCCGTAGGGATGTTGGCCCGAAACGATCGGAGGGCCCTTAGGTCCAACATTCATAGAGAGCACTTAAACCTAGCATCCATGTCATCTGAGGGTCCTTTTATATATATAATAGGATGAGGATCCAAATAGTGAGATCACGAAGCTTTGTCATGGGACGAGGGGAATGTCCCCATGAAAATCCCACACTTCGGGATCTTTGTCAAAAAAGCATATAAATACGACAACGAGACGTATTAGATAGAGGGAGCACAGTCCTTTCCCATAGGGAGGTCTTAGTTTAGGGTCGTAGAATTCAGACCATGGGTGGGAAGAAACACAAGAGGCACGTGACGAGTATTTATGAAAACCCAGCGTGGATGATGACATAAACCCTACTTACCATATGTTCTTTAGGGAGTGTTCGAGTCGAGGGAACGAACACGAAAAATAGGCTGGGCTTGTGGGGAAGTGTGGGGGAGCTCTTATGTATCCCATGAGGATGGAAATAAAGCCATACGTAGTTCAGAAGGGTGGAAAGGTAAGGTACATGTGCCAGGGAAAAAGGGAAAGTTCGAGCGCAACCCTTTCACCAAAAGAAGCGGGATTTGATAAATCTTGTTTGTCCTTTAAGGTAAGTGGTTTTTTTTGTGAAGCGACTGGCCTAGGGTAGCAGAGCCCTGGTGTCGCCACAAGAATCCAGCCGTGATAGGCATTGTCAAATGGCATGGCACGTGACCAATACCCGACGTGATGTCCTCTACAACGTGTTCATCACAATGCAGTGCCATTTTTCATCGTACGACCAGGATGATAATGTCACAGTTTAGGGTCGTGTGATAGGACAATTCATGCATTTTAACATCATGCATCGCAGACGTAGCAGAGACGATGCTAGGCGGGGGATGTGTACGGTGTCGTGTGACATAACCGACGTGAATGGGGACATAATCCCACATTATACCATACGCAATCCCGAGAGAGGAACCTTAGGCCGAGGGTCCCACATAGAGGTGAAAGCTAAAGTGGGAGAGATTAGCTCCCAAATGAGATGGACCCAAGAACAAGACGTTCGGGCAGTCCTGTGTATCCCATGAGGATGGGAATCAAGCTGAACGTGGCTATGAAGATATCTTAGTTTATGGTCTTAGAGATCGGACCATGGGAGCCCCGAAGGATTCCTTATTGCAGCTTCATCCCCCTGATATGCAAAGGTACACTTAGTAATAGTATCAAGTGTTTCGAAACTCTACTTGGACATGATGAGAGTGGAGAAGGTTGTGAATCGTGTAACTGACAGTTTGGGCTTCATGGGGTTGGCATGGTGATGGAGGATAACCATTAACCGTGGTGGAAAAATAGTCTCCATATCGCATTAGCCTGTTGTGGGAACAACAAATGAGCATCAACCGCTGACCATATTCACAACATGTGATTTTTATCTATTTTTTGTCTGAAACCCTCAGGGGTGTTGGCCCGTAACGGTAGGAGATACCTTGGGTGTTGTATTCGGGCTGTTCTTGGGGGGTCCCTCTAGGTGTGAAAGGTGATGAAAGCCCTGATGAAGGGATACATGATGCCTGAAAAGTGGGTGCAGACATGTCCGAGTAGAATCCAACATTCCAGTTAACTTAAACCACAGTACCCTTAGGCATATCGATGAACCGCTGACAAGGGTCCACGAAGTGACTTATGAGTAGTAGGCCAAGGGGCCAAGGTGGGATGGAGATTTTCAAGAGATGGGGCTGGACCCAAAGCTTAGACATTCGGGTGGTCCTACATTTCCCATAAGGATGGGAATCAAGCCACTCGTAGTTCTAGAAGATACCCAGGGACATGATTCTCTCACGGGGATGTGTATGATATGGCGAGTATCCTGACGTGAATGTGGACATAATCCCTCACCACACCGCACAGTCTTGTAGGAAAGAACCTGGGTCAGGGGGGGATCGAAAAGGCCAAAGGGCCTGATAGTTGGGTTTTGGTCAGGAAGGCCTGGCCTACTTGCAGTTTAACGTCTTGCAGTGAGGATGATGGTCGGGGAATAGGAGTCCCTAGACAGAGGAGGTTTATGGTATGACGAACAAACCGACATGAATGTAAACATAATCCACCACCACACCATACACATTGGGTAAGAACTTGTTCTAGGGCCCGAGAAGGCCAAGGGGAATGATTCTAGGCCCTAGTGAGGGAGTCCTGAGGCTGGACCTCCGTCAGGACGACCTTACTAACTTGTAGTTTAACGTCTTGCAGCAAGGACGGGGGCCGTGGGCCCGGAGATGCCAAGGGGCTGGAGGGAAGGCCTCGGTGAGGGAGTTCATATGGAATGGAAAGAAACCCGACGTGAATGAGGATGTGATCCTACACCACGCTGCACATCCCTTATAGGAGAATCGGGGTCGTGGGCCCGACCGTTGGCGCCACCTGGAGGGATGTTTGTCGCTTCGGGATGGGGCAGAGCGAATCACTGCACTCGATGTTTGGGACATCTTGGGGTGGACCCGAAGATCTAGGACACTATTGACCATGTTCAAAACACAGTGTCCCTATGGTGGCCTGATATGGGAGCAACAAATGTGCATCTACCGCTAACCAAATTCGCAACGCGGTACATGTATCATCTTGTTGCTCAGAAACCCTTGGTGGTGTTGGCCCGTATCGGTAGGAGATCCCTTGGGCGTGGTATCCAGGTTGTTCTTAGGGGTCCTTCCAGATGTGAAAGGTGATGAAAGTACAGTCAAGGAGTGGGTGAAGCATAGCTGTATCCATCCACGAAAGAGGCGAACATCTCCAGGGGGGCGTGCAGTCGGGTCGAGGCTTGCTCAACGTGAGTTGGGGAAAAAGTGTGCATCCTACTCTATGTCATGACCCGAGGGGAAGATTTTGGCTTTTGGGATGGGCCAACAGATGAAATGTTCGTGCATTCCTATGTATCCCATTAGGATGGGAATCAAGCCATATGTAGTTCTTGAAGGCCATGCAGTTTAACGTCATGCGGTGAAGATTTGGGAGGATAGGATAACGGGAGTTGGCACATGCTGCGACCCTAATAATCCTTGTATGAGCGGGGCTAAGAAAGCCTACTCCTCGTCATGCAAGGATCCTCCGAGGAAACTATACCTAGGGGGGACAGTGAAAGATAAGAGCGCGAGGCTGGGCTCAAGACGAGGCGTCTGAGCGTTCCTACGTATCCCATTAGGATGGGAATCAAGCCATACATAGTTCTTGAAGCGCAGTTTAATGTCATGTTGGACGAGAGATGCATCTCATTTGGGGATATGTACGGTATGGCGTGTAACCCGACATGAATGAGGATGTATCCCACACCACACTGTACGATCCCATAAGAGAGTCTGAGTCGACGAAGGCCAAGGGGCCTGAGGCCAAGCCTCAGTCAGGGAGACCTGACCGGCTTGCAGTTTAACGTCTTACAGTAAGGATGGGGGCTAGGGGCCTAAGGCTAAGACTCTATCAGGAAGTCCTGAATGGCTTGCAGTTTATTGTCTTACAGTAAGGACGGGGGCCAGGGGCCCGAAGAGGCCAAGGGGCCTGAGGCTAAGCCTCAGTCAGGAAGGGATGATTGGCTTGCAGTTTAAAATATTACAGTAAGGACGGGGGGCTAGGGTCCTGAGGAGGCCAAGGGGCCTGAGGCTAAGCCTCGGTCAGGAAGGCCTGACTGACTTTCATTTTAACATCTTACAGTAAGGACGAGGGCTAGGGGCCCGAAGGGGCCAAGGGTCCTGAGGCTAAGCCTCGGTCAGGAAGGCCAGACTGGATTTCAGTTTAACGTCTTACAGTATGGATGGGGGCTAGGGGCCCGAAGAGGAAAAGGGGCCTGAGGCTAAGCCTCGATGAAGAAGGCCTGACTGGCTTGCAGTTTAATGTCTTACAGTAAGGACGGGGTCTAGGGGCCCAAAGAGGCCAAGTGGCCTAAGGCTAAGCCTCGGTCAAGAAGGCCTAACTATCTTGCAGTTTAACGTCTTATAGTAAGGATGGGGGATAGGGGCCCGAAGAGGCCAAGGGGCCTGAGGCTAAGCCTTAGTCAGGAAGGCCTGACTGGATTGCAGTTCAACATCTTACAGTAAGGACGGGGGAGATCTTAGTTTAAGGTCATAGAGCTCAGACCATTTTGCAGTTTATCGTCTTGATGGACGATATCATGGTTTCAATGTCATGCAGGACGGTGGTGCATTTTAGGGTCATGCAGGACCTTAACGTGCAGTTTAGGGTCATGCGGGACCATATAGTTTAAGGTCGTGCAGGACCACGGGGCCTAGGAAAAGTACTTCTTGAGGAACTTGGCGTTGGTGGGAGGAGTTATGCACTCACCATTCGTGGTCACCAAGGAGTATGTTCCATTGGGGTAAACCTTGTGGATGACATAAAGTCCTTCCCATTTGGGATCTAGATTGGGAGGTTTCCTACTGAGAATCATTGGTGCTCGAAGGTCCAACACTAGGTCGCCCAGCAGAAAGGAGCGAAGGCGAACCTTCTTGTCGAATTATTTGGGTATCTTATTTTGATGCCTTTCCAAATTTCGTAGGGCACAAAGCCTGTTCTCGTCCAATGCTTCCAATTCAGCTAGATGGATTTCGGCCACCTTATCTGGTGCCTGCTGGTCATATACTACAGTGTGTAACGATTGCAGCTGGATCTCAATGGGTAGGACGACCTCATCCCCATACACCAGGGAATATGGGGTCACCTGGGTGGAATTGCGAGTCATTGTCCAATAATCCCAGAGGGCGTTGGGGAGCTTGTCCGGCCAACTTTTCTTATTCTGACCAACTATTTTCTACAAGAATGTTAGAGAGGGTTTTTTTGAACGCCTCGATCTGTCCATTTGCCTGCGCATGATAACGAGAGGTATGGTTCGAACAGATATTGTACTTAGCGTACAATTTCTTCATCTCGGATGCTCAAATGTTGGTGTCGTTATCGGTGAGGATAGCGTGAGGGACCCCAAACTGGTGGATGATATTGGAGCTCACAAAGTCAATGATGGAATGGGCCTTGACCTCTTTGAGTGGAACTGCCTCTGCCCACTTGGAGAAGAAATCTGTAGGAGTTAGGATGAAGATACACTGGCGAGCTGTCACCAGTGGATATGGTCCCACTACATTGAGTCCCCACACCGCAAACGGCCAAGAATACATGGTGGAGTGGAGAAGCTCCGGTGGCCGATGCAGGAAGTTGGCATGAACTTGGCACGCATGGAATCCCTTGGAAAACTCGATACAATCATGGATCATAGAGGGCTAGAAGTACCCCCAACCTCTGGATTTGATGGGATAGCTTTGGCCCAGCCTGGTGGGAACCACAGGAACCGGCGTGAACCTCTTGCATAACCTGAGAAATCTAGACTCCTTGAATGCAACGGAGGAGAACACCATCGAAGCTCTGCTTATAGAGGATCTACTTAAAAATGGGACCACTCTGGAGGGTAAATTGCAGCGCGCAACGTCGGATTCACTCGTGCTCGGCTCAGATGTTTGGGAGGCAACCATTTTGGAGATACTCGACAAAAGGTTCCCTCCAGTCGGGAGTGGCCTCAACCACTATGTCTGATGAACCTGGGACCCCTTACATAGAAGGTCTGACGATAAGATGACTTACCCGTAGGTCGTCACTGTCCTCTGGGGTGACAGGGGAAATGACTCTTCGGTGTGCCACATGTATGATCAAATCATCTTGCTCAGGTTCTACGAGCGACACAACTAAGACATCCAAAGCGTCTGCTCGACCATTCTGTGACCGAGGGACATGGGTAACCTCTGGTCGAGAAGAGAACTAGGCCATTAGATGGAGGGTGCACTCCAGCGATGGCACACGCTTCGGCTTCTAGACGACATAGTCGCCATTGACCTGCTTGATTACCAGCTCAGAATCTCCTTTCACATGTAAATGGGGAAAATCAATCTTGAGGGCCAAATCAAGGCCGGTGATGAGAGCCTGGTACTCTTCCTCATTGTTGGTGCAGCCTTCTGACAACAATAATGAGTATGGAAGGACGCCTTGCACTGGGGTGATGAAGACGATACCTAGACCCACTCTATTGAGCTTAGGATCGTTGATCCCCCTACCGGTGGGGCTCCGAGAGGCACCGTCGACGTGAGTTGGCCAACATGAGATGACATGATTGACTGGGAGGATCACCTCATCAGGAAAATCCAGGTCTAGGGATTGATCCATGGTGGTTGGATGGGAAGCTAAAAAGTCTACCAATGCATGTCCCTTGATGGCCTTCTGAGGCACGAACCTGATGTCGAACTGCTGGAGGATCACCACCCACCACGCTAGTCGGCTAGTCAACATGGGGCGGTTCAGGACGTACTTCAGTGGGTCTACCTGAGATACTTACTATACCTCATGGTGCTACAGGTAATGCCACAACTTCTGTATAGCAAACACGAGCGCAAGGAAGCTCTTTTCGATAGGGGAGTATCTAATCTCCGTATTGAGAAGCATGTAGCTAAGATAATAGAGACTGTTCTCTGTACCCTTGTTATTCTTCTGGGAGAGAAGTGCGCCGAGGGACAGTTCCAGGGTGGTCACGTAAAGATCCAAAGACTTTTTGGAGATGGGTGGCATCAAAACCGGAGTTTGGAGCAGATACTGCTTGATTTCCTCGAAGGTGGTCCGACACTCTTCATCCCACTCATAGGCGGTTCCTTTCTTCATGAGATGGGAAAGGGGCTTACACATCCAGGCCAGATTCGCAATGAATCGGCATATATAGGCTATGTGGCCTTGGAGACCTCAAAGCTCTAGAATATTGCTCAGGAGAGGAATTTGGCTGATGACCTTGATCTTCTCTGGGTTGATCTCAATGCCCCAGTATCTAACAACAAATCCAAGAAACTTCCCGGAGGTGACCCCGAAGGCACAGTTTAACGGGTTCATCTTCATGTGGCAGGAATGGAGGAAACTAAACATTTTCTCAAGGTATTTGAGATGGTCCTGGTGCTGGCGATATTTGACCACTAGATCATCCATGTAGCATTCCACCGGCGTCCCGAGAATTGGCCAGAATATGCGATGCTTGGCCCGCTGATAAGTGGCACCTGCATTTTTCAGGCCGAAGGGAATAACCTGGTAACAAAAACTACCTTGGGGAGCCCTAAAGATAGTGGAATCCTCGTCCTCGGGGGCCATCTAGATATAGTTGTACCCGGAATACCGATCCATGAAAGATAGGGCTTGGAACCCGGTCGTGGCATCAATCAATAACTTGGTCACTGAGAGGGGAAAATCATCCTTTGGGCAGTGGTTATTGAGATCATAGAAGTCGATGCAGACTATGATATGCCCATTCTTCTTCCTGACTGGCACAATGTTGGCAAGCCACTTGGGGTACTAGACTTCCTTGATGAAGCTGGCTTTGATAAGCTTGTCAACTTTGGCCTCAACCATGGCACCGTGAGAAGGGTGCATCTTTCTGGGAGGCTACTTAAACCCACGATGGTTTGACGGGAGGCCCAGACGGTGAACTGCTACTTGAGGATCTAGTCTTGGAATCTCACCGTAACTCCAGGAAAACACATCATGGTGTTGTTTTCAAAAGTCTACGTACCACTGCTACTCCTCGGGGGGCATGGATGCCCTGTTCAATGTGGGTCTCAGATCTGCCTCACTACCAAGGTTCACCTGTACTGGTTCATCAACCGTGGTAGAGACGCCTTCCTCAAAGGAGGGGGATCATCCTCCAGATCTTCCTCTCCACCCGTAGTGGGATTTCCTGCAAGGGGAGCTGCTTCTGAGCTATCAAACACTAACGGGTAGCTGGTGCCAGCTTGGGTGGTAGTGGTCATCATATCAGGAGACCCATGCGCTGCTGAGACCATAACAATGAAGTTAGTTGATCCTATCCCATCTAGACTTCGGCCTAAGGGGCCATGTTTGATAACATCAAAGTAGTGGTGACACGTCGACCTGAGTCAGTTGATTCCAGCCCGACAGAAGAGACACGTATGACGTACTGCCATTGTCATAAGCCTGACATTCCGATATCACAAAGGGGTAGGAGGTTCCGGTATCACCTGAGCCTGGTTGGTGTAGGAGTACGAGGTGATTTTCCACCATCGCTTGGACATGGGAACATGCCTTCCTTTCATACCCAAAACAAAAAAACATTGCCCCATGTCAGGGGTCGTGGCCTCCAATCGATGGATTGGGAAGATATAGGCATGATCCAGGCCTGCCCAGTGATCACTTGTGTCCGGGGCGGGTTCATCCTCACATTCTAGGATTTGCTTATCCTTGCTCTTGAAATAGTCGGTGTCCAGATAGTGGGCTTCACAAGAGGTGAAAGGAGACGCATCTCCTTGGAGCATGCCTAATCGACCATTTGGTGAGTATTTGAGGCATTGGTGATACGAAGAAGGGACTGATGCGTGCAGATGGAGACATGGCATGCCCATCAATGCGTTGTAGGCAGTGTTCTAGGAGACAACCCTGAACTCGGTGCTGGAAATTATCCCACTGAACTGGGTCTTTAGGCGGATCTTTCCGACTGGGGACTGCTTGATTCAGTCGTATCCCTAGATTCTGAGGTCAGAGGGAGTTAAATCATCTTCAAACAAACCCAGCTTTCGCAGTGTTTGAGTCGGGATTCGGTTGATCCCATAACCCATGTCAACGAGGCAGTGGTGGACTTCCATGCCATTGAAATGGATAGTGACGTACAGTGGGAGAATATTCCCATGTATGGGAGGGTCTTCATCTTCACCGGAGAATGAGATAAATGCCTGTCATTCGGTGTTCTCAATTGCCTTAGTGTGGAAGGCTTCTGCAGCTGCTACCTTCGTCTTAAACTGAAGGGGGTTCTTTAGGGCCTCGACAAGTGCTTGGCGCATTTTAGACGATAGTAGAAGGGCCTCAAGGATAGAAAGCCTTGTTGGAATGCCAACCAGGTGCTACAAGACATCATACTTTCATGCCAAACGCGAGCCTCTGCTTACAGGAGGTCATTCTGTAGTTGGAGGCATAGTGGGTCCTGCCGGTTGAACCGACGGCTGGCTAGTACTGGGTACATCCCATTGCCTACTAGTTGAGGCCTCGAGAGTAGCTGCCGGATTAGGACTGGAAAACGGAGATTGGCCTGCAGCAGGGAAAGACTGACTGCAATACGGACAAGGAAGCTCTGCCTGATCTAGTAGCACAAACGGCGGTGGAGGTAGAACTAAGGGTATCAGGTGAGGCTGTGCGTACTGAGATCTACGCTGAGCCTGTTGTCTGGTTTCAGTATTGTACACGCCCTGACTTAAATCACCCGCTGACGTGCCTCGATGAACTATGTGGTTGCGATTCCACTGACGTTGATGTCGGTTTGGGACGTTGGGGAGGTTCACCTGGCGTTCTCCCTCATCAGGAGTCATATAGGGATTTACCAGCTCCACGGAATTAACCGAAGCATTCCCCTGGCTGTCTCTTGACAATTCATCCACCACAGGGCAGATTCTAGGAGGAATCCCCATTTCAGGGGGCATAAAGTCACCAAGAGTATGGGATGACGACGATAGTGGTGGAGCGCGTTGCTTCTTCTTGCGTCGTCATTGCTTGCCCTTTTGGGAAGAGGTTGGTTGTGATGACGATGTAGAGGTACTGGCTACTTCCTCCGAAGGATCCGGCTGATTCAGGCATGCCTGATTGATACCATGGGCACGGGCGATGGTTTTTCAAGCCATCCAGTCGTCGTATTTCTAGGACCCGTGACTGGGAACCTGCTGCCACTCGCCTTCGTTGTCGCTACCGATCTCTGACCTTATGAAGAAACCCTCTACTTGTGTCGGGGATAGGACCAACCTGAATATGTTGTTGTCGATTTGGACTTGAATCCAGTCTTTAAACACATAGAATGACTTGAGGGTTTTCCCCAGGATCCGATGATAGGGACAGTAGTTGGGGTGATCGGTGAGATTCACCTCTGTCGGCCTTCTGCACTCAGGTAATAACACAATCCCTTTCTCTAGAGCACTTCGGAAGTAGCCAGGGACTCGATTCTCATTGAACGAGTATGTCTGGTGCCTTCTTTCTGGGTAGGGGGCCCTGGGAGCTTGGCCCTGATGAGGGGATGAAGGGTCCTGCGGAGGAGGTCGTGCCTGATTGTCTCGCCTAGGTGGTGGCGGCACATTGTGCGGGAGAACCTTTGATTATGAGGTGGTCGCTGCTGGGCAGGAGACTACGCTTGAGGTGGAGGGCCTCTGCAGGGTTGTAGGGACGGTTCCGCTGGCAATAATTCTAGCTGCTTGAGGGCTTCTATTTGGGCCACCGCGGTGGGTTCGGCTCTGGAAGCCCTCTTGGATGGGATCACAGGGGTCAGCATACGTGCCTGACTAGCCTGTTGCAGAGCCTCCTCAAGGCGTTGAGCCTTATCTGAGAAATCCCGGAACCCTCCAGGGTAGTTTTGGGTGATTAGGGAAGGGACCAGCTCTATTTTAACATTCCCTACACACATCGTCAGTAATTTCTCTTGAGTTAGTAGCATGTCGAGGGAGTATGTAAGAACTTTCCACTTGGTGATGAAATCCGTGACTCGCTCATCAGGTCATTGTTTTCACTTGAAGAGGTCTGCGATTCTGGTCTTTCGCGTGGTGGAGCTGAACTGGTATAGGAACTGCCGGCGGAGATCCTCCCAGTCAGTCACCGATCTTATAGGGAGCTGGTTGTACCAGATGAACGCGGGGCCCTCCAATGTCAGCACGAAACAACAGAGCTTGGTGGCTTCTTGCTGGGCGGGGGTCCCCAACATTGGGCCACACCTGGAAGAAAAGTTGGCCAAGGGATGCGGCAGGTCCCCTATCCCTTTGAAGGGTGAGAAAGTGGGGTTCCCAAAACCCGGGGTGCGGGCATATCATCCACCCACGTGGGATATGGCTTTCCATCCGGTGGGACTGCGACCTGCCGCATTTCCAACACTTCGAGGTGGGCGATGAGTGCCGCTATAAGATCATCCGGGTGGGGGTCCCTGTCTTGACAGGGATCCCTAATCACAAGTGTGTTGTCGTGTTCTTCGACACGGTAGATGGATTCCACATCTCATGGAGATACTGGTGGAACGGCCTGTGGGGCGGCTGGGGGAACCAGGGCTGGATTCCTCATATTGCCCCATTGTTCATGAGGGTTTGGCAAGACGTATCACACCCTCTTGCCGTGAGTTTTGGCTTCTGCCCTGTCTGCGGAAGTAGCGTGATCAGGGATTCCTGGAGGCATCTCGCCGGGGGATATTTTTCCTGCCCCTACTGCCCCGACTTGGGATTACCATAGTCGGGTCGCCGCTCTACAGCACGCTCAGCCATGAGTTCGTCGACCAGCCTCTTCTGCTCATCGAGCTGCTGGCGCAATGCGACCTTTTCGTGGTCTTCGTTTGTCTTCTGCATTGAGGTGGACAGGTTGGAGTGCTTGACAGTTCCGACATTCTCCTTACCCTTACCAGCATTTTGACTGAGTACCAGCGACTCGGTGGGTACTGGGAGTCCTAGAAGGTTCCTCTACTGAGGGGTAATCCTCCCTGATGGGTCCGGCAATGGTGGTACACCCTCAGGGGGTAAGTCTCCATTGAGAAATTGAAGCTCGTCCTCCTTGTCCACTACGTCAGCCATGTGGACCGCGACCCCTCTCGGGGGAATATCCTCAATGTCACATAGCGAATCGGGCTACCGTTGGATAGGACTGAAGAGGAGGGTAGCATACTGTCCTCAGCCACAGACTTGCACATGGGGGGCAGCTTCCCTGATGATTCTGTTTAGTACTTTGAGACTCTGAACACATTTCCGTTGAAGGGTGCTCTGGCGGCCTGGTGGCTCAGGGCGTTGGGCCACAGGGAGTGCGGCCAAATCGATCAAGCGGTATTGCTCACTGATTTCCTCAAAGTGTTCTCGGCTCCTGGGGTACACTACACTCTCATAACGAATGAGGAATTGCATCGCCCATGGGGTTTGGCGGAAGCACCCTACTTCCTATGGGGTAAGGGACTCTGGCGCACAAAAGTTCGGCACTGTTTTCGGCCAGAACTTCTCCGGAAAGTGATCCACTCCAATAATGTTCCAGATTCTCCTATGCTCGGATTCAGGGTCTAGCCCCGTATTTCCCCACTCGTCAACTGGGGGTGGCTGAGGGACCAGTAGCGGTACTGAAGCGGACCACCGGGATAGTAAACTGGGCGATAGAGAATACGACAAATGAGCTGACTGGACGCCGAATTCTAGGCCATCCTATAAAGAGTGAGGTGACTTGACCACAATGTCACGATACGACAGGCTGATAGCCACAACTTCTAGCACAATAATTGCGGTCACCTGTGACGGGTCACGCTGTTTCTCTACCACTTTTGGTCCCCAAAATAGCTCTCTGTGATCTCTGGTAGAGGTAGTGGCCGCTTCTGGTGACGAAGGTGGTGATTTCACGTTTGGAACCTACGATATTTCCACAATTTCTTCCTCCTGGATGTACTTGCGAAGAGAGGCAGGAATCTGGTGGACTTCACATTCTAGAAGAATGAGACTGATGCACCTTATTCCTTCCCCAGTCCTTAACACGGAGGAGTGGGGAGAAGGTTCGATTGCTGAGTCGCATTCTTCTTTGGAATCTGAGAAGCGGGCTGGTTTGACCTCCACTCGGGCCTTCCCAGGACTCTTCTTGTAGCAGCGATGACCCACTCTTCTTCCCCTAGATGGATCTTTGGGACAAGGTTGATTCTTAACATGTAGTCTCGGAGCGGCGTTGGCGCCATGGCGGAGAGGAATCCCGCTTGAGACAGCCGAGGTGTGAGGGGAACCAGGGAAAATGTCGAAGGGTACATGGGGAGGACCTCCATAGACAGCACCCATGTGAGCGGAACCTCTGTTGGAACCTGTAAGAGCATGGGGAGGACCTCCATGCTTGGTGCGGGTGGAGGGAGGCTGACCTTCACCCCTCATGTTTTCGGGGTGAGGAGGACCTTCCCCAGTTGCAAAGAGGTTGTAGGGAGGGTCCCCACATTGGGGAGAGACTGGATGGGCAATGCCTTCACATCGACCGTCGGGGGCAGGAGGAGGAACTCCATACCTGGTGTGGTGGGCACGGGAGAGACCTCCGCGCCAAGCATCACTACCACGGGAAAAGTCTTCATTCGGGATGGGGGTAGCACAAGGCATCCCTCCATGAAGAGCTTCAGAGCATGGAAGGCCCACGCTCTGTGGAATGGTGGTACGGGGAGGACCTCTGTACGGAGTGATGTCGACACGGATTGGTTCTCGGTGATCACTGCTCGGGCCTGCGACCCCGAGAGCCAACCCAACCTGTCCATGGGGCGGTTGGGGCCTCAGTCCTGGTCGGGCGAATGAGTTCTCCTGCTCAGTGTATTAAGGGACTCCATAATGCACATCGGCGGTGTCTTGGGCCACAGTAGCGGTTGACATCGACGCCCCTTGACGGGCATCCTCAGCTTGGGCCCGACGCTGGCGTCGGGTCAGACGAGCTGGCGCAGGTGGTGGAGGGGCATAGCCTACCTTCTCCTTTTGTAAAGTCGGATGGTGGCGCTGACGCGGCCGGATGGGGGCCCTTTCATGGATCCCTTGGATTGGGACTCTGACCGGGCTGAGCCGGACATCACCCGACTCATCAGCGTAATGCGAGGAGTCGTCGAGGCGTTCCAGGGACAGGCTACCGAAACGACTGAATGTTGGGGTGGGGAATAGGGGCTCCCAACACGACCTTTGAGGGAGGCATTAATGGTGGGACCTGGATTCCTCTAGGTCCAGTCGGTCCATATCCCGAGTTGGGATGACCCCTTGCTCCTCGTACCTACGTACAAGGTTGTTGATCAACCTTCGTTGGATGATCTCTGATGGGGATAGGGGATGTGGGAATCCCTTATTCACAGATGTAGAGGTCATCGTGACAGCAGTGGAGCCACGTGGAGCGGTTGTGCTGGTGTTTCTCCTGCCCCTGCGTAGGCGAGCGGGCGGTGTTCGTGTCTCTATAGCAGCAACCTAGTTCATGAAAATCAGGGAGGTTAACTCATCTGCACTGTGAGGAAAAGGATCAACAACCAGTGCCCCAGCCTCATTCCATATTCTGTAGTCGGTGAGAGGAATCCACGCCAACACGTTGCAGAATGGAATGCCCCACATTCTACTTCCCCAACTTCCGGTGAGTTTCACGCTAGGCCCGCTATTTTCTTAGTGGGACCCGGCGCTGGATATCTGGATCCGGTGACACGTCAATCTACTGATGTCTCGAATGCTACTAATCTCCACATTGAGGAGATGAACTTCACGTTGGGTTCACCATTTCTGTTTCCGATTCTTTCGTTGGGGCGCGCGCGTCCGTCCGCTTGGGCGTGACATGTGCGGATTTCTTGTGTTTCCTCGCATTCCCACTTTCCAAAGGCGGGTGGCATCCGCTGTTTATTCAGGGACGTCTGCTCCTTGATCAAAACCAGGATGATGGGATGTTGGTTCTTCCTTCCATGTATTCCTCCTCATAACTCACCACCTAGTTTGGGTCTCCCTCATAGATTTAAAATGTTGTTCATGAAACTCTTCCCAGTGCCATGTTTCCATGGACGGCGGTTAATTACACTGCTTCTGTCATGACATTCCAAAGGGTCCGGTCAGGGTAGCAACATTTAGTCAGGGGAGTAGCCACGTCGAGGCATCATTAACGTGTCTGAATGCTGGGGAATTGGTGTGTCTATATTTTGTCCCTTATTATAGGGATTATCGAGGGCGTGGAAGCCCGAGGCATCCCACATCGAGCGTGGGGAATCATATGCCATAGTCATGTATCTGAGGTTTTCCTTAGATTCTTATGTTTAACAAAGGGTATTTTGTAGGTTTAACGTCCAGCAGAGACATATCGGCCTGATCAGAACACTGGCTGGAGTGGATCAGATTGAGGAATCCCCCTTGAAGGGATGCTGATATCAGAGTCAGCCCGTGGGCGGCTTCCCAGATGCTGTGGAGGGGAGTGGAGAGGCATGATCTCACCAGGATGTGGTGGCCCAGGTGAGAATTAGGATGGATGATGGATGGAAGAATGAAGTGGAGGGGGGATGAAACGGAAAAATCGCAAGGGCAACAGTGAAGTTGGTCTTGATCCTCAAAGAGACCTCCTACGTATCCCTGTGGCAGGGAATCAAAGTCCGCATAGTTCGGGATGGTGCCGGTGAACCGACGTGAAGGTAGACCTTAGCCCGATGGTGTTTGGCTTGAACCTGGTGAGGTTTCCTACGTACCATGCCTTGACATGGATCAAAGTCCTCATAGTTTGGGTTGGTGCACCGGAGGACCAACGTGAATGTGGACCATGGTCCGATGGGTGTCGTCAGCAAACCGACGTGAATGTGGACCTTGGTCCAATGGTGTGGGGATTACACACTAGGCTTCCCAGGTGTTGGTGGACTGACGTAAATGAAGTTGGAATGACCAACAGGTGGTGGGCTTGGACCTCAAGAAGGCTTCCTACGTACCATGCCTTTTCATGGATCAAAGTTGTCGTAGTTCAAAGGGCTTCGTCAGTGAACTGACGTGGAGGTGAACCCGGGGGTCCACTTGTGGTGGGATTAAACCTCGTGGAGGCTTCCTACGTACCATGCCATGGAATGGATCAAATTCCATGTAGTTCAAGGGGCTTCATCAGTGAACCGACATGGAGGTGAACCCGGGGTTCCACTTGTGGTGGGATTGAACCTCGTGGAGGCTTCCTACGTACCATGACTTGGCATGGATCAAATTCCACGTAGTTCAAGATAGTCACAACAGCTTATCGATGGACTGGATTGCAGTTTAACGTCATGCGGGATGAGGGTGAACCCTGACGTGAATAAACGACAGGTGGTGGGATTGAACCTCGTGGAGGCTTCCTACGTACCATGCCTTGACATGGATCAAAGACCTCATAGTTCAAATGAAAAATGGTGGGTGGTGGGCTTGAACCTCATGGAGGCTTCCTACATACCCTGCCTTGATATGGATCAAAGTCCACGCAGTTCAGATGGTGTACAGTTTAATGTCGTGTGGGACAACATACAGTTTAAATTCATGCTGGACGATGGTATTTTCATGGCCAATGCTTACTCTAAGCCCATGTGAGTCGTGCTTGGTGTGAGAAACAAGAGGTAGCAGAGACCTAACGATCACGTCGCGAAGGGTGCGTCCATGAGAAACGAAGAGGGGCTTACGCATTAGGTGGACCATGGTGCTGGGACTTACTCCGGGATAAAGGCCCAAAGTGCGGCAAAGCGCAGCGGGAGAGGGATTTGGGACCAAAATGGAAGGTGCCTCGTTCCCTATCGCACCCTCAACTGGCCTTGTTAGTGGGGAAGTACGGAGGTGCACGTGTGATACCTTCCGCAAGAGAGGCTAGGGTGTTTATACCAAGGTGGTTTCCCTTCTCCCATGGAAATACTCTACTCTGAGAAGGAGGATATCATCCCCTGTGGAGGGGTGATTCCATTCCTGTGGAGACGAGCGGCGTAAATAATGTCCGAGCTGGGGGGACCCTGAGTGCGAGGCACGGGGTCGGGTCACAGTTTAACGTCGTGTGTTGAGGATGAGGTGCTTGGAAGTTTAACGTCTTGCAGCTCGGACGAGGTGGGTTTACTCCACACCCCTAGGAATTACATAACCGGTATCCCCTACCCCTTGTGGGAGGGAAGGTACTAGCAAAGCCGTGGTGAAGGGGGGTCGCAGAGCGAACCATCTAGGGGTCCACATTAGCATGGTTATGCGAAGAAGCAATAGCCGTTAGTGTGCCTATGCAAAGAAGCATTAGGCGAAGCAATGCTATGAGTGGGGTTGTCCATGGTACTTTTAAGTCACATCGTGCAAACCTAGAGGGTCGCATGTGAAGAGGAATTTCCAAGCAAAGGGGTATGTTTCGCAAAGTGGAGTTCCTTGGCCTTATCTTAGGGTAGGGGTACAAATGGGAGGTGCTCCGCGAAGTGGAATAGTGTTCGCAAAGCACTTCCTCGTGAAGCAGAGGTGCCTCGCGAAGCAAGGTGCTGTGAAGCATTGTGCTTCGCGAAGCACAGTGACCCTGCCTTGGCATGTGGATCACTTTTACAGGATGTGTGTTTCGCAAAGCATAAAAGCTCTGCGGCTGCCCGGGTTACCTTGGGAATCCCCTTCCTTCTCGAATGCCCTTAGGCTTCACGAAGGGTATCCCTCTCGGAAGAGGGGCTCAAAACGAGACAAGGCGGAGGCATCTTGCGAAGCAGAAATACCTCACAGACTTCATGATTCCTAGAGCGAAGGGTGCTTTGCGATTTGGGAGCCGAGAAGCCGAAAGGTCCGATTTTCTGTCTTCTGGACTTAGGGGGAGCCTAGCATTTATTGGCAAGGGGCGCCGTGAAGTAGAGATCACGCAGCATGAAGGGGCGGTGGTTGCTTTGTGGTGGGTCGCAAACATCAACCGGGTTCGCAGAGCGTTACCGCCTCAGGGGCTTCGCAGCGGGCTCGCGAACGTCTGGTCGTTCGCAGAGCGGTACCGCCTCCTTCGCTTCGCGGAATCCGCGTTGCTCGTGGGAGCACTACGTTGGGGCTTCACAAGGCAGCGCACAGGCTTCTTTTCCTTCTTCCCTTTGCATCCAATATTTTGGCGCCAACAGGGGTGTTACAAGTTAAACCCAAAACTAAGTCAAGATTATTTCAAAGCCAAACAAGGGGCCATATAAATATTTGTAACTACGGAATAATTGTTCAAATTAATATAAACTACATAATATATTCACATTATAACTGTATTTACAATAAGTACCTTAATAAAAATTCCTTCCTTAACGTTTCAAGGGATGATTTGATATCTATGAAAAATATATAATTGTGTATAGATTTTTAATAAAATAAGGTAGGCGTTTACAATCAATGTACTAGTTATCCTAACTTAATGGATTTCAAATTTAACTTTCGTAACTATATAATAATGGGAATTCTATGTTATAATTTTCTAAGATAATTTTCATTGATTCCTAGGGAATTTTTTTGATAGTCCTCTTCTCATTATAATTTAAACAAAAGATATTGTCAGCCTTTTTGTTTCCCTTGCATTCACATGCCTGATGAACTTTCACTCCAAAATTAAAGTAAACTTCCATTCCATTAAAGAATGTACTAGGGTGTTTCTTTACAAATTTTATCATGTTTGGGAAGTTCCAAACATCCCATATTTTACTTACCTTAAATTATTTATTTATTTTTGATTAGTCATTATCTTCCTCTCTTTATTTCAATTGGAAATATATGATTTTGATAATTATATCTATGTCTTGATAACCCTTTATAAGGCCCCGGCCTCAAACCATTCATAATCTTTTGTTTTAGTCAAGAATTTAATTTCATTTTCATTAAGGATCTTTTAAATTTATATTTTTATAGAATTATTCCAACTTTCATACATGACATCCAATAATCATAAAAGTTGATATTACTAAAACAACATCCAATTTGTCCAAATTATAAAGATTTTAATATAAAACATGGGTTTTTTCAAAAAAAACATCATAACATCAAACATCGCTTCCTTATTTCTCTTAACCATCCTTATATCTTGTGAAAAATATTTTAAAAATTAGGATGAGCACAAAAATCATAGTAATGGACATAAAGAAAAAAAATCATAAGTCCATTGAAAAAATGAAAACCACTAAAACACTTTTACATAAAAACTCATTATCATGAATAGAAAAAGCATGTAGGTGCCTTGGGACATAATTACCATATCAATCTTGTATTCACCCATACAAATGGAATAACCTTATGTTTGACTTCCATCTTTGGAGTACCCAATGAATTAGAGATCGATAATGGGGATCTCTCTTTATATCTTAAGCTATAATGGGTCTCAACCCACACTACAAGAATAGTTCTTCATATCATCGGCTTAAACCTCCTTGATATGATTCTTCAACGGTTTTATAAAACTATCGCTAAACTTTTTTTCAAAATATAACACATGATAGATTAATTTTGTGGAGATATTTGGGAAGTTTCTTAGTAATCATATTTAGTGGTGGTTTTGGTGGGTTTAGTGGTGGCATCATCTGAAAAAAAATATGGCTTATTTACCGATGGTTTAACCATCTGCTATTTTTTATTCTTTTACATAAAAAACCACTAAAAAACTATAACCTCTACTAAACAATAACTTGAGTTTTTTAGTGGTGGTTTTAACCACCCCTAATAAAATAATATCTAACTATAGTGGCAGTTTAAACCATTGTGAAATATGGTCCATTTAATTAGTGGCATTTTAAACCACCACTAAATATAAATTTTCAAATAAAAAATTTAGTAGATTCTACATCCCTAGTACCTGTACGCTGAAAAAACCATGTGTAGAGAAAATATAACAGATTAATATAAACCATCCAAAAATATTTAGTAGTAAATAATCTAAACACATTTCATAATAAACCATATGAAAAGAATATATAACAGAATAATCTAAACCATAGCATCTAAACCATCTAACAATGTTTCATTGATGTAAATCTAAGACTTTAAACTGTATAGAACCTACGTCTGTGCTGTAAGAATTCAATATACATAGCACGAACATATAAGATGTATCCATAATCCATCCTAACAAGGATGATTTATCCCAATTCCCATGATAACATTGTAAAAATAATTGGGTCTGACAACACTACTAATTAGTTTTAGTTTAGACTTTATGTTTGATATAGATTATGTTCTTACACACTCAGTAAGTGTATCGAACATGTGTCTATAGGAAAATATATACTATAACACTTGTAAGAGGTTTATTTTTTTCAATTCAGGTTGATGATTAATATGAGCGTGTTATCCTAGTTTTGGAACCACATTCAGTTTTAGATGCAGAAAGTTCCCTGGAATGTTTTTTTTTCAATAAATTGTTTCCCATGAAATTACTATGGTGGGGTGAATTTTGAGTATTATAGAAACTGTGTCCTTTAATTTAGAGGGACAAAAATATAATGGATGAATTGAAAATTTTCATAATTACTTCTTGAAGCTGATGTGTTGTTATATTCAATATTTCATATCTCAAACAGGACGTTTAATTTTAAAACATTGGTTTGAGTTTAAAATAATTGTGGATGATATATTCATGCTCAAGATAACTAAGTGATACATGAGTTTTACCAGTCGGTAATGTGTAAATTAATTGATGGAAACTTTATGGAAAGGTGGTTGAATGATTACTCAACCATTGATGAATAATGAGATTCATTATTTGAATATTTTGATTATTCACAAAATAACATTGTATCATGGGGATATAAGGTTGTGTGATCAATTCATTAATTAAAAAACAAACTATTAAGATGAATATATATTAAACAAGTAAGTCTGGAGTGTATTTATTGATGCCTCAGTGATCAAATTTTGAAGGGGATCTGAGCTTTCCTTCTTTGCATCATGCTAAATATATTGTAAGCTTTTGGGGTGTAACTGTTTAAAGACATTACATAGAAGTAAAATGATGGTTTTAGGGTTCACTAAGGTGATTGACCCATTATTGGACCTATTCAAACATCATTGAGAGATGTGGAATCAAGGGTTGCTACAAGGAAAGTATAACATGTTTTGATTGAGCGAGTATCATAAGATCTAAACTGTTCTATCAGTAAAAATTTTCAAAATTGTCTGAATGTTTTTATTTTTATACCAAGAGTGGGTAATGATTAGAAACTTGGTGTCATCCTATTCTAGATTCATTCATTCCCAATATATTGAAACCGTCTTAAGTATGTCGGGAGAGCATCTATATACCAAGATAAATAATTAATCCCAATGCCTTTTCGGTTTGGATGGAAGGAATCCATGGGAGGTTCATACAAGGATTTATTTATATAAATCCTAATGATATGGATTATAAATGTCCAATATTGGAGGGTAACACTCATGTGAGTGTTGAACTAGTCATTTGATGGTTGTTTTAGTGTTTGAGTTTCTTGATAAATAGAAATGGGTACTATTATATTTGACAGTGAATTCCAGGTACTAGTTCAAATACATAAATTGGAGAAGCTCAAGCCTAGGAATTAGACTTGGGATTCCTTTTTATTATCTTGGTGTGCTAGATCATTAATGCACTAATATGTTTTTTTGGAATGGTGACATAAACGAGTAAGATTTGGTATGATCCTGAGACATCACCGAAAGTTGGTTACAAGAAGTGGAGGCCATTATCAAAGTGATATTGGGGTACCTTGGATAAAAGGTGTCATAATATGGATTTAGATATGATGACTATTAAAGATGAGTCTTGTCGAAAAACAATCATCCAAAATTAGTTAAATATGAGTAATTTCAACAAGTAGTATGCGGTCACTGAGGAACCACATCAGGCACATGGTGGGTTGTGACAGGTGCACTTTCATGGTTTCAGAAAGATTATAAAGGGAAATATAGTGTGAACGATTTGAGATTTGTCAATTGGATTTCAACCATTTAAAAAAATTGAGGGCCAGGGGTAATATCCTCTTGAGTAACATATTAAATGTGTTGGGGGCACTGTTAACACATTATTGTATTTCATAAATAGGGAATTGTGAAATTAGGAGTACCTCAAATCAGAATTGACCATTAAAAATTAATATTTATTATAAAAATAACTATTTTCTAGTTGATAATAGGATGATTACATGATCATATCTCATATATATAGGCTCACTCAATGTACTCAGGCACATAGTGGTGTATCTTCCAATTAGGATCTTCATCATCCCCCAATGTATTATTCTCCCCTATAGTGATGGTGTGAAGCCAAAACAGGCTCGCCTACCATCTAGGGAACACACCTCAAAGAATATCTTGTGAGAAGTTATCATTCACATGTTTTCAATGGCGTAATGGTCGGCCCATCATTTGTGGGCCACATTCTTGAATGACACGATAGTGGGGCCTGTGTCTTCAACATGAAATAAATGATTCAAATAAATAACATATTAGTTAGTCCAAAATACTAATATAAACATATAATAATAACTCCAAAAAAAATATTAAATATCTCTATCTTCCATATGGAACATATATTACTTCATACTCCATAAACTATATACATCACCCACTCTAGGATCACTACCTTACTAAACCATCAATCCATATGAAATTCCAATGCCTTTATCAAACATGGGGAATCATGAAAATGTTATTTCATGAAAATGTTAGGTGACTACTCTCTTCCACACATGATACATGAATCATGATACCTGAACAACCCCTTTGTTTCCATATTTTTACAACATATCAAAAAGACCACTAATCATTTTATGATGATGAACACTGGTTGTCACCATCTCCCCCTTGATCTCTACTTCCTGCTACCGAAACCTATAAGACAAATATATTAAAAATTAAATAATGTTGTATATTTATATTTAAACATAAAACTAATGAATGTTTTCTAACAAAATGGTTTTTAAGATGTGTGATTTACCTCCCAACCACCCATCATCGATGTAATTTCACCAGGGACAGATCTGGTCGTCTTTTGATATTAATCGGCCAACGCTTTTTGCAAATAGGATATCTATGATCCTTGTTCCTGAATTGTGTTTTTGAAAGAAACATGATCTCTCTCAGCATCTATACTACAACCTAGAGTGGATTCAGCTTCAATACTTGATGGCCTACAAAACACCTCAGATGGTAAGGGTCCCAAACCCATCTTGTGCACATGACTAGGATGCTCCATCCCCAGAACATTACCAACCAGGTCATCCTAAGAGACTGAGTAAGACTTCTTGGGATTGGCATCCCATAGTTCTTTAATTTTTATATATAAATAAAATATCTATCATATTATAATTAATATATATTAACATAGTGAAAACTGATAATATGATATTATAATGGAAAATGAATTAATACCTCCCACTTATTTGGTAGGATCATTAACAAAACGTTTATAATATTTTTTATGAACATCCAACAAAACTTCTGTTCGGGTTTCTTGGTTCCCTAAACTCTGTGACTGCATTAAACAAAGATAAACCAAAATTTAATATATTAAATATATAATAGTGTCTTATAAATATTTAAACTAATTAAAATATTACTAGAGTCAACCAACTTCTAAAAAAACTATTCGACCGTGCTGTGTGATAGGTGATTTGTTTATTCTGGCTATATGCATTCTTCCTTGAAAGATCCTGAAATAAATAAAATAAAATATAATTGTAATTTATGAAATTTCATATATCTTTCATAGACATGTATAAATGTACAATGAGATTAATATAATAATATATATTTAAATACCATGTTCTTCTCATCATGATTTTTGTCAATAAAAACATTTCAGTTCTCTCCAGGCACCCCATTGGGTCCCTTGTCATACATATATTGGACACTCAGTGAATTATCCTTGACATCACCTCAGGATATCCATTTAAAGTCTTTCTATTTATTTCCCAGATTTCTCAATTCCCACTTTCATTCTAGCACATCAGCAACCGTAAAGTGGAAACCCATCCATACACAAGAATTCATCTAAAAAATATTTGAATTTAATAACATTCTGACATTAAATTACACCATAATGTATCAAAATTACATTTATTTGTGAATCAAAAACCTCATTCTTCCAAGATGAAGGCATATTCCACGAATCATCTTATGTAATCGGAAGGGAAACTGGATCCACAGCTAGCAGACCTAGAATATGGCCAAGTAATCCTACGGCGTCATCCATAGGGACCCCATAGGAATCAAATGGTACAAGTATATTTAGTCCAGTCAGATTCCATATATCTAAACGTTTCATATATTTCTCCATATTCACATTGTTTCCATCTTTTATGATCAAACAATTAGTATATAAAAAGTGAAATAAATTTATTCATATTAAAATTTGTACCTATAACAGTAACTCTCTAGTATCCTCATGAAGCACCCAATTCCATCACAGATGAGGCTGCTGAATATGAAGGATTCAATTAAGCTACTAATGGGACACTCACGGAGGGTGTGAGGGATGGTGCATGGGAAAAAATAGATTGGGTCTTTGATGCTATAGGGAGGGAGACAGATGGATCATCGTCTGTCAGTGTGGTCGATGGAATAGTATTGTACTTCTTCTTTGGTATTCCTATTATTTAAACAAATAAAAATAAATTCAGAACATATAATTCAAAATATTCAATTTTTTAGGGAGTTTGGATATTGATATTATATCTTTAAATATCATGTTATTTGTGATGTATTTTTTATATGATTAATATTGGATATTTTTATGGCCTTACTTTCTGTTTTTAATTATAGTTAGTACTAGATATTGAAATTATATTCTTGGATGGAACTCTTCTGACTTGTGGCTACAACAAATATATCACTAGAATTAATCAAAATAGGTGAGTTTATGTGTTGGGGAAAAATAGTTAGCACATGATGGACCAACATGGATTCTAGTTGACAACATTCAAGATAAACCCCATAAGATAATTCCAAAATGTTTCATATGATATTCATAACAGAATCAATGTTCTACATGTGAAATTTAAAATAAGGAAACCGAAGGTAATAATAATGAAATCAATAAATTATAGGGAATCAAAAACTCTTCCATATTTACACACTAAACATTCTCTTCATCATAAACATTGACATGTTTCATATAAGAAAAATAAACATTCCAAATATTAATTGATTTTACATGTTTAATATCAAAACAATATATTATTATAATTTATTCATATGAAAAAAAATTAAACATAATCCAGAGGAAAATATAATGCACCTAAAACATGCATAATATAATTTATTCTCTCTTATATTTATTTCGATCCCTAATAAAATTAATACATGTGAACTTCATTTGATTTGAGAATGAGACTTTTCAATCAACCTATAACTACTATAAAGCAACCAATTCAATTCCAAACCCCATACATAATTCACATACAAAATCCATGCTCCTTCATCACACATCATCACCACAAAAATGATCATCACAAATTATATAATGTCACATCTCATTCCAACCAAACAATTTTTTTTGAAAAACCTACTCTAACTCAAACGTAATTACCACCAGTAATGGTAAAATTCCCATAGGGACCACGTGAAGCACAAAAAATGCATAAATAACATAAACATATAAATGATATTTCATCATGCATAATACCACATTTCAATAGGGCCTCTTATATGGATAGATAAGATTTTGTATTAAGGGATAAAGGGAGAAATGGATAAAGATGGGGTCCCTAGTTTCATTCATAGGATACCTGACACTCTTATAAGTACATTTTTAACTATTTAATACCCACCAGGTACCTGATGTCCCCTGTAATTATAAAATATATTTAGAAACCCAATGTCGGTACCCTAAATCCCAAATTCACACAAAAAACCACAAAACTCATTACCAAGTAACTTAGAATGTAAACTCAATAATCTAAACAAATTTTGAATCAATTATCAAAACATACCCCACAATCAGAATCAAAAGTTGAAACTATCAAACTTTTTTAAAATAAAATTTACAACATAAGACATTAATGACACCATAATAAAGTTAATAAGGTTAAAACATTATATCCTCCCAAAAATATCACTTTTCAATATAGATTAGTCTAAATAAACATCTATCTAAAGACTCATTATCTCTATATTGGCTATAAATGAACTGAGGAATCATTTATATCAATAATACTAATCTTAGAAACTCACCTAAAATCCCCCGAAATAAACTAATATAGAACCCAAAATAACTAAACCAATATCATATAACTTATTCATAATTTTAAACAAACATCTAAACATATCGCAATTCATCTATCAAATGTATTGGTCATAGCTCCCAAATCAAAAAAAATCATTAAAAACACAAATACTTCAACATATGAAACTATCACACAAATAAATATCCATAATTTTACAATAATCATCTACTAGATGACTCTAAAATCCAAAAAAATACCAAACCATCAAGAAACATCAATACTATACCAGCAGAGAGGCTAAGGACCGTCGATGAGGGGCGGGGACACTTGGGACCGCTGGTGAGGTGTGGCGAGGGTAGAGCTTCAGGGGGTTGGGGTCTGGGGGTTTTGGGGGGCGGCATAGTGGGGGATTCAGGGGAGAAGTATCAGACTTTAAAAAAAATAAAATTTGTAGCAGTGGTTTTTAATAAACCTCTGCTAAATTATTTTAGAAAAAATTAGTGTCATTTTAGTAAACCGCCACAAAAAACCCGCTACTGAACGCTGATTTTGGCGTAGTGCCATCATATCTTGAGCTATATTGGGGTAAACTCTTAGTAAACAATGTCCGAGTAACATATAATAAATAAAACCCTTGAAAACTCATTCAAACCCATGATAAATATAATATTAGATATAAAATGACCATTTTCTTATAAATATCACTTTTAAACTACTAAAACATTTCGCATAATAATGAATAATTTTCATTGAAATGAAACATAAATAATTATAAAGAAAACATTAAACTAATAGAGTCATAAAAGTGGGATGAACCACTCATGACGTATAAGTTAAAAAAAATCCCTTTGTATTTAAAAAAAATATGTTAAAAAGGAACTTCAAATGAGGGTTTTTAAATGAAATTCTTGTACCCTTGGTCCTACTCATCACGTACAATCTTTATCTTCCTCTTCTTCGAATGATATCCTTTTCTTAATACCCTAACATCTGTAAGAAGGGTGTTATGCATAAAATAACTACTCTATATTGTGGGTATGGATTCTAGGAATGTATTTTGGTTGATCTTGGTAGAACAGAATATGTTTTGAGGCATGAAGAAAAGATAATAATGGGTAACATTTTATAGGAGAGGGGAGGGTCACTCTTGGAATTATTTTAAATATTAAATTAATATATATAAATTTTATATTATAAATGGTTCCAAAGTGATATATTTTAATTATATGATGAATTTGGGTCAAAATACATTCATATAATAAAAATTACACATGTTTTCAATATTTTTTATTCCTTATATTTTTGTTTCAACCCTTATTAAACCTCCTTAATTCTTATTGTGATACTAGGTAATTTTCAGTTTGAGAATTAATATAATTACTAAAAAAATTACAAATGACAAATAAATGACTCCTTGATCAAATTTTATGACTTATCAAAATTAGTTGGCCAAAGTTGGTATTTTCAGAAATTTTACAACATCTAATAAAGCATTATTTATTTTCAAATATCATTATTGTCAATTTTGACACTATTAATTACTTGAAATTTCAAAAATATCATATAAAGAAGATAAATTAAAAATAGTACTTCTAAAACATCACTAACATTTTTGAGGAATATATCAAAATCTTGGATGAAATTAATCATGTCGAATTATATTTACTTTCGTTTTTTTAAATCAATATTTTTATATTTCCTTTAATTAAAAAATTATTGCATCATCATTCTATAATTCTTTAATTTAATCATTTATTTCATAAAAAGTTTAAAAAATTACCATGATTAATATATACATTTGGTATTTTAAAAGAATATAAATAGTTTAAGTGATTTTCTGTTTAACCCCATATTAAAAATATTTCACTCGCTAAAAATAGAAGTGTGAAAAAGTGACTTTTATTTAAATATAATAATATAAATTTCATACTCTAGCTTAATTTAACAACCCATAATTCTATGAATGTAAATTACCTTATTATAATAATTTCATATAGTATAAATCACATTAAATTAATTACAGAACATAGTAAGAACTTTATAGATGAAGAATTGAAGAAATAAGGGCCTTTTTTAGAAATTAAGGAACCTAAACCAATGGAATAGTAACATGACCTTTGGAATAGTAACATGACCTTTCTAATAGTAATGTAACACTTATGAATAGTAAACACACCAATAGAATAGTAAAATAACATATCAAAGTTTAAATAATATTTTTGTATCTTAAAATAAAAATATGATATATCTATATCTCAGAATAAGTAAATATATTGTTTGGAAATAATAAATTAAGTGTTGTTTTTTTGTATGTTTTAAATATTTAATTAAATTTTATAAATTATATTATTATTTTATAAAAAAAATCATAATTTTTTTATAAATTAATATTTTTTGTCTTATTATTATAAGGTAATGTTATGAGACCTTAAACAATTTTTTCAAAGTGTTATAAAATCTGTTATAATTATAAAATTTGTAATTTTCATGTAAATGATGATTTTAATTAAAATTAAAATTTATGATATTGAGAAAAGTTATTTTTAATTTTATTTTTCACTTTATATTTATACATGTCAAAAAAGGTTTAGAGTGAATTTTTGTGTTTTTTCTACAATAGTAGAATTTTTTATGAATAGTAAAATATGGTAATTCACGGTATATAAACATTCTCAGTCAAATTCACTATTTATTAGGTCATTAATGATATAATCACAATAATATCTAATTTTAATTCCTTATTTAATATATTTAGTGTTATTGATCAAAATATTCATAGTCTCAAGGAAAAATAATAAACTAATTAATAAAATAATGAGAAAACACCCCTCTCCCCTTATAAATACCACCTCTCACCACCAATTATCCTCACACGTCTAAATCTTTGTGACTTGTCCAAATTTTGATAAAATCACTTACCAAGACCCTACCACACATCTATGGACCCTTGGTCTCATTAAAATACCAAAACCTTTTCTCTAAGGAGGTTCTCAAAGAGAAGGAATTCAAGAGGCAAGATCATGTTTCTTTTCTTTTAATTTCTTTTCAAGTTATTTTCTTTTTCTTATTATATCATCACCTACCATCATTAATGAGGAATGATAAATCTAGTACGTTATATATAATATGATTTTATTATACTAATGGAAAAATTGATAAACAAACCACTTCTCCTCTCTCTTTTATTCTAAAAATGGGAACGTCATCTGTGAGGTGTTGTTCTATCACCTTCAAGGATGTCAATTTTTCATTTTACATTAAAGAATTAAAAGATGGTCTTAAATCCATTATAATGGTTGAAACATATTTTAAAATTAATTTTAAAACCCTTTTTATGGTATGTAACTAACATATTTACATAATACTAAATGATGAAACGAAACAAGTTCGTTGAGATCCAAACCAACCAAAATATACACAAACGATTACCTTTAACTATTTATTAAATGATTCATCCCCAAACTATATAAAAAAGGATATATATAATACCAATATACTCTATGTATTTTAATTAATAACATATAATTTCAATTCTAGGTAATTAACCCCACTTTGTATGATCTTCTATACTTGTTTACAATCGAACAAATCATGGAAACTATAAAAACAAACAATCCTAAATGATGATAATTAAACTCTATAACTCATTAAAATGGCCATAAATGAACATAATATGATTATAATAAATCAAATAAATGTATTTTTTTAATTAATTAATTAATGGACATAATTTTATTATCCATGACATTAATATCAAATAGAGAACCATTTAAAACATAATGTGTGCGATCCTTTCCAAACCTATATTTTTTCATTCTGGTAACACTTTTCCTCTCATTATTACAACGAAATTATTAATTATTATTAATATATAATACATATAAATTATATTTATTTGTTCCAAAGTCAGGTATCTAGATCAGTGCATCCTTCTTTAATGGGGAAATAAATTTTTAATAAGGTTCCCTTATCAATTCTTCTCGATAAGAAAGCTCGATTAATGGGAACATCCTAATTTCTTACCCATTTTCAAGTTCTATACATTATCTGATATATGCATCAATTTTTTTTCTAAAATCACACATTTTATCATAAATAAATATAATTTTTAGTTTCTAGTTTTATAAAAACAGTTTTTCATTATTCATTTTAAATAATCATCAATATTTTTCTTAAACTGTGCAGAAATGTTTTATTTCTAAAGTTTATTAAATACTATTTTTACATGTACTAACTTTTTTATACCAAACATATCATGATCTATGCCTATGTTTCCTTATTAATTTCCATGTATTATTTAAATCCTTTCTTTTTTGGACACCGCTATGTAGTCCCTTATGTTATGCCTTTTTAGATGATTATGATACCCAATTATTTCCATGGGAAACCCTTATGATTTTGTTTTATTCCTTATATATGATTCTTATTGGGGAAAACATATTAATGAACATGTTATGATGGGTGATCCCAAATAGTGCTCTAATTAATTGGGTAATTATTAGTCTCTTGAGACGCCATGTTGGGATAGGGAGTGAACCTATTTTCTTTATGGGACTTTTTCCACCATGTGATATACTGTAGGAAATTAGCCTTAACTCAAGTTTATGTCATGGTATGTTTTTTCCCCATTCCTATGATGTAATGGTTATATGTTGCCATGTTATACATGTTCTTATTTTTTATTTTATTTTTCATGTTTCATGTCTTTCATGTTATCAAGCTATGTATTCTATCCCAAGTGTTATGTTTATTCCTATTCTTATTCCCTTACTTGGGTTTTTAGCTCATACCTTCTTTCCATGTATTACCTGGGTTATCAAATGCAGATATAAGGGTGAAAAGGGATTTGGGAACTTGTTATGGAGATTAAATAATTTTTTTTTTCATTTTAGTTTCATGTTTTCATTTTCATGTACCCAATCTACCAAAGACACATTAATTTAAAAACATTGGTTTGTAATATGATGGTTCTCAAAATCATTTAATAATATGTGTAAAGGGATAGAGCCATTATAGATTGTATCAGAAAAGGTATACATATTTTTTGAGATTCAAAATATAGCACTTTATTAATAATTCTATCAACATGGATAAACTTTTTCCAATCATAGGGTATCACCAATTAGGATATACTTTTCCATTACAAGTTCAACCTTCTATGTTCAATGTTTTCATTTTATATAATTATTAGATAAGTATTCAAGCCCCTAAATTGTACTCTCTTTTTCTAAGTCAATGGTTGTAAATAGAAGAACTTACAAAAATAATCAATGTGATATAAAATATTATGATTTCCCTAATGATATTCCAAATATGACGGGAACAAGTGCTCAAAACGTTATGATAGTACTTTCTCAAATTGCTCAGGTTATGAATAATTACATGAATCATATGGAATTACCTCCTCTTAAAAGAAACAATGATTCAGTATAATCATTCATATGGAAAATTACTAATATGTTTAGTGTATCTTATGATCCCCTCATTATATAACAATGAATTAACACCACTAAGAAAATATTCTTCATCCCATAGTTCTTAGAATAATAGAAAATTGTGCTGGTGGTATATCGTAATGATGGGGAAGCTGATCAGAGGTAAAAATTGGTCATGAACATGAATTCAAAAGAGGAAATTGAATCTATCGAGTTGTAATCTTTCAAGAATATATTTTTCAATAATGATTTTCCATGGACACTCCATCATAATATAGAAAAGTAATTCATTGTATTGAAAAAAATGAAGACAATTCGTTTGGATCATATAAAGCAAAATCACAAGGATTTCATGATACACCTCCAAATTTTTCATGAACGCCAAAATCATGGTGGATTTCTTATCTAGTGGAATAAAGATGATTTTATGAAATTCAATGGTTATTTTAGAGTTTAACACCGATGAAATTATTTTCCATTATTCCCTTACAGTTCAAATAGAGATCAGATACTCTCAGTGCTATCGTGGTATCAGTAAAAAAGTTGAAATGGAGTTTAATATGGGTGGGTCAATAAGTAAATACCATGAAGGAAAGAAGACCCAACATCCCATGTGTCAAAAGTGTGGGATGAAACATCTTGGAAACATATTAAAGGGAACCTAGAGATACATCAAATGTGGAAGAGAGAAGATATGGATAATAATAGTAGAATATGATATGAATAATAACACTAATGTAGAATAAGAAAGAATGTTTCAGAGAAACACTCAGTTGGTAGTGTGATGTTTCTACTAAAGCAAACATAGCCATTATGCAATCTATTTCCCAAATCCATGGGTTGTTAGAGGAAATCATCTACAATAATATCTATGTAAACAACAAATGGAATTTATTATCACTACTACTGAGGTGGAACCTGAAAATTATATGGTGATAGTTGTGATAGTTATTCATTAATGAATAGAGGACATAATATTTGATTCTCGTTCAATGCATTTTTTAATATCTTGTATGTTTATTAAAACTACAAACCCCGCCTCAAAATATGGAGGTTTAGTTATCTGTGAGAACAGAAAATTGGGAAATTATTACACCAAAGTATATAATTCATCCAGGTTCATGTTAGTGGACTAAATATCCCATAAGATCTCATCTTACTTTTTAGTGGAGTGTGATTATATATTGGACATGTATTGGCTATATTTATATAAATCCAACATCAAATTTTGGGAAAGGTAGATCACCCTTCATATCCCACATCATCCTCTAATTCTTTACAAGTTTATGGAGGATTATGAACCTCCTTCAAAATCGTTATCTTAATTGTGGGTATTGTTTCTTTATGAGAAAGAATATAAAGAATAAATGGTTGAGATGATGGAGATAATCATGCTCTAAGAAATTCTCATCGTGAGAGATTACACAAATGTATTCCCAGATAAATTTCTTGTTCATCCTTCTGATTGAGTGGTTGAATTATCAATTGAAAATATTCCTTGAAATCATCTTATATTAAAGAAACCTTATAGAATGGCCACAGTGGATCTGTAATAACTAAAGAATAAAATACAAGTGAATATGGACAAGTGTTTTATATGCCCAAGTGCTTCACCATAGGGCACGCCAATCCTTTTCATCAAGAAGAAGGATCGATCAATGTACCAAAGCATTGATTATCACGAACTTAACAAAATCATGATAAGGAACATGTATCAACTTCCATGTATAGATGACTCATTCAATGAGCTACTTAGGGCCAATTATTTTTCAATGGAGAAACATTGAGAAGGATAAGACTTATTAAAGGTGAGGAAGGAAGATATTACCATGAATGCCTTTCGAATGTGGTAAAAACACTATGAGTTCATAGTGATTCCATTTAGACTCACTAATTCTCTATAAGTTTTCATGGAAATAATGAATATTGTCTTTAGATATTTCCTCAAAAAAAAATCATCAGTTTTTATTGATGATATCTTGATATACATCAACGGAAAAGAGGAACATGGGGATAATTTGAATACTAAGTTTAAGATTTTTTGAATGGATAACCCATATGGAAAGTAAAATAAATTTTAGTTTTTCATTAATTATCATTATTGGGGCATGTTACCACTATAAATGGGATGGTTTTGGTCCCTTCCAAGAAAAAAGAAATCAAATAGTGGACTAAGAAAACATATGTAATGGAGATCCATAGTTTCCTTGGTCTAACTGGGTAATACCATCTATTTTTTAATAAATTGTCACATTTTTAAAACCCAATAAGCAAGCTAACTTGAAAAGGGGTGAAGTTGTTTTGGAATATTGAATTTGAATGCTGCATTAAAGAGTTGAAAAATAGTCTTATCAATGAACTAGTACTTACTCTTCCAACAAGTGGGGAACTATTTGTGGTGTATAGTGATTATTAAAAGAAGGGATTAGGTTGTTTTCTAATGAAAATGATAAAGTGATAGACTATGCCTCAAGGCAGTTAAAAATTCTTGAGAAAAACTATCACAAGCATGACTTGGAGTTGACACATCTGATCATCGTGTTTAAAATCTTGTGGAATTATCTCTATGGGGATAAGTGTGAGATATATAACGATCATAAGAGCCTCAAATATATATTCACATAGAATTTTATTAATATGTTCCAGTGAATATGGTTAGATCTCATTAAGGATAATGGCTCCTCAACCCAATACCACCTTAGTATGGTAAATAAAGTGGAGGATACACTAATTATAAATGATATTTAATCTTTATCAGTAATTATAATTTAGATGGATACAATATTCTTGTACCATTAAATGATGGACCTAGGGATTTTTAATGAAGGAACATCATCAATACTTTCTCAAATTATTTCTCAAACATTCATTATGAATAAAATAAAGGATTCTCAGAGAAATGATGTGAAAATTTAGAATACATTGGGATCCATGAGAAAAGGGAGATATTCATAGTTCAAAATTGGCAAGGAAGGAGTTGTGAGATATATTTCATGACTATGTGTACCATATGATCCAGAGATAAATGAAAGAGCTTCTAAATTATGAACATAGCTTGACCTGCTCTATTCACCTAGGGAGAACCCTGATGTATCAGGATCATTGAGAAAACTAGGGGTGGGACAATATGAAGAAAGTGATTGTAGAGTATACATAAAATGTTCTTGGTATGTTTGTATGTGAATGATAAAAGTATGGAGCCGAAAGGGTGATTCCACCATTACCCATACCAACATAGAAATGGTAATAGATAACCATAGACTTTATCACTATACTTCTAAATACATGAAAAGGAAACAATGTTATATGGGTTGTTGTAGATCACCTTACAATGAAAACTCACATTATCACAATTTGAGAGGATTTATCACTAGAAAAACTGGAATTGATAAAAATCAAAGAAGTGTAAGGCTGCATGGAGTACCACTAATTAATGTATCTAATCGGGATATGATATTCAACTCCATGTTCTTGAAAATATTCAACAGGATCTATAATATTAGATGGAATTCATTACGCCTTATCATTCTCAAATAGATGTCCAGTCTCAATGGGCTATTGAGATACATGAATACATGTTGAGAGTGAGTTATATAGAATTAAAATGAGGATAAGACTAACATCTTCCTCTGGTTGAGTTCTCATACAACAATAGTTTCCACTCGAGGGTCCAATTGGCTTCATATGAAGCCCTTATTGGGAAAAGATATAGAACACAGATATGATATGATGATGTCATTAAAAATCAACTTATAGGAGCTAAAATGGTTGAAGAAATGGTAGAAAATATGAAAACCATTCAACAACATATCAAGGAAGCCCAATGTTGATAGAGGATCTATGTAGACAATCATCAATGGGGCCTGTAGTTTATGGTTGGTGACTGATGCAGGCCTATCGCGGGGCGTGGACAAAAACAATTATATTTTATCTTAGTGCAGCACAGTGGCTGACCAGGGTCGTCTCTCATGAGGAGCCTTTCTGTTTGGTTCACTTACTTTATTCTAATTCACCTAAACTATCTCTTTTTGTGGTTTTGTTTTTTAAATGAAGATGATGAAAATATTTTTTGAGTTTTTGATTTGAAAATATAAACAATCATGCAATGAAAAGAGAATGATTTAAGAAGAAAGAACTTGGTTTTGGGGTTAGGAAGATAGAGAGATTGAGAGAGAGAGAGAAAGAAAAGAAGAAAATTTGGTGGAGAAACACAAAGGCATGCATTGATTAAACTAGAATTTTAATTACAAATGAAAATAAAACTGAAATATAACTAAAAAGAAAAAAAGAAAATTAAATGAGGGAGTAAGAGTAGAGAAGCAGTGTCTCGTGCCCCGGTGGGATCCCTTCTTGGCTTTGGGTGTTGAGCTAATGATTTTGGAAGGAGGGGAGGGCCTCCTTTTATAGGCATATTTTCATCCCCCGATGTATTGCGTGTTGTTGGACCCATAAATGGCCGATTCACACATAGACCCCTTCTTCAATATGGTTCATATATGTGTTTTCCGTTCACCTTCCAAATGGCAGCATATTTGGAAAGTGGATGAAGGAGTTATGAATTTGTCAATCTCGGTTTCTGTTTCTGGGTGAAGCTTCCAGGATGGTTCCTGTAAAAGTGTGTCTTTTAATGTCTGCGTTAATGACTTTCAAAATCCCCCATATTTTTTGTATAGTCGTTCCTGGATGTCCTAGTTAACCTCCAAGTTGAATCAATGATTTTGAAGGTGTTTATGCCGATTTGTGATTCCGTTACAGTTGTGGTTTCCATGTTGTCTGCCCGAAAAAATGTCCAACTTCAATGAATTGTTAGGCCCTTTACATGGCCGAATCAGCTCCTGGTACAGAAGGCAAAAATGAAAGAAATAAAATATTTATTCTAAATAAATTTGAATCAGAAAATTTGGAATTATATGTTTCATGAAATGATCAAAATACCCTTGATGTAAAAATATGTCAAAAATCCAGAATTAGTCATTTTTCACAATTTTTCTCCTTTTCATTCTAAAACTCAAATTACCCATTATTTTTTTTTAAAATGAAATACATAGGTTTTATCATTGAAAAATAGTAACAAATACTCATTATTTTATAAAAAAAAATGCATGTAAAGTTGCTCTGTCAAATACCCCCACGCTTAAACAATGCTTGTCCTTGAACATAAAATCTCAACATGGAAATCAGAGGACACCAATGTTGCCAATATTAAAATTTCAATGCAATAATATCAAAAAAAAAATATAAAATCAAACTTTCAAAAATCTGCATAAAATATAAATTTAAGTTCCCATTTCACAAAGAAACCAATAATTCACATATTTTACTTTTCCCATTTGAAAATTGATGGAACTTACCTTTTCATTCATTCAAGCTCCTTGATTCATCATTATTAAACATTTCATGTCATGATTTACCTAACTTTTTTTATCTCATCACTCATGATACAATTAAAGTAGAGTTATTCTTATATCATGAGAACATGCTCCTTATCTATAGGATTCTAAATGAACTACTTTATACACTTTGTAAAGACAAAAGGCACATAAAATCATGAGGACTTGAAATAAAGGATCAAATGACTCTAAGGCTTAAGGTTGGTAGGATTTGATGCATTAAAAATTAAGGCTCACGGAGGAGGCTAATATCTGAAGTACAATGCATGATATTAAAAGTAAAAGTGTAATGAAATTCTCCCCTTCAAAAATAGCAACACCCATTTCCCAAAACTAAAAGAAAAGGTTATGATCAAGTAAGCGTAATGGATGATTTGTGCACCCTCTTGATTTTTTTAATTTTGTACTTTTCTTCATTTTTTTGAAACTTATGATTAGATCAAACCTCACATCCATCACCTAACCACATATAATCATAATATCGTCGGTCTGGAATATGGTGATTTTTGGTTCTCCCACTTCAAAACCCAATTTTCTATTTTTTTTCTTTTTGTAAATTTTTTCATTTTTTAAATTCAAGAGGGGAAAACAATAGAGTATAATGAATGATTTCATAACCTTTTATAGTTCCTAAAATAACACTCCCATACTTCTTCCTCACAATGTGTATCACCCCGTCCACCATGATTCCCTTTACCCCCACACTTCAACTTTAAAATAACATAAAAATACCATGGGTAGTGTAGGAATGGATAAAAATGTATTAAAGCATAGTCATCTCTATAAAGGTCATTCACGGTCTCTATGGACTAAATGAAGGATTGAGGTAAAGTTGGTATTTTAAGAAAATGTAGATTTTCAAAGGATGCCTCAATAATTTTAAATTTGTTTTTGCACAGTCATAGCTTTGACAAGTTTCAATAAAAGTTATGGTTAGTTACATGTCCCAAGATCACTCATGAAATAGGCTCAAGAATAAATAGGAAGTACTTGGTCTAGAAATCCTCTCGGGAATGAGAAATATAACATTGGACAATCACTCATGGCATGAATTAAAATAATAAATCAATTCACATAAATTTCAGAAATTCAAAGCATGAAAGATGGTTGAGAAATTGCATTTATATGAATTAATTAATACCTTCAAATCATGAGTCATAATTTCAATATCTATGCTTCATATTTAAAAATTCAATTTTGTATTTCAATCATTTAATCATATAAAAATTGAAATATAAAACCTGGCAGCACTAGGTTTCTTAAGAAACTCATGTCTACTAGATAACTTGAGTAAATAATTAATTCAAGTGTGGGCATGCAATTTTATCTTCAATGATCAAAACATGTTGTGGACTAAAATGTGGGGAGTTTAAAAGATTAAACACTAAAATTGTACTCCCTTTTCCATGAAACATTGTCTTGTCCTTCCGCTTCACTTTCTAGGGCTTCCATCTTCCATCGTGATCCTATAAAAGAAAACAACCCAATCTTACATAAGGATCATGTCATTTAAGCTCAAAGAAATATATAAGGGAGGGGGCTGCATGTTGCACTACATCTAGGAAAGGAAAAGAAATTGAAATATAAATTTCTAGAATGAATTTAAAGATAAATCTTGGTATGATCCCCCAAGTGGGCCCTGGCTTCTTTTACTGCCTCTAGAGGGCAGTATCGGCTATTATCCAAAGTCTGGTGGTGGTTGGGGCTTCTTTGACATGAACAACCACATGTGATTTTTCTCAGCATCCACTTCTTCTTTATTTTTGAGGAGGACTCCATAAATAGAGTACGCCAGATCCTCCCCCTTCGTGATATAGTATAGCTTGGAAGGTGGGGGTAGATGAAGTATAGAACCTCCACCCCCATCATTGCTCCTTGTGCAACATTATGCATCTCTTCTTGTACTCCCTCTAGTGAATATTCGATGTCTTTAGGGCACTCAATGCGTTCCTCAACATGTGAATCTTTATTTGTTTCTTCATCCTCCAAGGCATAATAGGATTTATCTGATTCTAAAAATTCAAAACAATTGGGAGTTATACTCAAAATTGTTACAATAAAATTAAATGAATTTGAGTTCAAGAATGTATTATCTCCCTGAGTTGGTTCATCTTGAATCTCTTCTTTGATAGAATGTTCCTCTTGGATTTGATCATCACATGATAGAGGTAGGTAGTCAGGCACCTCCATTTTGAGTTTGGCCTCAACTTCATGGATGTCTTCAGTGAAATCTGGGAAGACTAGTGGCATTTTCCTCTTGGCCTCGAATCTTTTTAAGTCTATTTGAAATTCATCGACCATAGCCATCAAGTCTTTAGGTGAGATCTATATTGTAATGCCTCTTTCCATCTGCTTGACCATTATCATTAGTGCATCAGTTATTCATTGGAGGGACTTCTTAGTGTACTCGTGTTCTTGCACCTGTGAGTAATTTTCAGTCCATGTCGAATAATAATCATTTGAATTCATCATGGAAATATTTTTTTTTGTTTTTTTAGTTTTATAAAAAGAAATTAAATCTATCTAAGATCTGAAAATAGAAAAAGTAAATGAATAAATGATTGGATCCCCGGAAACGGTGCCAGTTTTGACGCACGCCTGTCACGGGGCATAGAAAAAAACAATTATAATTTTTCTTAGTGAAGCAAAGTGGCGGACCAGGGTCATCTCTCTTGACGATCCTTTTAGTTTGGTTCACTTACATTATTCTAATTCACCTAAACTATCTCATTTTGTGGGTTTGTTTTTTAAATGAAGATGATGATAATATTTTTTGAGTTTTTGATTTAAAAATATAAACAATCATAAAATGAAAACAGAATTAGTTAAGAAGAAAGAACATTGTTTTGGGGTTTGGAAGATAGAGAGATTGAGAGAGAGAGAGAGAGAGAGAAATAAAAGAATAAAAGTGGGTGGAGAAACACAAAGGCATGGATTGATAAAACTAGAATTTAAATTACAAATGAAAATAAAACTGAAATAAAACTATAAAGAAAATAAAAGAAAAAGAATAAATGAGGGAGGAAGAGAAGAGAAGCAGCGACCCATGCCCTGGTGGGATCCCTCCTTGGCTTTGGGTGTCGAGCTGATGATTTTGGAAGGAGGGGAGGGCCTCCTTTTATAGGCACATTTCCATCCACCGAACGTTTCTGCATTTTTGGACCAATAAATGGAAAATTAACGCGTGGAACCCTTCTTCAATATTGTTCAGAAATGTGTTTTTCGTTCACCCTCCAAATTTCAGCATATTTGGACAATGGATGTAGGAGTTATGAATTTCTCAATCTCAGTTTCTGTTTCTGGGCGAAGCTTCCAGGATGGTTCCTGCAAAAGTGTGTCTTTTAATGGCCATGTCAATGACTTTCAAAATCTCCCATATTTTTTTTAGAGTCATTCCGGTATGTCCTAGATAATCTACGAGTGTAATCAATGCATTTGAAGGTGTGTAGGCCGAGTTGTGATTCCACTACAGTTGTAGTGTCCATGCTGTCTGCCTGGACAAATGTCCAACTTTAATGAGTTTGTAGACCCTCTAGATGGACGAATCAGCTCCTGGTCCAGAAGACAGAAATGAATAAAATAAAATAATTATTCTAAAAAAAATTGAATCAGAAAATTTGGAATTATATTTTTTCAGGAAATGACTAAAATACCCTTGATGTAAAAATCTGTCAAAAATCCAGAATTAGTCATTTTTCACAATTTAGTTCCTTTTCAATCTAAAACTCAAATTACCCATTATTTTTATAAAAAAAATGAAATACATGGGTTTTATCATTGAAAAAAGTAACAAATACTCATTATTTGATAAAAAATATTCATGTAAATTTGCTCCGTCAATGACATGGTATTCCACCGCATATCTATATGGATGAGCATCATGAGATTTCAGAGGGGGAAAAGGTGAGTCCTAGGTACATCACCCCTTTGATATCATTGATCATGTTAGATTTTTGGCCTATCGACTTTCACTTCTAGCTACATTTTCTCAATTACATGATGTATTCCATATACCCCTCATGATGAATTACACACTGGATCCTTCACATGTACTAAATTTATAGTGTGTACCATTGAAAAATAACCTTTCATGTGAGGAGAAACCAGAGAGGATCTTGGATCATAGAGATAAATTTATATTCAAAAAAGACCACTCACCTGGTCAAACTACTCTAGTGGAACCATAAATATGAAGAGGAAACATGGGAACCGAAGGAAGTGATGAAGGGGATGTACCCTCACCAGTTTTTTCCATAGTTTGTAAAATGAATTTTTAATGGGGAAATTTCATAAGGTGGGAAGAATGTAATGAACCAGAATTATATCAATGTAAATTCCATTCTTATAATAATTTTATATATTTAAAATTTATAAAATCACTTAGATAACACAATAAAAACATTATAAAAGAAGAATGAATGAAATAAAATTACTTTTTAGAAATTAAGAAACCTAAACCAATGGAATAGTGACTTGACCTTTGCAATAATGATGTGACCTTTATGAATGGTAAACTGGTCGAATGAATAGAAACCCCACCAATGAATGTATATGTAAAATTTGGGTATCTTATAAATAAAAATATGATATATCTATGTCTTGGAATAAGTAAATATATTTTTTAGAATTTATAAATTAAGTGTTGGTGTTTCTGTATGTAACAAATATTTAATTGAATTTTTTAATTATTATAATAATTTAAATGAAAATTTATTACCAAAAATTGTACTAATAGATTAATATTTTTTTATGATTATAAGATAATTTTATGTGACCTTAATTATTTTTTCAATGTGTTATAAAATTACATATAATTTTTAATTTTATATTTTTATTGTAAATAATTATTTTAATTAAAAATTAAATTTATCTCATTTAGAAAATTATTTTCAAAAAATGGAGTTCATTATTAAATTCTATAGTTTGAAAATTTTTTATGGAGCTTTTTTTGGGATTTTTCAAAAATAGTTGAATTTGTTGGGAATAGTAAATTATGGATAATTCATGGTATATATACATTATATTTAATATTCAATATTTCTTGAGTAATGGATGATGTATGAAAAATAATCTCTAATTATACATTAATATTTAATATATTTAGTGATAATTATCTAAAAATTCATAGTCTTGAGGAAAAATAATAAACTAATGAATAAAATAATGAGAAAACACCACTCTCATCCCCTATAAATACCACCTGTCACCACTTCCTCTACTAACACCTACAAAGCCTTAAGCCTTATGAAAATTACTTTCCAATATATTCAAAATACCCTCCCCTAAATCAATATCCCTTTTCTCATCAAAATACCAAAACTGTTTCCAAGAGGAGGTTCTAAAGGAGGAGGAATTCAAGAGGTAAGATCCTCATTCTTTTCTTTAAATTTATTTTCATCATTTTTTCTTATTCTCTCCTCACCACACCTAATTTAAGTAGAAGTATAACTCCAGTACCTTATATATAAAATAATGTTATTATTTTTATAGAACATTATATAATCAATCATCTTCTCCACTCTCTTTTAATCTAGAAATGGAAATGTAATTTGTGAGGTGTTGTTTTATCACCTTCAAGGATGACAAGTTCTCATTTTAATTTAATTCCTTAAAGGATGGTATTAAAACCATTATAATGGTTGAAAAATATTTAAAATTATTTATAACCATTTTTCTATTATGTAAATAAAATATTTAGAAATTAATAAATGAAAAATAAAAATGAGTTCATTGAGATCAAAAATGCCAAAATTAACCTAAACAGTTACCTTTAACTGTTTATCTAATGATTCATCCTCAATCCATATAAAAAATAATATATAATACAAATTAATATTATTTAATATCATTAATAAAATATAATTCCAATTCTATATAATCACCCCTTCTTTACATGATCTTCCATACATGTATACAAGTGAACAAATCACGAAAAACAAGAAAATTAACACTCCCAAATGATGAAATTAAACTATATTTCTCATAAAAAAGTCCAAAAATGAACTTAAAAAGATTATAATAAATATATATATGTATAAATGGTTCTTAATTAATTAAATAATGTGCTTAATTTGATTATCCAGGACATTAATATCAAGTGCAGAACCGTTTCAGGCATAAGTTAAGGGATCCTAGCTAAATATTTTTTATTCTTTCATGTTACAGTTTCTCTCACTTTATCCAAATTTAATTATTAATTTCTATTATTTAATCCTTTTAAATTATTTTAATATGTTCCAAATTTAGGTATATGGATCATTTCTTTGTTATTTTATTAGGAAATACATTTCTCAATAAGGATCTCTTCTCAATTCTTCTCGATAAGCAAGCTTGATTGTGGGGAACAACCCAATTTCTTACACATTTTCAAGTGCTATACATAATCTGATTTAAGACACCATTATTTTTATACAATAATTCATTTAATCATGAAAATTTATCTTGGTTCATTTCAATTTTATACAAAAAATTATGCCTTTCCCTTTCTGAAGACACTTTAATATTTTCCTTAAACCACACTAAATATTTTTATTTCTAATATTTCGTAAATACTATTTTTACATGTATTCACTTCAGTTTGATATCAATTCTCATGGTATATGCCTATTTTTTCTTTTTAATGTCCATTTTTCATTGAAATCATTTCTTTCATGGACAACATTATAATATTCCCTTATGTTATGCCTTTTGACATTATTATGATACCCAATTCTTTCTATGGTTAAACCTAATGTTCATGTTTGATTCCTTATGTATAATTATTTATGTAGAATAGTTATTCTTAAACATGATATGATGGGTGAAACCAGATAACACTATAATAAATTGGGTAATTTTTAGTCTCATGATATGTCATGTTGGGACATAGAGTGAACTCGATTCATTTACGAGACTTTGTCCACCATGTGATATAGTCTTTGTAGTTAGACTTGACTCATGTTTTTGCCACATTACATGTTGTTTTTCATTAATATTATGTCATGTTTATATGTTACCATGTTATACACAATATTATTCTTTATTTGTTTCATGTTTCATGACTTTTATGATATCATGCTATTTGTTTTAAATGCATGCTATATTTATTCCTATTCTTACTCCCTTACTAGGTTGTTTAGCTCATCTCTTTTGTTCATATATTCCCTATGTTATCCTATATAGATATAATGGCTCAAAGTGAGTTAGAAGCTCATTATAGAGTTTAAATAATTTATTTTATTTATTTTCATTTCATGTTTTTGGTTTTATGTACCTAATATACCAAATACACTAGACATTATGAACCTTGGTTTTTAATATGATGGTTAATTATGCTCAAAATGATGTAATAATATTTTTAAAATGCTAAGGCCATTATTTCCAAGTGGCCTGCAAAGCTTATAATTTCCACCCAATGATATTTTTGGTTGAAAAAACTCATCTAATCAAATTAGGACACATGTTGGGGTAATTTTATGAAATTTATAAAATTGATTTTACAAATAATTACCATATTCACCTTTAACCATGTTAATAAAAATTTACTAAAATATTATTCATAGTGTCAAAAAATAAAAGGTAACTATTTAAACAATTTGAAATTTATGATAACAATTATGGAATCCATTTTCAAAATTTAAAAAATAAATTTTATAAAAAAATTAAAAAATTAATCTCATTTATGCAATGAGAAAACAAGTGTTTAAAGTAAAAACATTAACAGTTTCTCAAAGTTGTTATATCCAATTTTAATGTGAAATTGATTCCAATGATCTAAATTGTATTAAATGATTAAAATTTGATCTAATTATACTTTAAAACCTTTTAAATATATAATTTAACAATATATATTATTTTGATGAAAAATTTGTTTTCAATTAAAAATGCATATTTTTTCACAATTCATCAAAATATGAATCCATATGAAAAATACCAAAAATTAAAAAAAAATTGAGAAAATTATTTTAGAGAATATTTTTTTTATAATATATTTTTAAAAAGATTCAAATCTATTTTTAATATAAGTGGGCCATAAAAAGGCAGAAAAACATCCTTTTTAAAAAAAAAAAAATTTTACGTAAAATTAGATTTATTCTTATATCCTATCTAGAAAAAACATAAAATGGATTTTAAACACTACATTGAATATATTATATATATTTTTAATTAATATAATCCAAAAAAGTTATTTTATTTATTTATTTGTATAAAACACACTTGTGCACATTTAAATAGTTTCTCAGAAAAACATTTCCATTTATTTTAAATAAGGTTTTATTATCATTTATTAGTATTTGTTAAAAAATAATTAATTATATATTAATTTTTAAACCTTGTTTTAATAATTATGTTAATCCTATTCATACCCACCATTCTAATAGCTATGTGATAACTTTCATATTAAATAATAATATTTAGTTATCTTTTTTACCACAATATAGTGTATTATGTACACTATCGACCATAGTGTCTATATAAATTATTTAATGGTCATGAATATTAATAAATTTGAAAAATAATTATATTAGCGATGTTTTCACATTCATCCCCCCTTTTATAATTTGTTTCATCGTAATTTTATTCACTTATTATAAAAATGTGGATACCTTTACCTCATAGAATATTTAGATTCACACGTTTCCTCGTCAACCCTATGATTTTTCTATAAAACCTTAACCTTATGAATAAAATTATTCCACATCATCATATATATATGTTTAAGAACCTAAACTAAATATTCCTCCTAATAATGATTCTTTTTCATCAAAACTACTTTTGTACTTAAAAATTCAGATGAATGTAGTACTTATTTCCTTAACATTAGAACATGATATATGTTGTGTACCTAAGATAAACTCAAAGGTAAAACGACATGATAGGAAACTGATCCAACTTCTTCCTAGATTTTATAGTGTTCAATGAACAACAGAATCATCTTCCTTTACTTACCAAATTGAATCACACTTTCCCATGGAGAAACTTTTAGAAAGATATAATCTCCTACCTCGAAGGAAACATCCTTCCTCCAGTTATCTGCATAACCTTTCTATGTATACTAAGTTTTTATCATGTATCACTGAATCAAATGAACATTATCTGTATTTTCTTTTAACATATTATGTCCCATCAACTTCCTTTCCCTGACAAAATAACAAAAAGTTGTAGTTCTATATCTCATTCTATATAATGCCTCAAATGGTCTTGTAAGTCTACTAGAATGAAAACATTTATTATAAAAGACTCAAACAAAGAAAGATATTTATCCCAACATCCTTGTTAATCAAATGAACAACAACATAGCATATCCTCCAAGGATTTAATTTTTAATTCTAACTTCCCATCTGTTTGATGATCAAAATATGTACTGAAATTTAATTTTGTACCCAATGACTTATGAAGGCATTTTTAAAAGCTATAAGTGAACCTAGGATCACGATCAGATACAATGGATTGAGGAATACTATATAACCTAACAATATCTTAAATATACAACCGAGAAAGTTGATCTATATATAGAGTGTCTTTAATTTTAAGAAAATGTTTAAATTTAGTCAAACAGTCAATTATAACCCATATCATGTTGATATCATTAGAAGTATTTTCTAATACCACTACGAAATCCACAAATATATTTTTCAATTTCCACTCTCGAATGGGAAATGGTTGAACCATCCAATTTAGAAATATTCTTTTTATTTTAACCTACTAACAAGTCTAACACTTGACAATAATGTTAGTAATATATCTTTTTATTACATCCCACAAGTAATATTTCCAATGGTGTTTTTACATCTTTTTTACTACGAGGATAAACTAAAAATGAAGAGCTGTGAGCTTCACATAACAACACATTCTTCAACTTTGAACCAAAAGGCACACATAATACCTTCCCAAAAATGAAAACACACGCCTTATCAATGTTAAATTCAGGAATCATACATGTTTTAACAAATTATACCTTTTTCTATAACATGTGATCTTCTTTCCAAGGATTCTTAATTCTATATAGTATAGATGATTGCACTAACACCTAAAAAATATATGAATTTTCTTCACCAACAACATCCAAGAATAAATTCCCCAAATCACTAACCATAGGTTCATGTGAAAAATATATCATGGTTGTTGTTTCATCACTTTTTTGAATCAAAGCCTCAGACACTTTGTCTTCTTCTCTAATATGGTAAAAAAATCATTTATTCATAATCTTTAATTAGTTCCATCAATCTTATCTATCTCATGTTCAATTATTTCTGAATAAATATATACTTACAATTGGTGTGGTTCTTATATATTTCACATTTGAATCCATACCAATGATGCCTCTAATTTTTTTGTAAAAAACAATAGTAACTAATTCTAATTCATGAGTAGGGTAATTTAACTCATTAGGATTCAACTATCATGAAGAATAAGTAATTACCCAATAACTGTGAATTAGGAAAAAACCATTTCCTTTCAAGAATAATCTGTATAGATAACAAATTCACCATTTTCAGATAGCATGGACAGAACTAGATAATTCACCAACCTTCTATTCAATTCTAGAAAACAATCATCACATTATTTTTCCAATATGAATTTATCTCCTTTTCAAGTTCATTTAGTCAGTGGGATGAATAACCAATCAAATTTTTCAAAAAACATTTGGTAATATCCATTTAAACCATGAACACAATGAATCTCAGTTATATTTTTGGGTCTTGTCCATTATTTGATAACTTTCATTTTAGTAGGATCAATGGTTAAGCAGTTTTTAGAAACAATATGACTAAATAAATAAATTTATTGCAAACAAAATTCATACTTGTGGAATTTCCAATATTGATTATTTTCATTTGTGGTTTTACATACAACACATTGATGTCTTACATGCTCTACTTTACTATTATAAAATACCAAAATGTCATCAATAAACATAGACAAAAACTTATCCAAGAACTCATGAATTATTCTATTCATAAGATACCTGAATATAGCTGGTAAATTAGATAATCCAAATGGAATAATGAAAAATTCATAATGCCCATATTTAGACTAAAATGTAGTCTTCAGAATGTATGCTTCCTTCACATTTAATTTATGGAACCCTATCCTCATATCATCCTTTTAAAAATATTATTCTCCCTTGAGATGACCAAAAAAATCATCAATATGAGGAAAATGATACATGTTCTTAAAAGTGATGTAAGTCTAGACTCTATAATCAATGAAAAGTCTCATCAAAACTTCTTCATTTTTAACAAACAAAATAGGAGCACCCCAAGGTGAATTGATATATCAGATGAAAAAATTATCTTATAACTCTAGAAATTTATTTTTCATCAATAAAAATTCCATCCGAGCCATTGGATAAGGTGGGTATTAATTTTCTTAGAATCAAGAACTAATTCATTAATAAATTCAACTTCCTGATCATGTATAATACAAGAAAAATCATCTGAAGAAAATCCAGATACTCATTTACCACCAAGACATCATTAATCAAAATTGTTCATTTTTTTCCAACAAAAAGTGAAATATAACATTCATTCCCATCATTTAATAGTTTCTCTACATCCTAATATGATAACAAATTCATGGCTTCATTCATTTACAAAAACTGAATCTCTTTCTGAAATGAAACTTATTTAACTCAAAAAATATATCTTAACATGGTAAAAAGAAAGTTAATCCATACCTAGAATTGTTGGTCATGTATTGTATCAAAAATAATATATATTATATGATGATTTTGATTCCCAAAATACCATTTTTCTCTAATAATGTTGTGTTAAGAATATTTTAGGAATATATATCAAATTTTTATCTTTTATAAATAGCAATACTATAGAATGTGTTCAGGAAACATTGTTCAAACCCTAAATTCGGTGAATGGACATATTAATCAACATACCTATGCTACATAGGATATTAATCATATATACTTGCAACCCTGAATTTAGTGAATTAACATACGGAATATCAAACCTATGTTGGAGTCTGGAAACATTGTTCAAACCCTACATTCAGGAAATTTAATGTATAGTTAATCAAGGAAACATTTGGAATTTAATAATGAAAGGATGAAATTATGGATCATAATCCCTACATTACTTTGATCCCTATATTACATGAAAATAAATTTAATATAGGGAACCATACATTTATAGGAACTCTAAGCTATTAAAAGGAACCATACGACACAAAAAGGAACCATATGCTACGCAATTCAACACTATGTTTTTCTACTCAATTGTGGTGTTTTAATTTTACAGTTTTATCTGAATTTCATGAAAAGGTCTTGAAAATATTATTGGGCGATTAAAAGATTATTTATTAATGATTAAAATATCATCATTATTGATTCAATGAACTGTATTCATTATATAAAATCATTCATAATCTTAAGGGAGGTTATGACTCTCTTGGTTAATTAATATTTCTAATTATGTGACTTTTTAGATGATTTTGTTGGATCTGGTCAACCAAAAGAAATATATTTATATGATAAATGTATTAACAAATAAATATATTGTTGTTTGTGTGAGATACATGATATGGGTGATATATGTTTTATTCATTCACACATAAAAAATTATTCTTGTGAATATATTTTATAGATCTTCTGAAACAATCGGTTGACTCTCTAATTTTTAGGAGAGGCCACATGACCATGTTGTCATGAAACCTCAAATTTATTATATTTTTAAGGTTGATTTATAGTCTAGGGAAGACCCTAGGTCGTCTCTCAAGGAGTGTTGGTTGGTTTAGAGTGTCTATTTTTAATAAAAATGACTAAGAGGGGGGGTGATTTTGTAAACAGTTTAAAACAATGACTTAGTTGAAATAGATTAAAAGATGAGTGAACAAGTGGATTTCGAGAAATATGAGATAAAAGGGTCGATGTGATTTCAATACACACATATCAAGTTCATTGTTCATAGAGATTCATCTTAGGTTTAGAGTAATTCTTTGGTTGGAATTAATTGGAATCCCGATTAATTCCTATGCTTTTATTTCATTGCTTTAAGGACCAAACCATGACGTAACAATCGTATTGTCAAGGTCCAATACTTATGCATGGAATAAGAGCTTCCAATGAATATTGAAATCTCAATATGTTGGGTATGAAAAGGATTCTTGTGATGTCCAATCGGAACAACACAAGTCACGCACTCAAAACCTCACACTGATCGGTTAGAAATTAAGAGCATAACACTCACATGTATCAACTCAAGCATTAAAATATGAAATAAAATAAGATAAATGGAATGAAATGTTTAGACACCCAAATTACTCCAAACCAGTAGCTAGTGTATGCATCAGAACTCCCTTGACATGTGTGTAGCTCCCTCACAACGAACACCCAACTTTTAGCTCGACATCGGGAGGAGGAGGAAGCTTGGGTTGAACTCCTTCTTCATTGTTGATCCCCCTATGAGGATAGGGGCCTCCAGAACCTCAAAGGTGATTAGGAGACTCCTCTAGGACTCCAAATTGTCATCACTTCACTCCTTGGCCGAACTTGCAAATGAGGTTCCCTTGGTTCCCTTTTATTGGAAAATTGGAAGGTGGTTTTAGGCACACAGATTTCATCAATCCACTTGCACAATGTGTTTCGGCCTTTGGACAGTCTTATCTCGCTTTGGAGAAAATAGAAAAGTTGTAGCACTACTTTGTGAATGTCTCCACCGAATGTTTGGCACCGTTTTGACAACTAAATATCAATATATTGATAAAATACAGAACATCGCATTTGACTTGGTCCAAATTCGGTGTCTTTGACAGATCAGTTCGGATGTGACCCATACATGCCGAATCAGGATTGGGTTCCTTCATATGAAATCTAGAATATTAAATTTTTAACAGGCCCACAAAAGTCCAGCCCATTTGGATTCACGGATTTCATGTACTATGCAAAACAGTGGACAGATGCCCATGGATCCATGCAATTTTGTCCCATTTTTCTATCACTTCATCAAGGTCCCTCCAAATCACCTCCACCTACATTGAAACAATATAAACAAGTAACATTTCACATTATAATATTGATTAACATTAATTTATTGATTAAAACATAAAGTGCAATTCATTATTATATTTTGAATATTCATTACAAAACTAGTTTAAAAATGAGGTGTAAGGGTGGAATAAAACAGTGAATCGTGGAACGATCACACCCCCACACCTAAACATTTGAACTACTGGGAAAAGTCACATATCTGAATACAATGATGCATATATATATATATATATATATATATATATATATATTTCCAACATCCTGAGGATTTATCATTTGAGGAAATTTTATTTAAAGTAAAGTGATCAATGCATGAACCACACCAAGGAGTTCTTCCCAGTGAAAATGGAAAAAGATGTCTCATAAATCATATCACAATAAAATTCAAAGTGATTTATGACACCAATATGAGCAAGTAATTCAAAGGTCAACCATTACACTAACTCTCCATGTATGTGTTTGAAAACCATTCCATGCTATTTTTTCCACTTTCTCTCAAATAAATATAGGTTATTTTAACATTATTCAGCTTTAAATGATTTTCACCGAACCTGTCCTACATCCTTTGCAATCATATTTCAAGACCCACTCATTTAAGCATTCCCAGAAGTCAAACCATAATCTCCTGACCTAGATATCCCCATATGTTGCACATTTCATCACTCCCCTCATTTATTATATTTTTTTTTGAAGTTGCAATTGGAACAAATCTCACACTCATCTCTCAACCCATTGTTTGATCTCCTAACGACACTAATTGCAATAGTTATAACAAGATTAAAGGTTGAAGAGGAGTGGTTTTTGACCTTCCAAAGACACAACAATTTTTTTTGAGGGTGTACAACAGTCAGACATTAGGTACACATGCATAGGTCAATCTGGTACAGTAATGAAACAGATCAGATAAGGAATGAATGTATGGAAATATCATTTAAAGATGAAAAATATTAACCCAACATATATTTACCTTATATTAAGTAAGAAATAATCACACTTTGTGGTTTGGTGCAAAAATTTGTGGAGATATTAGTGACACAGTTTTCCCAAAAACTACTCACACAATGGGCATCAATCATCTCAAAGGTTTCACATAGATACGACCATTTATATCATTGATAGAAAAAAAATTCACTAAAAATCACTCCCTGATGTTAAATTCATACAAATACTCATTTTAGACTTCGTTATGGTATTTTTACTTTCCCCACATTATGGTCGCCAAATCATGGAACTTTGAAATTGTTGATGGGGAAAATGAAAATACCATAAAGAAGGCCAAAAAGAGAAAACAAAAGGAGAAAACAATGAAAATTCCTAACTATCCCAGGAATGTATCCACCCCCCACACCTAGAGTATGCAATGTCCTCACTGTAGTAAAAGAGAATGTGGGAAGGAAGGATAAAACCTGGTGGATGTCATTCATAGTGTGCTTCTTGAACTTGGAGTTCCTCCATCGGGGACTCCAGAACGGGTTCATGAAAGTGCTTCAGCCGCTGCCCATTGACAGTGAAGGTTTTCTTGGTTTCTTCATTTCGAACCTGAAAAACACCAAATGGAGAGACATTAGTAACAATGTATGGTCCAAACCAGCGGGAACGAAGCTTACCAGGATGCAACTTCAGCCTTGAATTATAAAGGAGGACCTTCTGTCCAATATGGAATTGACGATGAAGGATAAGACGGTCAGGGTCAGCCTTGGTTCTCTCCTTATAAATCCTAGTGTTTTCATATGCATCCCTTCTCATTTCCTCTATCTCCTAAATCTGCAACTTCCTTTGAGCACCTGCACCAAAATGATTAGAATTGCATTGTTTGATGGCCCAGTAGGCCCGGTGCTCAATCTCAACAGGGAGATGACAACTCTTTCCAAACACATGACGATAGGGTGACATTCCAATGGGAGTTTTGAAAGTAGTACGGTAGTCCCACAATGAATCATCAAGTCTAAGACTCCAATCTTTCATATTGGGTTAAACCATTTTTTCAAGAATTTGTTTTAGCTCTCTATTTGACACCTCAGCTTGACCATTGGTCTGTGGATGATATGCAGTAGAAACTCAATGACCGACCCCATACCGACGCAAAATTGATTTCATTTTTCGGTTGCAGAAATGAGAACCCTGGTCACTGATAATGAACCTAGGTAATCCAAACCTATAAAAGATCTAAGTTCTCAAAAATTCTAAAACTATTTTGGAATCATCTGTCCTTGTGGCCCGTGCCTCTACCCATTTTGATACGTAATCAATGGCCAAAATAATGTACAAGTTTCCAAAAGAATTGGTAAATGGACCAATAAAGTCAATGCCCCAAACATAAAAAATTTCATGAAAGAGCAAGGTTTGTTGTGGAATTTCATTCCTTTTAGAGACATTCCCCTTTATTTGACAATGAGGACAAGATTTACAAAATTCATGGGCATCCCAAAAAAGTGTTGGCCAAAAGAGACCAAAATCAAGAACTTTCCAAGCTGTCCATTGGGGTCCAAAGTGGCCCCCACAAGCAAGAGTGTGGAAAAATCTAAGGACAGATTGAAACTCTCTATCGGGAACACAACGCCTAAGGACCTGATCACTACATGTGCGCCAAAGGTAGGGGTCATCCCAGATGTACCAAAGAGACTCATGTTTTAGATGACTGGCTTGGTTTTTGTTGAAATCAGTAGGAATGCTAGATGCTACCAAATAATTTACAATTTCAGCATACCAGAGAATAACATCTTGCACTTTGTACAATTACTCATAAGGAAACATGTCATTAATGGGAATACAGGGGGATAAGACAATGTCTGGGGATGGGGGGATCCTACTAATATAGTCTGCCACCACATTCTCTTCTCCTTTTTTATCTCTAATTTCTAGATTGAATTCCTGAAGGAGGGGCATCCAACGAATGAGACGTGGTTTGGCTTCTGGTTTCTTTAGGAGATATCGAAGGGCTGCATGGTCTGAGAACACAATGACTTTGGACCCTAAAAGGTATGACCTAAGTTTATCCAAGGCAAACACAATGGGAATAAATTCTTTTTTAGTGGTGGTGTAGTTTTCTTGGGCAGGGTCAAAAGAACGTGGGGCATAGGCTATGACATGTGGCGCTCGGTCGACCCTTTGTGACAAGACTGCCCCAACTGCATAGTTAGAGGCGTCACACATGAGCTCAAATGGTAAATTCCACCGAGGTGGTTGGATTTCTGGGGGTGATGTGAGACTCCATTTTAATTTATTAAAATCTTTTTCACATTTTTATCAATAACAAAATCTTTTTCTTTTTGGAGTAAGCAGGAGAGGGGAGGTGCAATCTTACTAAAATCATGAATGAAATGACGGTAAAATCCAGCATGAACTAGGAAAGACCACACATCACGTACATTTTTAGGGAATGGTAGGGAAGAAATGACATCCACTTTCAATTTATCTACTTGGATACCATCCCCAGAAATTATATGTCCCAAAATTATACCTTGTCACACCATGAAATGGCATTTCTCATAATTTAATAGAAGATTATTTTCAATACAACGACGTTGGATTGAACCAAGACTACTTAAACATTCATCAAAAGAGGATCCATAAACATTAAAATCATCCATGAAAACTTCCATTCAATACTCCAGGTAATCCGAACAAATACTAACCATACATCGCTGGAAAGTACCCGGAGCATTGCACAAGCCAAATGGCATCCTTCTATAGGAAAATGTGCCAAAGAGGCAAGTGAAGGTTGTCTTTTCCTAATCCTCGGGGGCAATATGAATCTGAAAGTATCTATAATACCCATCAAGAAAATAGTAATGGGAATTCCCCTCTAGCCTCTCTAGCATTTGGTCAATGAATGGAAAGGGGAAATGGTCCTTCCTAGTGTGTTGGTTTAGTTGGAGATAATCTATACAGACACGCCAACTATTTTGCACACGAGTTGGAACCAATTCATTATTTTCATTTTCAATTACCATTAGGCTAGTTGTTTTAGGAACTACTTGAACGGGACTGACCCATTGGCTGTTAAAGACGGGGTAAATGATTCCAGCAGCCAATAATTTTGTTACTTCCTTTTTAACAACTTCTATGAGGTTTGGGTTTAGTCGACATTGTGCCTGCCTCACTGGTTTAGCCTCATTAGTTAATAAAATATGATGTGTACAAATTGATGGGATAATACCAGGAATGACTACAAGTGTCCATCCCAATGCTTGTTTATGCTCCCTCAAAAGTTCAAGTAGTCGCAATTCATGCTCAGGAGGGAGTGAACTAGCAATGATGACGGGAAACTTGTTTCCATTCTCAAGATATGCATATTTTAAATCTTGAGGCAGTTGCTTTAGTTCCAATTCAAGTGGATTTTGGATTTATGGGAGTGTGTGTGAAAGTGATAGGTCACTAATCTCATCTAACTTCTCAATGGTATCATCCTCAGATGAGGAATTAGCTTTTACAAGCGTAGCAGTATCATCGATTGTCATGTGATCCTCCGTGTTAAAAAATTATCAATTAATAAAGATGCATGACACTTTCCTAGACTACTATAACAATCAACACATGATTCATTTCCAAGAATTTCAATCAAAGAGGAAAATTCAGAAAGGGGATCAGGGGAAACAAATGAAGTGATTTTAGGGGAAGGGAGTATATCAATTGAATTTACCAAGAGAGAGGAATGTTCTTCTAAGGGGTGTTTCATGGCATCAAGGATGTTGAAATGGACTATGTCACCACCAAATTCCATAGATAATGTACCATTATGGACATTAATTATGGATTTGGAAGTTTTCAAGAAGGGTCTCCCCAATATAATTGGGGCATGTCCATTCATCCTATCATCTTCCATTTTTAGCACATAAAAATCAGCAGGAAATATTAAATTTTGAACCCTCACAAGAACATCCTCTAACACACCAGAAGGGTGTGTCGTACTCCAATTTGCTAGCTGAACAACTATTCATGTGGGCTTTAGTTCACCGACCTATAAAGAGGAGTATATGGAGTGAGGCATCACATTAATAGAAGCACCCAAATCAAGCATAGCATTGGATAAAGAATACTCCCCTATGGTGCACGGAATCGATAAGGTTCCAGGATCATTGCACTTGGTGGGAAGTGATGGTTGTAGCAATGCTGAGACATTCCTCCCCAGGCTCACCTTCTCATCACCTCTAAGTCGCCTTGGGTGGGTACACATCTCCTTCAGAAACTTGCATATCTCGGAATTTGCTTGACGACATCAATTAATGGAATGTTAACCTACACTTTTTTAAAAGTCTCTAAGATTTCTTTATCAAGTTTAGTTTCCTTTTATTTCCTTGGTTGGGTGGATCTTTGGGGAAATGGAAGAGGAATGCTTGGGCTTGGTAACTCATCAAAATACACACTCTTTCCTTTGGTAGGACTTCTCTCAAGACAAGGTTCCATATCATTTGAACCTTTTTCAGTGGTTGTGATGGTGGTTCCCTTATGAGAGGATGACTCTAATGGAGGGTTCATTTGGCTTTTAAGTTTAGTTCCACTCCTAAGGGTGATGGCACTAACATTTACCTTATCCCTATGGTTGAAAATTGGTTGAAATGGTAGTTTACCAGACCCATGGATTTGGATTTCACCCACTGAGTTAGCTAGTTGGCCTAATTGGGGTTTGAGGTCTTGTATGGATACTTGGGTGGTTTGTTGGAATTGGAGATTATTGGCAGCCATTTGTTTCATCATATCTTCTAAGCTAGGTTCAGTTTTTTGAGGGGGTTGTTGGAAAGGCCTTTGGGGTGGTTGAAAATTTCTGGGTGGTGGTGGTTGATGACTACTTTGCCCTGGTTGGTTCCATGGTTGATGAGGCTTGTTTGAATACCCCCTTTCCTATAGGATTGGTTGTCTTTACACCCATGGTTGTATGGATAGTAAGGTTCTTTCCTAATGGGTTGGTTATAGGGGCGTCCTGGGAATATTGCCTCACAACTCATAGAAGTTTCTCTCAATTGGGGGCATTGGTCAGAATAGTGGGTATCAGAAGAGTATATACCACAAAGTATGGGAGGAGGAGATTAGAATTTCCCTTGGTAAATAGCAAGTTGTCGTAGAAGGGTACTCACCTCTTCAAACTTTGTGTCCACCTTCATCTCGAATTCAGTACTTTTCACCTCATGGACACCTCGAATGGGTACACTAGAACTTGAACTGAGTTGTTGAGTGTTCTGTGCCATGGTCTCAATTAGGTTCCTTGCAGCGATTGGGGTTTTATCCACTAGTGCACCACCTGCAGCAGCAGCAATCATGTTTCGATCAATAGGGATTAAACATTCATAAAAATACTGAATTAAAAGTTGATCACTTATTTGGTGATGTGGACAACTTGAACACAATATTTTAAATCGTTCCCAATATTCATGAAGGGTTTATCCTTGAGATTGTCTTATACCACATATTTCTTTCCGTATTGTTGTAGTTTGAGAGGCTGGGAAGTATTTTTCAAGAAAAAGTCGCTTCATGTCCGCCCAACCTCTAATAGGTGAATTAACATAATACAACCAATCTTTAGCCATGTCTTCCAATGAAAATGGGAATGCCCTAAGTTTTACTTTCTCTTCATCCACATTATCTGGTTTTAATGTTGAACACACAGTATGAAATTATTGTAAATGCTTATGTGGATCTTCTCCAGTCAGTCCATGAAATCTTGGTAATAAATGAATTAAATCAGATTTTAGTTCAAAATTGGGTGCCTCACCTTGTAATTGAATGTAAGTGGGTCAGATATCAACATCAGGTGAGGTTAGTTCTTTTAGTTTTCTATTATTTTCAGGCATGTTATACAATTTATGTTCAATTTTAACTTTGGTTTCAGAAGAAGAAGAAGTATCAAGAAGAATTTTAAGATTTGATGTCTCCTCCTTCAAAGTGTGGTCTTGTGTGTCTCAGTTTCGTTGATGTAGGACCCTCTCCGGTTCGGGTTCGAAATTTTGTAGGTCTCCCGGAGTAGAATGATTCATACAAATAACCTACAAAATAAATTAATTAGAACATAGAAACAATTCAAAGGTAGAAGATAAAATAAACAAATATTTACAAAAATTACAAAAAATTTATCAAAAACACGCACAAAAAACCAAAGCGCACCCCGAAAACGGAGCCAAAATTTGATCGCGTTTTCATGACACGTCAAATTTATTATATTTTTAAGGTTGATTTATAGTCTAGGGAAGACCCTAGTTCGTCTCTCAAGGAGCGTTGGTAGGTTTAGAGTGTGTATTTTTAATAAAAATGACTAAGAGAGGGGGTGATTTTGTAAACAGTTTAAAACAATGACTTAGTTGAAATAACTTAAAAGATGAGTGACCAAGTGGATTTTGAGAAATATGAGATAAAAGGGTAGATGTGATTTCACTACACACATATCAAGTTCATTGTTAATAGAGATTTATCTTAGGTTTAGAGTAATTCTTTGGTTGGAATTAATTGGAATCCCGATTAATTCCTAAGATTTTATTTCAATGCTTTAAGGACCAAACCTTGACGTAAAAATCGTATTGTCAAGGTCTAGTACTTATGCTTGGAATAAGAGCTTCCAAAGAATATTTAAATCTCAATAATTTGGGTATGAAAAGGATTCTTCTGATGTCCAATCGGAACAACACAAGTCACGCACTCAAAACCTCACACCGATCGGTTAGAAATTAAGAGCATAACACTCACATGTATCAAATCAAGCATTCAAATATTAAATAAAATAAGATCCATGGAATGAAATGTTTAAACAGAAACATTACTCCAAACCAGTAGCTATTGTATGCATCGGAACTCCCTTGACATGTGTGTAGCTCCCTCACAACGAACACCCATCTTTTAGCTCAACATCGGGAGGAGGAGGAAGCTCAGGTTGACTCCTTCTTCATTGTTGATCCCCCTATGAGGATAGGGGCCTCCATAACCTCCAAGGTGATTAGAATACTCCTATAGGACTCTAAAGTGGCATCACTTCACTCCTTGGCCGAACTTTCAAATGAGGTTCCCTTGGTGCCCTTTTATAGGAAAATTGGAAGGTGGTTTTAGGCACACAGATTTCATCAATCCAGTTGCACAACGTGTTTCTACCATCAGACAGTCTTATCTCACATTAGAGAAAATAGAAAAGTTGTATCCCTACTTCTTTATTGTCTCCACTGAAAGTTTAGAACCGTTTTGCAACTAAAGCTCAAGATATTGATAAAATACAGAACACCGCATTTGACTTGGTCCAAATTCGGTGGCTTGGACAGATCAGTTCGGATAGGCCCCATAAAAGCCGAATCAGGATTGGGTTCCTTAATATGAAATGTAGAATATTAAAGGTTGGACAGGCGCACAAAATGTCAGCCCATTTGGATGCATGGAGTTCATGTAATATGAAAAATAGTGGACAGATGTCCATGGATCCATGCAATTTTGGCCCATTTTTTTCACTTCATCAAGGGCCCTCCAAATCACCTCCACCTACATTGAAACAATATAAGCAAGTAAAATTACCCATTATAATATTTATTAACATTAATTTATTGATTCAAACATAAAGTGCAATTTATTATTATATTTGGAATATTCATTACAAAACCAGTTTAAAACTGCAGTGTAAGGGTGGAATAAAACAGTGAATCGTGGAACAATCACTACACTTTGGAGATATTCATACTATATTCTTATGCTACTATAAGATTACCTTTTTTGATTGTTGATTTTTAAATTGAATATCATTTTCAATCAGGATCTCCCCATAATTTATCTTTCTTAATGAATTTCATTTCTGAAGAAGAAGATTCATCTACTATCACTTCACACTGCTGTAACTCTACAGATAAACCCAAACAAAAATATCAAATTGTTTTGATTTCTTAGAGTATAAAATTCTCATTCTCATTTATATTGAAGGGTCAACTTATTTTACTAAGTTGTGGGCAATCAGTTCACTATAAAAAACCTTAATTCTTCGTATTTCCTTATTAAAAATGTGTCAGCTTCCATCACTCAGTTATGGATTTGTGGTTTTATGATAAGTGGACCATTCTAGTGAAATTCACAAATCATTAATAGATATCATTGGTGGAGGGACTAAGGGATCTTTATGCCCCAATACACTATATATTAGTTTTGTTTTTCCATTCTGTTATCTGATTTCCATCTTTTATACAGATGAAAATGTTTCATAACTACATAATTCATAAAGGGGACAAAATAATGAATTGGTGAAGATTGTTGAAAAGACACCATTTACCCCCTCTTATGTTACTTTTTATTATTCTGACCTAAAAATTGGTTTCATATGTGAGATTTTTAGATAAGGATATAGAAAGTAGAAAAGTATAAGTTTTATAAAAAGAATATCTCAATGGATGGTCTGAAAGAAGGAATGTATATGGTTCGTTCTCTATAATTTAATAGGGAAAATTATCGATGTTGGAAATTTAGAATGAATATCTATATGATGAATCATGGATTAAAAGTATATTCTGAGATCATTAATTCTTATGTGATCTCTGAAAATGTATAGACTTGGAATGTTAAAATAGAATCTAAATATGACATAAATTCAAAAAAAATGAATGTTATTATCTACAAACTCGATTCTAATGACTTTAATTGTGTATCAAAATTCCCAACGGCCTATGAAATGATGAAAACTATTGCAGTTTATTATGAAGGAATAGACGTTATATGACAGATTATATATGATACTTCTAAGATAAATCATGAAACCTGTATAATGTTTTATGGTGAAAGAATCACTCATATAAATGGAAGGTTAATAGATATTGTTAACAATATTACTACCTTAGAATATCCCATAAGACAATCTGATCACGCACTGAATGTACTCAGAGTACTACCCTCAAAATGGAATGGCATATCTACTGTTGTTCACCAATCATCACCTGTCAAAAATTATAAAATGAATGAATTGATTGGAACACTAATGATGTATGAATCAGAAATAAAATCTGAAGTTTTTGATCATAATATTGTAGTGAAAAATGGAAAATAAAACCCTAAAAGTCACATCTCAAAAGTATATTATAAAAACCAAACAATAATAAAAAATGTGGAAAATTCAAATTCCATATATTCTGAAATGGAATTAGCTCAGCTAGGCAAAAAGTGTAGAAAATTTTGTAAGAATATAAGGGTATAAATAATATACTTTATGAAGTATGAGAAAGAACCTAGAGAAGTTAGATGTAATGAATGCAAAAAATTGGGTCACATTCGGCTTGATTTCCTTTAACTGAAAGATGAATGGAAGAGGTTAGAAAATAAATATCACAAAAATATTGATTAAGAGAATAAATGAGAAAAAATATATTTGAAAGATACATAGACTATATCTAAAGACTCTATTAGATCCTCAAGATTAAATTGAGAAAAATATCCATAAAATCCCAAAGACGACATTTTCTTTTGGGATAAAAAATGAAAGATACAATCTTATTACTCTTCTGATTCTGGTAACGATTGTTACTCAAATGATAAATTAGCTGCTTACTGTTATATGTTAGAAGAGAAATATGATTCTTTAAAAATGAAGTATAAATAATTAAATAATATTCCCAATATTTTTTTAGGTGAAAGAAGTAAAATGCTAAAAACAACTTTAAGATTTTGTTTAGAATTTCAATTCTTCTACATCAAATTTTATAGATCATGATAAAAGGATTAAATAATTATATGATGAAGTAGATTCTTATAAAAGTAATTTTATTAATTTAATAAAAGGGAAAAATTTTCGAATTAGACTATTGGAAAGAATATTATTAAAAGAAAAATTATTAGAATAGGTAGAAAGTGTGAGAAATCAAAATTGTATAATAATTATTTTCTGCCCATTTCAAAAAATTATACATGTTATTATTTTGGAACAAACTTTCATGTAACTAATAACTGTTATTTTTGAAATAATATGATTATTAGTATTAGAATGGATTTTATTTCTAAAATTATTTCTGATGAAAGTGATATTAATTATGCTAAAATTAAAAAACAAATTATGGATTCCCATATCATTTCTCACTAACACTATCGGACCTAGAAAAATATGGGTAACAAAACAAAACAAATGTTTAATTAATTTTATAGAAAACAAACCACAAGAATAGAAAATCCATATAATATATAGGTAGTGTATTTTTCAGACACGTGAGTGGATACTCATGAAATATTTATACATGGACTCAAACAGATAGAGGAGTACACACTTTTGGGGATAATATCAATAGAAGGATTGTTGGAGTTGGAACTTTTGGAGATCCATAAACTCTCAATCAATAATGTTTTGTATGTTCAAGGGTTAATAAACCTTATAAATATTTATCAACATTTTGATGATCTTTTTTATGCCATTGTTTTTGAAAATTCATGCAATGTCTTTAAGGATATGTTGCTTAAATTTAGATAACCAAGAAAAGAAAATGTCTCCACTTTGGATTTAAATTCCTTGTGTAAGAAGAAAGGTAATTTTTTAACTACTATGACAAATGAGTCCTAGATTTGGCATAGATGACTTAAACATGGAAATATTTATGATTTACATAAATTATCTAATTAATAGCTAGTTTCTTATTTACATAGTCTTATGTTTGATAATTATATATTCTGTGATGCATGCCTAATTGGAAAACATCAAAAATAAATCTTCCGAATATATTAATTTTATTTATATCTAAACCATTTTAACTTATCCCTATGGGTTTTTTTGGACCATCAAGAGTATATTTTTTTCTAGTAAATCATATGTTTATGTTTTAGTTTATCATTATTCTTTATTTTGATGGGTTTATTTTATAAAACTCAAAATTTATTTTTTCACTATTTTTGAATTTTTTTGTAAAATTATTCAAAATTAAAATGGTTTTAAAATAATTTCATTGAGAACTGATCAAGGTGGAGAGTTTTATAATCAAGAAATCAATTCTTCTTTTGCAAATATTAGTATTTAACAGACCTTATATACACTAATAACACCTCAAAAAAATGTAATTTTTGAAATAATTAATATAAATATTCATGAAATGTTATGGACTATGCTGAATTAATATAGAATTCCTACATATTTTTCGGTATAAGATGTAAGAAAATCCTAGGGTATCATGAATAGAGTTTAAAAAAGACCTTTTTTAAGATAAATCCCTATGAAATTTGCAATAAAATAAAATGTAAAGTAATGTACTATAACCTTTTTGGAGGCAAGGTTTATATATTTAATTATAAGGAAAACCATGGTAAGTTTGTTCCAAATGTTTTTCAAGGTTATTTTTAGGATATTATGATACCTATAAAGCCTATAGAGTGTAAAGATAATTATACAACAGATGAAGTTACTAATTCATTTGACAACATGATACTTTAAACTCCTAAAGATGATTTTGAAAATGGTATTAATGAAATTTAGTGTAGTTCAAAAGAACATGAACCTTAATAACCTGAAAGTTTCTTAATAATATATTTTAGAAATTTAAAGAACCATCATTTACAAACTATTATAGGAGACCTAGAAACAATAATCATAACTAGTAGAAATGTAAGAATATAGGCTTAATTTTTTTTTTCTTTCTATCTATGTTAGAACGTAAGCCTATAGAATAATCCTTAGAAGATGAGATTTGGATGTTAGAAATTAAATAAGAAAATAACCAATTCGAATGGAATGAATTTTGGGTATTAGTAGAATTAAAAACCAATTATCTAGTGATAGGAACTAAGTGGGTCTTTAGAAATATACAGGATGATCAAGGTATCACAACTAGAAATAAAGCAAGATTAGTAGCTAAAGGATATAATCAAGATGAAGGAATATATTATAATGAAACATTCCCACCTGTATCTTGATTATAATACATTATAATTATTTTAGATTATAAATCTCATATTAATTTTAAATTATACTATATGAATGTTAAATATTCCTTTTAAATGGATATTTAATGGAGGAATTTTATGTTGAACAAACTCCTATTTTTGAAAACCCTCAAAAAGAAATTTTTTCTTTAAACTCACTAAATATGTCAATAGTCTTAAATAAGAACCTGGAGCTTTATTAAATGATTATGTTATTTTCTTTTAAAAAATGGATTTACTATTGGATTGGAAGATTCAACACTTTTTATGAAAACTGGTAATTCTAATATTTTATTACTAAAAATTTATATTGATGGTTTTATTTTGGTTCAACAAATAAAAATCTATGTAATTATATATCTAAACTAATGAAAAAAATAATTTTAAATGAGTATTACGGAAGAATTAAATTTCATTTTAGAATTAAAAATTCATTAAAAAGATTATGTAAATGTTTTAAATCAAACTAAATATATAACTAATTTATTGAAAAAGTTCAGACTTGAGAACAATAATACATACACAACTTCTATGTATACCAATATAAAACTTGATTTGGATGAAGTTGAAAGCCTAGTTAACAACAAGTTATATAAAGGTATGATTGGTAGTTCTTTATATCTTACGGCATGCAGACAATACATTGTATTTCCTAAATGTTTATGTTTTACATTTCATTCACATATAAAAGAGTCATCTTACTACTATTAAAATAATTTTTAGATATTTAAAAGGAACTATTTTCAATCTATTCTTTACAAAAAAAATTTAATTTAATTTAATTTAATATCCAGATGCCGACTTTGAAGTTTGTATATTAGATAGAAAAATAACCTCAGGAACCTAACACTTTAGAAAAATCTTTAGTATCATTGTCAAGTAAGAAAAAACACTCAGTTTACCTATCAATAGACAAGACAGAATATGTTTCCAATATTAGTTGTTGGGCACAAGTATTGTGGATAAATAATACACTACTAGACTTCGTACTAAATTTTTATAGTATACCGATTTTATGTGATAATACTAGTGAAATAAATATTTCAAAAAAATATTATAATTCATTCTAGGACTAAGTATATTGATATATCTCATCATTTTCAAAGATATCATGTTCTTAAAAATGATATATATTTATAAGTTATTAATACCGAATATCAATTTGCTAATATTTTTGATTAACCACATCCGAGTGTAAGTTTTGATTCTATTAAGGGGGAGTTAGTATTATTTAATTATAAATAAATGTTTGGTAAATTATTTTATTTTTTAGTATCTTTATTTATTATCTTAAACAATATCTATGCATCATATTTATTTATTTCTCTTTATTTTGGTCTGTTACTTGTTGATTTATATTAATAAACAATTTCATTTCAATATCTTCTTTTTTGTCTTTTCAAATTAAAATGTAATCAGTATATTCTCAATCAGCATATGAAAACCATAAAAATTCTATCACTCATATAATTCACTTAATTTTGTTTTATAGATCCTCTCTTATCCTAGTTTACCAAAACCCTATATCTTTAAACCTTCAATCACAAAAACATCATAAATGGACTCTGTCGTAATTCTTCTTTTAGTTTTGGATCTGATGAAGACGTAGTTCTGTCTAAGATCCATCATAATAGGTTTTCTATATCTATATTTCAGAGTGGTAAGTTCCAAGATTTTCCCCATAATGGGGAATTTCATTTGGATTTATGAAATATAGGCGATGAGAAATACAATTCATAGGATATCATGTATTCCTTTTTTCAGAACTAGAATTATTAAGAAAATGATGATAAGAGATCTTAATACTGATCATAAAGTTATGATGAAATTCATTTAGTTTAGAATTGTTCTAAGAATATAAAATCTAGTGAAATTAATTTATCAAACTAGGTATTTTTTTGTTCTTAATAAATATTAAGCTTGCATTCTGTAGATATATTATAATTTATTTGAGTCATTTATTTCATAATGATTCAAAGATGGGTTTTTACCCCTATGAAATGATTCTATCCATAATATTGTTTATTCTATGAAGGATAACAGACGTCACTTTTGGACAGAGTTGTCATCACAGTAATATTCTCAGTGTTTGAACTATTGGAAAATTAGGATTTTTATGGAGTGATTCCTGTAATCATCTTCTTCTATTTGGTATTGAAGAACATGAAAGGTTGATGGTTGGTGTTGAGGGGGAAAATATTGTTACCTATTACTGGTTCTATGGGACCAAGACAAGATGATGATGAAGAATCTAGAATTAATGAGGAATGTATTAATCATAGAATAATAATTTCAATTAATATTTATAAACCAATGAAAATTAGATATGATAGAGGCAAAGACATTGCTGGGTAGTAGGATCAGGTAATTGATAATAATCAAGACATTTCTCGAGGGGATGATCAATCTAAAGAAATTTATCATAATTTTGTTTAGGCTACTCCTAGAAATATTGATTTAGTTATTTCGGATATGGATGATATGGGATCATTTGTTTTAAGAGAGGAGGAAGAACAATGTTTAACTTTTGTATGTGTTAGTCAAGTAAGTGAATAATTTAATGAGTCATATCACTTGTTTGAAAAAGATATTGAATATCTAGTTCAAAATTTAAATAATTTGAATGCCTAAAAAATGACTCTAATGAATGAATTTGAATTTTAAAGGAATAAATTTGAGGAACTAATAAGTTCAATTATTCCAAGATCTAATTTTGAATCCCTTTAGACTAAACTCAATGATGTTCAAGAAAATTAAATTTACATGAAAGATAGTAATGAATTTATAACTTTTTAGGCATAGATTTTAGATAATTGAACAAGGAATCTGTGAAAATGTTTGATTTTGATGATTATAAGCTTATGTTAGGAAGAAAAATTCAATCTATCAAGGATATTCATCAAGATTACACCTCTACACTTCTACCAACATCTCCTAAACATATAATGAGATTTAAAGAAATAACTAATGTGATGGATGAATTTAAAAATAGGTTTCACACTCTCCAGTGTGACTGTACACCACTGAATGTTCTTCTAGATAATCAGAGAGATTTAATCAGTCATATTACTCTTAATGAATCGTGGTTGGGACCAGCCATTCATCATGTTAGAGATATATTGATAGACTTTGTTCAATCAAAGAGTATGTGAATGAATTTATTAAGGTGAATCTGGTTGAAATCTTGAGGATATGATATGATTCAAGGAAGATGATTTAATGGTGGAGAGATGTATTCAATAGAAATTTTGAGAGTCTCTTAGTGAATATTCTTGAACTTTATGGTGATTTTCTTATCATTTCTCATTTGGATTCAACCACTCCCTATGTAGATTCTGAAGTAGAAAAAAAATTTGATGATCCCCTTATTTTGATGACCTCTTTAGTTGATTGTAGTTTCTACTCACTATTTTTGAAAACATTTTATTTTTTTTTACTTGAATTAACATTTATATTTTTTACATTTTATATTAAATTCTATTTTTATTATTATTTTATTTGTGTTTAATGTTACACTACCATATCACATATCTTGTTTTTCTCATAGTAGACTATAACATTAATTTACAGTTCAGTGCTATATTAACTATGGTTTATATAATATTTTCTCTTTCAAAATATTATTTTTGATATCGAAAAAGCAGGAGAATATTTGGGAAACACATTTTTCTATGAGAGACCTTTTCAATCAAATTATTTTTGTTAAATAGAAATAATGTTGAAATTATATTATTTAATTTAAATGTGTTTATAAATTCTATTTTTTCTGTTAGTTACTTTATGAGTTTTGTGATAATAAAAATAGGGGATATTATTGGGAATATATCGCCTCAGTAATAAACTATATTAGATTATGAATTTTATGCTCACAAATACCCTTGTTTTTTTATAATAAATTTTCATTAAAAATGTTTCAGAAATACATATCATGATTTTATCTTTGATAAAATGAAATGCTATGTGATGTGTTTGAGAAACACTGTTAAGACCCTAGGTTTTGTGAATGAACATATGGATCATTATCTCTATACTACATTTAATATTAAGTTTATAGATCATCAACTATACATTAGGTGAATGAAAATATTTAATATCAAACCTACGTTGGAGTATGGAATCATTTTTCATACCATACATTCAAGAAATTGAATGTGTGGTTAAGCAGTGCTACATTTGGAATTTTATACTAAAATGATAAACCTATAGATCGGCATCCATACTTTAATTGGATCCCTACCTTATGTGAATAAGAAAGTGTGGATAACTAATATACATTGGTAGGAACACTATGCTATGAAAAGGAACCCTATGTTATGCAATGAAACCTTATGCCACGCAAACGAAATCTATGATATGTAGTTCAACCCTATATTTTTCTACTCAATAGTGGAGTTTTAAATTCATGATTTTATCCAAATTTCATGCAATGGTCTTGAAAAAATTATTGGTTGATTGAAATATTCTTTACGACTGATTCAATGCTCATTATGATCAATTCAAAGAACTGTATTGGTTGGAGAAGATCACTCATATTCATAAGGGAAGTTATGACACTGCTGGTAAATTAAGATTTTAAATTTTTCTATCTTTTAGGTAATTTTCCTGGATTTGTTCAATTAAAATAATGATATTTATATAATCAAAGTATTTTTTATACAATATAGTGTAGTTTCTGTGATATCCATGATATGGGTGACACGAGTATTATTCATTCACACATACAAATATATTCTTATAAATATATTTTATAGATCCACTTCAACAATCGATTGACTTTGTAATTTTCATAAGAGGATACACTTTGTACATATGCATGTTACAATCTAGTGATACTATAAGATTACTCCAACTACTTTTTTATATTCAAATTAAAGATCATTTACAACAGGCATCAATTAAAAATTTATCTTTCTTGAATGATTTCATTTCTAAACAATTTACTATAATTTTTTTCTACAACAATTGGGATGAACATCCCTAAACATCAAATCAAACTCTTTTGATTTCATGTATTATCAAATACTCGTACTTAATTTTGGGGAAGTGTCAGCTTATTTTACTAAGAAATGGATAATTAGTTCCCTGTAAAAGAACCAGATGTCTTGGTTTAGCCATGTTGTAATTGTTTCAACTTCCTACAATCATTGCAGATTTGTGTCCTTATGATAAAGGATAATTCTAGTGAAATTCACCAGGATCTTTGAGATAGAGTTGGTGGAGTGAACTAGGGGATCTTTGTGCCCTGAACCACTATAAATTTACTATGTTCTTTAATTTTATTATATATTACTCATATTTCATATGAGATAAATTGATGCATACCTAAATAATTCACAAAGGGATAAAAAATAAATAATCGATGAAGATTATTGAAAAGACATAATTCTCCCCCTCTTGTGTTACTTTGTATTATTCTGACCTAACCTGAATACCATCAAACTCAACTGAAGGAAAAAGGCTTGGTTTTTAGATAAATTCCTTATAAAATTATAGGAATATTCTTATAATTTACTTTTACCTTGATATTTCTCCCTGGTGTTTTTACCGTATATTTTGGATTTAGTTCATGAGGTGAAATTTCCAATTTACAAGAAAATTTATCATAAATTAAGGAATGTGTAGACCCCGAATCAAACAACACATTGGAAAATATGTAAAAACAATAAATTATCACGATACATCTTTATTTGAAGGATTAGCATATGATAAATTAGTTGAAAAGGATTTTCCACACCCTTCTATTTCCAATATTGTTGATTTCCCCCATGAGTGACTAAATTCAGACACACATTAACAAAATGATACAACTCAATACTTTAAATACATCTCACCATCATGTTCTAATTATTTTTCTAATAATTTTACTTGCACTCATGATAAATGTTTCCAAACATTCAACATGAGTAGAACATCCAATATTTTACAAGACATTCTCCATGATGTGTTTTACCACACTATTCACAAGAAGGGTACTCAATTTTCTTACTTGAAAATTTTGTTAATAAATTATTCCCCAATGCCTTCCAACCTAACCTCTTCTTATTCATGTCATCCTGAGGAACATATGTTTCATCAAACTTCATATAAACTTTTACAGCATAGTGAACAAGTTTATCATATATTTTAAATAATAATGAAGTCAAATATCTTAATAAAAATGGTTTCAAACCAGTGTAAAATATATTAATTTTACTATCAAAGTGCCGAATAAAATTTGATATATACTTAACCAGTCCTGTAGAAATTCTTTCATACACAGCCACAAAATTATCATCTTTCTTCCTCGGTTCCAATAATTATTCCTCCATTCTGAGTTGAATAGTTTTAAGAAAATATTATTCTAAAAAAAGGATCTCAAAATCATTCCATTCTAGAGTGTCAAGATCATTTTTTATCTTGTATTATTAACTAGCGGCCATTATTGGTTAGCTTAAACTTAAAAATGATAAATTTATAGGGTTAAATTTTGTCATTATAAACATCCCATGAAACAAAATATATTTTCAAGAGCATTGATTTATCTTTCATCTACCAGTGGATCAATGGTTCCACTGAAAGAAGAAGAATTTTGCCCCATGAAATTATCCATTACTGAAATATTCATTCGTGGTTGATCTAGTTGATCTCTTGGATAAATAGAAGCACAATTTAAACACTATGTCAAATGATTCATCATAGAAACAAACTATTTAGTTCATATTCTGGCCCTCTCAGGATACTGATTTGGAATGATGCTTTCCTCTTGACGTCTTCCAACCACAACTACCCTCTTTCCTCTGCAGAAACCCATTCTAAACAGAAATATCATAGATAAAGAAACACAATAATCCTTAAATTTTATATCATTTTAACTTAACAACAAATTTAAAAATAATTTATGGATATTCTACTAACAATCTCATAACCCCTAATTTATCTAAACCAACCATTGATAAAACTGTAAGGTCACGAATTTAAACATGCATAATCATGAGTTTTTGTCAATAATTTAATTTCTTTCACATTGGGGATATTTTTAGTTTATATTTTTAGATAATTAGTCCATCATTCATACATAACATCCCAAATTCATACTAGGGGATATTACTAAAACCGTATCCACTTTTTTGAAAAAATACAACTTTTAAAATAAAACATGGATTTCTTTTCATAACAAATCTGAATAAAATAAAACTTGACATCCTAATTTAATTTACTTATCCTTATACCATGTGAAAAAAAATTAAAAATTGGGATGAGTATAAAATTTTTCATAAGGGACATAAAGAAATAAATCATTAGTCCAGTGAAAACATAAAAACCATTAAAATCACTTTTCTTACAAACTCATTTGCCTGGATAGAAAAGTCATGTCGATGCCTTGGAACATTATTACTATATCACTATCACATTCACCCTTAGAAATTGAATAAATTTATGGTGGAATTCCATTTGTGGAGTACCAAATACATTGGAGAGATATAATAGGGACCACTCATCATATATTATGCTATAATGGGGCCCAACCCATCATATCTTGAGCTATAATGGGTCTCAACCATTCATATCTTGAGCTATAATGGGGCTCTACGTATCAGATCATGATATATAGTGGGGCTCAACCCATCATATCTTGAGCTATACTGGTCTCAACACATAATAAATAGTGTCCCAACAACATATCATGAATAAAACGCTTGAAAACTATTTTAAAACAATGAGAAAAAAAATTTAGTTATCAAAATATCATTTTCTAGTAAATAAAACATTTAAAATAAAAAAACACATATAATAATGAAATAATTTTCTTAGAAATGAAACAAGAAAATTTATAAAGAAAACATTAAAGTAATAAAGTAATAAAGTAGCAGAAACTGTTTATGCCATATAAGATAAAAACATTACCTTTTAATTTTGTTAAAAAATTGATAATGTAACTTTAAATAAGAATTTTTAAATGAAATTAAATTACCCTGGGTTGAAATCATCATGTATAATCTATATCTTCTTATTCATTAGACGATATCCTTTTAATAACCCATTAATACTTCTAAAGAGGATTTTAGGCCTAAAATAAGGTATCTAGAATGTGTAGAGGTATTATAGGGAGGTATTTTGGTAGAACGTGGCTGAACCAAATAGGTTTTAAAGGGTTAATAAAAGATAAGAATGGGAGCCCTTTTAGAGGAGCGAGGAGGGGCACTCTTGGAATTATTCAAAATATTAAATTAACATTAATTAATTTTTATTTTCAAATGGGTCCAAAGATATTTACTAAAATATATGATGAGGTTGGGTCAAAATAAATTCAACCAATAAAAATTAGACATGTTTTTAATTTTTTTATTTCTTATTTTGTTTGTTTTATCCCTTATTTAACCTCTTTAATTCTTACCATGATATCATGTAATTTAGACATTGAGGGTTAATATAATTAAAATAAAACTAAATAAACCCAATGAGTGAGTCATTAATAATTTTTCTACTTATCCCAATTAGTTGGAAGAAAGTGTTATTTTTATATTTTTTATATCATTTAATAAAATATTATTTTTTTTAAAATATAAATAAGGTCAATATTGAATGTATTCATTACTATACTTTATAAAAATACCATAGCAATATTATAAATTTGAACCAATACTTATACAACATCACTATCATATAAAATTATTCTAAAAAAATTCATGGATGACATTTTTAATGAAAAATTATAATTATTTTACTATTCTTAATATCGTTTATTTGATATTTCATTTAATTAAACAATTAATGCATCATCATTGTATAAGACTTAAATATAACAATTAATTTCCTCAAAATTAAAAGGAAATTATAATTATAAATATAAACATTTTATCCTTCAAAATACTATTTATAGTAAAAGAGATACCATGTATAACCCCATATTAAAAATATTTCACTTCCTAAAAACAAAAGTATGGAAAATTTAACTTTTATTTAAATATAAAAATATAAATATCATACTCACAACCAAGTGGATTAAAATGTTTATAATTTATACCCAAGCATGATTTTGGTAGTTAAAAACTCATTTAATAAAAGTATGACATGTTTTAGGGTAATTTTATAATATGTATTATATTATTTTTACCGTAAATTACCTGATTCACCTTTAACCCTATGAATAAAAAATTAATATAGTTTCCATTCATAACTTGCAGAAATAAAATGGAAATATTTTGATAATATGGAAATTATGATTAAAAATATGGGATCCATTTTTTGAAATTTAAAACACATATAATATAGAAATAAAATAAAATCTCGAAGACAAAATGAGAAATCTGGTTTTTTAAGTAAAACGTTCAATAGTTAAAAACATTTTTATATCCAATTTCAATGTGAGAATGATTCCAATGACATAAATTGGACTACATTTTAAAACAAATGATCAAATTATACTTTTAAACCATTGAAATATATAATTTATCACTACAAATTATTTAGATAAAATAATTGTTTTTAATTAAAACTAGATTATTTTTCATTGTTCATCATAAAAATAATTTTTTCAGAAAAATACCAAAAATTAAATAATGTAAATTTCAAAATGAATATTGAAATTAATATGTATATTTTTTCAAATATAATTTATAAAAGTGTTAAAAATTATAATTAATGTAAGTTCCCCATCAAAAGGCTGAAAAAATGCCTTTTTGAAAAATATTTCTTTTATTAGTAAAATTAGATTTATTATTATATCATATCGATAAAACAAATAAAATTAATTTTAATAATTAAATTTAATATATTATATTTATTTGAATTAATATAATCCATATATATATATATATTTATTGGTTTAAAACATACTTTTGTACACGCAAATTGGTTTTCAGAAAAAAAATTCCTTTTATTTTAAAAAGTATTTTATCATTATATTTAATTAATTATTCAAAAAATAATTAATTATATATACATGTTTAAACCATATTTTCATAATTCATTCAACAATGTTCATACCCACCATTCTAACAGCTATGTGATAATTTCCATATTAAATAATAATATTTAGTTTTTTATTTAAGCCCAATGTGGTGTATTATGTATGCTATAGATCATATATTCTATTTTAATTTTTATATAATTCATAAATATTAATATATGTGAAAAATATTTATATTACTTGTTTTTTCACACCCTTGATACCATATTTTCATATTATGAAAACATTTGTGTGATCAGTTCCCTTAGGAGGCTTGGCTTGAGCACATTAAAGAAATAGTAAATTTTACTTTTTGAATAATTATCTAGTCTATAGCATTATTTTATAATCTTGTAATGTTTTCATCGCCGTCAAAAACACATTCTTATTATTTTTATCTTAGATTGTTGATTTTTCTTTCCATATCAGCTCATTTCCCATGCAAAAGGTATTTTTTGAATAATATTTACTTAAAATTCTTACATTGCATTCTCTCTTCATCTTCCAATTCCTTTTTACTTTTTATAATTTACCATTATTTATCAGAATATTACTTTTAACAATACACTTATATAATTACCTAATCTATTATGTTACTTCTCAAATATAAAAATATCATTCGAAGGGACATGATCTACTATTCACCTATCAATGGATTATGAGTTCCATTAAAGTACGGAGGAATGAATTTCATGAAGTAGTCCAACATCAATGACTCATGTTTTGAATCTATATATTTTTTAATATGGAAAAAAATTACTGGACATAACACGAGTCAATATTCTTAAAATATACATATTCTTATTAACCACAACACCAGTCTTATTTACTTAGCAATGTGGGAAATCCCTAAATTTATTATAGGTGTTGACATTTTTTTCATTCCTTTAATTAGGTAAATTGTTTAATAAATATCATAAAATTGATTAGATCATACCATTATGAATTTTAAATCATAGTTGATAATTCAAAATATAGTGTAACACTAATAAAAAAACATTAATTTTAAGAATAGATAATCTTCATATACTAATCTTAACATAATTGGGAATATCATAAAATTATTTTCCAATATTTTATAATGGGTTTTAAAGAGTGAGTGAATCAACTAGATAATATCCCTTGAGAGTATAAAACAAGTTGTGTAGTCTTAGGACCATTAATCATGCACCGAGTGAAGAATGATAAAATACTCAACTAGCCTTTTATGGTATTTACATGTAGGTGAATCTATGCCATAGCCACATCCACTTTCTAATATCCATATAAGGAACTCAATTCTAGGAATTACAACATTATATAACTTAACCAAACATTATTATATTATCATATACATAGACTTATACCTAGAGTTTTTCATAGGGCTATGTTCTCTAATATATGTTTTCCAAAATCTAGTTCCAAATGTATATTATAAACATCCCATGATACCCAATTTAACACCATGACTCCAGTGATTCATAATTGCTGGTTATCTTACAACATTGGGAAAATATATTTGAGATAAAATCTCAAAGGAATGAATAGATTAATATAATTTTGGGACTAGAAATATAGTTTATTCTTACATTTTATTTTAAAACATGAAATACAACTCAAAATTCTAGTGATAACATTATCATCCCTTATATAATAACCATAAAATAATCCATAAATACCACCTTGGTATCTTGAGGATAGGAAAACATAATAAAAGGCAAGATCTGATGCCTAATAATGGAAATCATACAACATAATATTGAAAAACCTCTCTCCCTTATTGTGTTTTCATGATCACAAACACTCACCTATATTTTTAACAATCTCAATATAAGTGAATTTAAATTTTTTTAATTTTAATATCAATAATAGGGATTCAATTGATTCTTATATATTCATTGAAGCCTTAATAAAATCGTGGATATATATCTCTTCATACATCATGTCCTGGGAAACAACTTACAAGCTCCTTAGAAGGAATTTATTTGAAGTATAGGTGGATATATTTGAACATGAATGTGTGCAAGAAACATGACATCTGGTTCCATGTGTCACGTAGTAGATATTCTCCAGCAGACCCATCAACCATCCAGTGGGGGAGCATCAGCCAGCTGATGGCTCCACCAGAGTTTTAGAATACTATTTGGAATCCATCAACTTACCATTGGATAGTTGATGCTAGCCAGTGGAGGTCATCCAGTAATAAGAAATTCTATGTTAGCCACCAACTACCCAATGGTGTTTACTAAGTATCTAGTGAAATCAAGATAACTCCATTGAGGATGAATTTATTTTATTCAAAAATACTATAAATACAGTATTCCATGGCTTCATAAAACCAAAATAATTAAAGATACTTATTTTGTACTTTTGGATCCTATAAAAAACTATATTGGACTCTTAGAAAAGTTACCTTACATTGGTTACCAACAACCCTCATGATATAAATCCATGATTAATTCCTAGAGTTCTCAAACCATTCAAAGAGTATTCCAACATTCTGGATCTATCATGTCTATCATCCATCCCCTCAAATATCTTGTCCTCATTTATATATAATCAACCAAAGAGAATTTTTAGAATCTTGTAATTAGTTTTCCTAAAGAATACTTCACTATTTTAAACATCCATTCACCAATAGTTCCCACTCTATGAAAGTGTGGGTTGGTTTCCTTGAATACCTTTTAAGCACAAGAGGGTTATCACAAATCACAATTATAAGGTATGGGTTTATCTATCCCCACCAAGATTAAGGGATTAATAAAATAGGCCACTAGAGTCAAGGGGTGGAGAAATAGGGGTTTGCATAAATATTTAGGTTATATCCTATCAATTATGTTTCTGTTCTATTTACTTTTCTGAATTTCATCATTTGACATTGATTCACATAATTTCATAAATTTATTTTAGTCATTCCCGAAGTTAAATAACTTGGATATTGTATATATATAATCAAAATGAATTTATAAACTATTTCTTAACTGATTTCAGGATTTAATCATTTAATTTAACATTACATTATTTAATATAGAAATTCACCCCCCTCACCATCCATAATCTCTAACCAAAAACTATTTTCAAAGGGATTTATTGTGTATTTACCAAAAAAATATATTGTTTTCAAAAAATATTTTGATCCGATGTAGTTTCTAAAATATTTATTCAATTTCAATTCTTTATTTTGTCATGGAATATAATTCCAATATGCATGTTCAAGTTTTTTAAAAGAAAAACTATTCCTATTAGAAGAATCATATAAAAACATTTCTTGGTATTATTTATTATCCAGTTTTTAAAAAGTCAATGAATGAGTATATTCCCAAAAAATAATATTAAGAAAAATGACTCTCAAATATATTAATTCTTTTTAATTGGATAACCATTCGATGAATAAATATCATTATGGTCTTACCCATAATGATTTTAATCATTATTCCATATGAAGAACTGCTTTTGAAAATTTTTATGTTATTAGATGTTACCCATAAATTATCTAATAATTTTAAAGATACAATTCTAAATATATTTAGTTATTATTTTTAATGTTTACCCATATATCACAATGATCCTAATACTATAATATTTATTATATTTTCTTTCATATAAAAAGGATGAATGTCCCTTAGTGATTATTTGCCTATAGATATGATCATAAGAAAATTAATTAGGGTTTCACGTAGCTTTTAAGATCCCAAATTCACATTCATTCAAGAAGAGAAATATTTTAAAAAGATTGTGGTCCAGGAAATTATTGGATCCTTGAAGAAATTCAAAATAATGATGAAACAACAAGTGAAAAAGGAGTCCAATGAATCCATAGAAGTCAATAAAACCATCATATTCAAAGATACCAATGATGAATAATTTGAATAAGTGACATTATTTGAAAGTAAAAAAAGAAAATTTCGCATCATGCAAGAGTGCCCTATCTAGAAAAATATTCTTAATGAAAATAAATAAGGTAAAATGAAATTCAAATTCACAATGTTGAGTGAAAGTGATGCCTCTAAGGATTCAACTTATT